>CM076578.1:508007244-508396093 GCA_034641835.2 Pinus albicaulis | reverse complement strand
TGCAACGATTTTCTGAATGGCGTAAAGGACTTTATGGAGGGGTTGGAGTGGTAGCGGTGTTTGGAGAGGGTGTGGACGGACTTGAGGAGCACGACATGTAGTGGGATGGGTGGTATTAGATACCGCTGCATTTTGGACCCCCCTCCCATTGTTAAAGTTTGAAAGCTAGGGGGAGTACAAAAATGCAACGAGGACCGTTGGATGTATGGTGGGCATGCGGAGATGGAGGAAAGATGGAGGGTGATGAGGGGAAGGAAATGACGTGGAGGGTAAGTGGGACTAGACAGCAGCGCATATCGTAGGTTTTGGATTTTAGTTATGAGCTATGGGAGTTAATCACTAAAATTTGTGAAGTGCGGGGAGGAGGGACCCACTAGCTATCGGCGGATATGAATCGACAAAGGGTTTGAATGGTAAGTATTATAAAGTTTAAATGGTATTCATATGTATTGCACCGGCTTATGAGGTGGGGCCGACTTATCGCATCGCAAAACTAAATGGATAGACTTCTGGGTGCGCACAATGGTAAGTCAAATGTGATGCGATATTGTAATCGCAAATCGACAACTGCAAAATTTAGAGTTTAGTTTCCATGCCAAATATGTAAAGTTTGCGAAATACGATGAGGGCCCACTTTTGATCGCGATAAGGAATTGGGAAGCGAACAAGTGAAAAGCAATGAAAAGGTAAAGTTTGATGATTTTCAAAGGAAAAATGAAACAGAAAGGAAAGGGCAGTGGGGATTGGGTCCCACATTATATCGCATTAGCAATTTTATAAGTTTTGGCATTTATTATATAACAAAACGTTGCGACGACGATATGCGATGAGACATAAGGGGTCCCACCAAAGGTTTTAAATGGGTTTTGTTATATATATATATATGATATCACGATAAGGTTTAATATAAAACGGTTGTTTGTGGGTGGCAGAGCTTATAATTATAAAGTTTGAAACTTTATAATAAAAGGGTTTATAAAGTAATAAGCCCCGAAAAGTTATATATGTGGGTTTTTTAGAGGTTTGAATGGGATTCAGAGAATGGGAGAATATGGAGGAATGGAGGGGGGGATAGAAGGTGAATGAAATGAAATGAAACAAGGGCAGAAATGAAGTTTGATCCCCATTACACCCTATCAGCAACACTTCCTTCCTTCTACTGGACAGAGAGGCAAATTGATTCCTTTGAAGCTCTTTACAGTCAAGAGTTCCCTTTTTTTCTCTGAAAATAAATGATACCTATGGAATATTATTTTCAGTATGAAAAAATAAGAAACGATGGTGTGACGATGTTGTAAAAATACGGAATCTGGGATGGCTCTAGATGGGGATGACGTGCCTTCGGGGAGATGTCAAGAACACCATAGACTAGTGGCTTGATTCATTGGGCCGATCCCAACTCTAAAACTTAATCTACAAACACCTGTGCTTGGCTCATAAGGCTTAGTTGAAAATCAAACACTCTCTATAAACTAAAGTTTGGAAACTACTTTACTTTGAAAACTAGAAAGAAATGCGGCCCAAAACTAGAAAGATGCTTGAAGTACTAAGATTATTTCCACACCTACCTACCCTACTCTCTGGAAATGGCCCTCTTTGTTCACAAATGATACAATAATGCTAGTGTAGCTAGTCAAATGGCAGCATAAACAAATGGAAAAAATTGAGGCACTTGTCGGGACAATCAACAATATAACTTGATTATGTGTCCTAACAACCAAAGTTATAATATGTAATGGAAAATGCCGATGCATTTGGGAAACTGCCGATGCATTTGATCCTTATAGAGAGTACATGTTTGGAATCTTGGACTAAAAGAACCTTCATATGCTACGATATAAGATCAATTAAAGCATGGTTTATAATACCTGACTTCTAGGCCTTCAATGACTAGTTGATCAATTTATTGTCCCCAATATCAAACCTTGAAACCACATCCCGGTCACGGGACTTGAAAGCACAAGCATCCTCAATATGTAATTTAAGAGGTAGTAAAATTTCCTCTTGCTTAGGGGAAGGAAGATTTTCCAAGAATTCTTTAGGATCTCAGAAATTATATGAGTGAATTTTAGAATTCAAAAGTTCAATACTATTTTCATATATTTCAACAACTATCTCTAGAAATCATTTTTTAGCTTTAGGATTAAATTTTCTTGAATTCAAAATGAGAAAGACGGCTGCTAGAAAATCTTCATCAAGCTGAAATTCTAATAACTGATTCCTGAATGCATTTAGAACTTCACTAGATAGAAGGTCTACCACAAACTTTGTCATTTTGTTCATCAAGAACTTTGGTCGGCATGTTGTGGAGTCTCCATGAATGCGTTAAAAGTTAGGTTCTTTGAGTCATGGAGTCGCCAAGTGAATAATGTAGCCTTCTTGTGTCTGGTCACTGTCCACCATTAGTAATCATATCTGAACTTTGATGTGCTTTCTGAGTTCTGAAGGAACACTAGGCTTTTTCAATAAGTGTTCCATAGTGGAGTCACCATTATATTATCACTCTATAATTTCTGAGGGCTGAAGAGAGAAATACGGAGGGAAACATCAAACCAACTTTGGAATCCAGGACCTAGCCTTCCTTGACTCAGAGAGGGATCTCTCTGTTAGATATAATTTTTTTACAGGCACATTTTAGGCTAGCTATTAGTGCATAGGTTTGTTTGAAGATGTTTGGTTGAGGCAGCAGAAGAGGACCATTGGGATATGGAGTCAAATAGGTGCAAAAAAACTCAAATAGATGAATAACTAAGGTCAGATGCAACCAGGCAAGCTAGCCATGTTAATGGATCTTTACATCTTGAGAAATGTAAAAGAGGAGGAGATTTAGGTTCAACAGGAATGCAGAGAAAAACATCTCTGAATTATACATTCTGGTCTCAACATGGATGCAAAGTAGACCGTCTCTAAACTCTGCATCCAAGTTTTAGAGTAAAACATAATGTACTGTTTCAAGACTAAGCAGGGTACCCCATGGTAAATCCTACATAAAAATTTCTATTCGCTGCTGTTATCACCAAATTATGTCACATTGGGCTACTTCAATGGTCAACTTGGAGTAACTATCTTAGACCACTTTTGACTCAGGATTAGCCTCTTCAGCCTGAGAGGGCTCTCTCAACTTATCAAAGGATTTACTTAATTAGGTCTTAAAATAGATGGCTAACTCTGTGATTGTTTTAGTGTATGTGATTGCAATTGAAAAATGAGGAAGATTCAACTACCATTGGGCTCATGGAGTCAGTAAAAGGAACTCAATGATAAGCATTCCTACTTATGGAAGTTGAGGATTTTTCTGTTTCAATGATAGAACAACACTAACACATGAGAATAATCAGTGATTCAATGCTAAAAGGAAGTCAGAGCATATATCATATGAATTCTGAGTAATTTAGCATCAATACTACTAGAAGCAAGATATAAAAGAGACACATAAACCCATTGAAACACATCAAGAATCTCAGGTAAAGAAAGAAAACTCACTGTCTGTCTATTACTGATATCATAATTTACAATAGTAGCTATATCAAAGCATTCTCCAACCCTTTTCTCTTCGATCTTCAGTCTATAAATAGAAATTATTTACAATGCAAATGATCTACCCAGCTGGCTAGATCCTCGAACTCTAATCTTAACACCTAATCATAACTGAAACTAATTTCTTGGAACAGAAAAAGGACAACTATCCTTTAAGAAGTCACACTCCTAATAGGACTCTATTTCCTATTTATTACATTCAATTTTCTTAACAGTAAAATAGTTACATCATAGATATCACATGTTCAAGAGACAATTCACCATCACTAAAATATTTAATACACCCCCTAGATTTAGGAAATACAGTCCTATTTTTCAAGAATGGATAATTTCCACTTTAATCATTGGCCTGCATGTTGAGATGGATGTGTGATACTCATTTTGAGTAATGATTCTATGTTGGGATGGCCCACTGACAATATGGATGTCTCCAGATGAATGGTGTGTTGTTGGAACCCTCAAAACACTTCAAAAAACCTCTCGCTACAAAAGAGGATTGTTTAGGCAGTTTCGTAGCATATGAAAATTTTCCTTTTCATCCATATCTCTGCCACCTTTGCTGATAAAGAACCTTTACTATGCCAAAATATCTTGAAAACAACTAAAATTCCTCCTTAATCCTTCAAAAAACTGAATTTCAAACAAAATAGAATCTTCAAAAATTTTGTAGCGTTTTTCTAGCTTCAAGCCTGAAGCATGCTACGAAACTGCCTAAAAAACCAAAATTTTTTGTTTTTGTGATTGTATTAAAAAATTGATCTCTTGAGGAAAAATTTATGTTCTTTGCAAGTCATGAACCTCATCAAACATGTTTCAACTCAATTCTTTATTCTTTAGGAGTTTCTTCTTCATTTACAATGAGTTGGCCTATAGGTTCGGCCCAGCACTCAAATCTACCTCAGGCTGAAATGAAGTAAAACTCAAGGCTACATCAAACCACGCTCGGCCTCGTAGCTAGCCCTACGAGGACAGGAGAGGGCTCTCTCCGTCAATCTCGAGAAAATGAGCAATAGGATGCGAGATGACTTACAATAAGAACTGATTTTAGGCTAGTAAAGAGATAGGTATGTTTGTTTTTTGGTTTTTTGGGTTTTCGCTGGAGAAATGGGAAAACAAATTTTGGGTCCGGGGATAAGGTCAGACCTTTGCAGAGTTCAAGCTAGGGCGAGGTAGGTGATGATCTTGATGCTTTGAATTGGATAAATGGATAGATTAGACCGACGAGGAGCTGAAGAGGGCAAAGAAGAACTTGGATCCTCTCCAAACAGCTGAAAACATATATAACTAACTGAATTCAAAGGCTAAGCACTGTAAACAATGGATTCAACCTTATTTCACTCATTCAATTTAGTTCAGAAGCATAATGAAAGGATGGCAACATTAAACATGAAGAAACTTACAGTAAACAAAGGAAAAACATCATCAAGAATAGAACACCACAAGGATCCCAACAAGTGCCGCAAAACCCCTGATCTTTCCTTAGCCAAAATATGAAAAGTATGTACAATAGTATCAAAAGTATCCCAAGAGTCCAACCTCTCCAACCTCTGAAAATGATTGAGAAATTACAATATATAGATCACTCTAACACCTTTCCCCACCTCTAGGGGTCGAATTCCCCCTTCAGGGATCAGTTTCAACCAATTCTAATCATGGAACTACAATCTAGGCAGCTAACAACTTGCCTCTAAAAGAGTGGAAACTGATCCATTACATGATTTTTACTCATTTGAGAGTGAATCTTCTAGAAGAGATAAAAACAAGCCAAAGTTACATGCCAAACATGAATTTACATCATAAAAACCCAAAAATTCTATCCATAAGCAAAACTGGTCCATAATAGGCGAAATACTGAGCTGGCAGCTGAAAACTCAGAAAAATTCCTAGGTGGGTCGCTCCTGAACTGCGTGGGTCGCTCATGTTCCAGGCTGATTTTGAGGTATCTCCCGGCATCCAAATTGAGCTCATGATAGCTCGTTGGAAAGCCCTGGATGTCTACTTTCCAACCCAAGTGGAATTTCTGAATTTGGAGTTGATTTGACCCTCCAAAACCTCATTCTCCCAGAGGTACTTCCTGCTGGTGCAAAAGGTGGCGGCAAGGTGGTTTTCATGGTGTTTTTGAGCTGTTTGACCATCCAGATTTTGTTGAAATGCTAAGTTGACTTCAGAGGATGCATAATTAACCATGACAAATCCAAAAATGTAAAAATATCCTCCAGCAAGTGTCTCAAAAAAAAGCGAGCGCATGAGCGCGCGACCCACGTAGCTGCAAAACCTGTTTTTTAGACCAAAAATTTGAAAATGACAAAATTTTCTCCGAATTTGCTCAAATTCGGAGCGAAGACCCTCCATCATGTATCTTGCTCAGTCAATGAAGCCTCGGCCAAAATCCGGAGTGGATCAGGCCTTTTCCGCCATTTTAGTGCTCTCCTGGTGCATGCAGTTCCTGTGATGAAAACACTGTCTCGGTTGTATGCTGTGTTGTTGTCAGTCATGATGTAGCAATGTGTATGTTCAACCTGTTGAAAATGAAAAATGGGACCTTGGTGTCTTTGTCTCCATCATTATCCTGTGAATGTACCTGCGCTGATGAAGAAGGCGAGACCCCTTCCACGCCATGTGGAGATAGTACTCGCGTTGCTGATGAAGTCAACGAGACCCCTTCCACGCCATGTGGAGATAGTACTCGTCGTGATGCTGCAAACAAAGATTTGTGGCCTCTCTGATATGCTACCACTACTGGCGCACTGCTATGCTCCATCTCAGTACATCAACCTCAACGATTGAGTCACTGTCCGACTCCTGCTCATACTCTGACTCTATCTCTGACATGGCTGCGAACAAGCTATTGGCACTATGTATACTGTTATGAAAGCAGTGCAAACAAGGTTATGATGTGTGTTTCAACACCCAACAGGTATTCCCACCGTCAAAACACCATAAGGGAACAAACCATGATAATATCTCAGTTTTAAATGGATTGGAAAAGGCACAATCTCTGTTTTGAATGCAAGTGAAATTTTGACCAAAGGGAGCAGGCAACCTTCAGAATATTGAACAAGTCTTGTCAAAGGGAGCATGGTATCATATGAATGTTTTTGTCTATGAGTAATAACAACAAAGGTGTCAAATGGGCAGTTTGAAACAGAGTTATGAAAATGTTTTTATCTTTGGGAAGTGAGACACAATTAATCATAATCACCATGGAACAAAAGTTTTGAACATGGTATTAGTAATAGTAACGACCACAATGGTATAACGGGCATGAGAAAAACATGGTTTTGATAATATATGGCAAGGCTGGATGTGTCACTGATATAAGATAGAAGACAAACTCATGCAACCACCTATTATCATTTTAAAACCCTGAAAACGATATTGCCATGACTGTGGGGTTTTAAATCCTCCATTTGAAACGTTTAAACCATCAACGATGCCACCGGTGCATTTAAAAAACATCAAGCAATGGCAAAAAACCTGTTTGAAGGCCGATGGAGGCGATCCCAAACAAGACTGGGCGCTCAAAACGAAATTTCGAACCTCTGTTGATGCGTGGGTCGCTCACCTTCTGCGTGGGTCGCTCTGCCCAGGTGGGTCGCTCCTGTGCAAATTTACACTGTGAAAATAACCCAGGTGGGTCGCTCTGCCCAGGTGGGTCGCTCTTGCCTCATAGTGCATTTTGCAGAAAGCTTTTGGAGGCCTTCCCGGTGTCCAAATCGGGCGTGTGATAGCTCGTTGGAAAGCTATTGGAGTCTACTTTCCAACACAAGTGGAATTAGGCAATTTGGATTTCATTTACCCTGTCAAAAATCAAATCTCCCAACACTAGTCAAAATGATCAGAATGAGGCTGCCTCAAGGCAGAGTGCTGTTGCAGTCAACTTTTGAAGGTCTTCCTCAACTCCAAATTGAGCTCATGATAGCTCATTGGAAAGGTCTTTCTGTCTAGTTATCATTTGACTCATCAAGCAAGTCATTTGGCTAGACATGCTAGGAGAAAACTTGATTTTCCCAAGGTCACTTCAGAGGTGCATTAAATTCTCCTGAGGCAACGGAATGTTTGACATTTCTCTAAAACCATGATACCTGTGTAAAAAGTGAAGGAGGTTTTTCTTCCTTGGGATGTTGTGGACAAAAACCTTTCTCATTTTTCCAAAATTCATCTTTTATTTCTCTGAAACATCTTTTGAGTGAAACTTACCCCGATGTGTGAAACAAGGAATTTTGTCGAAATGAAGCGAAACGAAGGGGGTAAGGGGCTTCTAAATTCTTGGGGAAATTTTGAGAAGTAGGGAGGGATGTTAGGAAGCAGGGGGAAGTGGAATCATAGAGATTGAGTGAGGGGAAGGGGTCCAAAAGGGCAAAACACAGGCCTAGCCTAGGAAATTGCCAAGTTTTGGCTAGAAACTAGGGTTTGTGCAAAAATGAGGAATTTGGGGGATCTCAGTGATGGGAAGTGTTTAATTAGGTGAATTAATGATAGGGGAAGGTGTATGAACATCGGGATACAAGTTTTTCGATGATTTGACCATCCAAGAGAAATTACCTCCAAAACCCTAGGAGAGGGAAATGGACCTTACCTAGGCACAACTGAAGCATGAAAAAGGTGTAAAATGACTCGATGGAGCTTGAAAAGATGATGAAAACCCTTTGAATGATGGTACACTCAGCTGAATGGTGACATGGACTGACATTTGGACAAATTTGAAAAGAGTGAAGACCAACCCTAGACCTAATGCCTAGTGATCAAATTTTGCTTGAAGACTCTTTGAAATGACAGAATTTGACTTTGACACTTTAAAATCACTTTGAAAGAGCATGTTTGATCACTGGAGGAAGGCTGCAAAAGCTGACTCTAACATTGGCTCCAATGGGGATGGTAGCTCCATCTCCGTGGAGGTGCCAAGAACCGTAGAACTTTGGGAGAGCAGACCAGTGCTTCCATCCATTGGGCCATGGAATCAAAAACTCAAACTGAAATGCATGACTGAAAACTGATGACAAAAATTGACTCTCACTCAACTAAAAACTGACTCGATACTTAAACACAACAGACAAACTGGAAATATGCTCAAAGTAGAGCTTATTCAATACAACCTACTCTAATTGTGCTTTACACCACCCGATCAAGTGAAATGGAACAGCCAATGAAACCATGTAAGCATGCTGCCGGCTGTTTGATTTCTTCCCACAGGCTTGCTTATGAACAACGAGAAATAACTACTGAAAGGCAACTCCCATGAAAACTTTGAACCAAGTGGACTGCTGATAAACTTGCAAAGCACAAATTGACTGGATGACTGCAAGAATACTGCGAAAGAATCATCATAAACATAGCTCTGGTCCAGATAATCTCCATACCTTGATCTTAAACTTTTCCTCATATCTGCGGTGCTTTTCTTTGGTGATTGCAGCAAGCTGTCAAAAGGATCCTGAAATTCATGAAAAATGAAACTCTGTTGCTGATTCCAGACTGAACAAAAGCCTCCTTTATCAATCTCCTCATATGAATGGAAATCTTGACATGTGCTATGCAATGAACAATCTGTTAAACAAGACAATGAAGGTGACCTTTGAACAAGATTATCATCAACATTCTTTTCCAGCACATGGTTAGCTAATGGAGCAAAAATTTTATAACAAACATCATCCAACACACGAGCAATGGGATCATCAAAAACTTGAGAAGAGTGTTGTAATGTATCCATTGAAACTGTATGACCTCCTTCTGGCTTTTCATCTTTTCCTTGAGATATATTATGAAGATTCTGCCTTATAAACTGAAATGCTTCAAAACAAAAGGGTATAGAATCTTCCTGCATCATCAAATTATGTATTTCATCTTCCACAACTTCATCTGTAATCTGACCTTCAATTGCATTAGATGGTTGCAAATCTGATGCTACAAGCTGCTCAAAAATCTCGTTATCTGTCTCATCCTCAACATTAACACTGAGAGATTGCTGATTTCCTATGGGCTGCTCATTTGAAGATTTACTATGCAATTTTTTCCTCAAAAACTGAAATGATTCAAAACATAAAGGTACGGAGTCACCTTGAATCATTAAATCATGTGTGCCCACTTCCAAATCTTCAGCTGCAACTTGACAATCAATGACTTTTGGGGGCTGAAAATCTGAATATGAGAAGTTTTCGTTGCCCTCAAGACGATCCAGATCAACGCTTGTTGACGTTTGATTTCTGATTGCATGAAAGTTATCTCTAATGAACTGAAACGAATCAAAACACAAAGGCAAAGATCCTTCACTTACATCAAAATTTTCTGCACTTTCCTCATCATTGCCATAGCTGATATGCATCGGTTGATCACTGTACTCGAGCTGCTAAAAGTGAACTTCCTCCTCGCACAAGCTAGCTGCTGATTTGTCTGCAAGATTAGATTCTTTTTGGAGAACATAATCATCATCATACTGATCAAACTGAGGCAATTCATCATCAAACATACACATCATATCAACATCTCTCTCTTCTTCACAATGATCTATAAAACAATCACTATGACAACTGGGATCAGAAACAAAATGTTTTGGATCAGCAACTTGTTCTTGAATGTCGTTTTCATTTTTTGCAGTCATTTTCCGCACCATCTCTTCTACTGCATTTACGAAAAGATCAATCTTTTCCTCTGAAAGTGTCAGCTGCTCTGAAACATTCTTCTTTTCTTCTTCCTTCAACCTTGCCCTCAAGATCAACAAATGAGCCTCTACATTCACTGCCTTGTTCTGCATCTCGTGAAGTGTTGCAATATTCTTTTCTCTCAGGTGAAACTCCATTTCCGGATCAAAGGCACCCGGGTAGTGCAAGAGAGCAGATCTAGGAGAAGGTCTTATATCAACTGGCATCGAATAATAAACTTGGTTAAATCTAGCAGAAAATTGTTGTACTGTCTCACCTGGCATTCTTTTCAACTGGTTATACTCCTCTATAATCAACAAAAAGTTATGTCCGATCATCCACCTGTCAAGGAAAACTTTAACAAACTGCTGAAAATCTGTGATGCTCGCATCAGGCGGGGCTTTGAACCAACTCTTCACTTGGCCTTTCAAAGAAAGAGCAAAAAGCCTAATACTAACATCTTCATCATCAACTTCAAAAAGATCTAGAAAAGTCTCAACATTCTGCACATGTTGCTCAGCGTTGACATTGTTACATTTACCATCAAATCTCGGTAGATATAGGTCATAATTTGCAGGAAAAGCATGAAGAAAAGAAGGTAAAACAAGAGGCTTGTACCGATCTGGAATTTTACAAGGTGTAGGGGCATGTACAAGAGCTGTGGGATTAGTTTTGTTTTCTGGCTCATCACTCTGTAGAGAGTCATCATAAGATGTGGGAAAAGTAAGGAGACCGGGATCAAAGGGAAACTCAACATTTACACTTTTTGAATGGGTCGAGTGAAGATTTTGATGACCTTTCTCATACAACAAACTTTGAAAAACTTTCAGGATAGCTTCAAGACCAGCAAAGAAGTAATTTACGAGAAAGCAAATTAGATCCTGAATACCATTCCACTTTAGATACCTGAACTTTGTGTAAGATCCTTCCATTTTCTCAGAGAAAGAGTCAGTCCTCCAGACTTTGAATTGGAGTCACCAGGTGAATGATTTTAGCCTTCTTATGTCTGATCGTTGTCCACCATCAACCATCAGATTTGAACTTGATACACGTACTGGGGGAATTCGCAAATCAAGAGACACATTCACAAGCTAAACCGGAGATCGACTGAAGCAGCTTTTATCTACTATGCACTCGCAAAGCAATGTGCAGTTCGAAGGCTACCTGGCGTGACTTCAGACTCCGTCTATAGCAAGCAAACGTTTTGAGTTTCTCCCCGGTATGGTCGCCACTATGTTAGCACTCAAATCTACTTCAGGCTGAAATGAAGTAAAACTCAAGGCTACATCAAACCACGCTCAGCCTCGTAGCTAGCCCTACGAGGACAGGAGAGGGCTCTCTCCGTCAATCTCGATAAAATGAGCAATAGGATGCGAGATGACTTACAATAAGAAATTATTTTAGGCTAGTAAAGAGATAGGTATGTTTGATTTTTGGTTTTTTGGGTTTTCGCTAGAGTAATGGGAAAACAAATTTTGGGTCCGGGGATAAGGTCAGACCTTTGCAGAGTTCAAGCTGGGGCGAGGTAGGTGATGATCTTGATGCTTTGAATTGGATATATGGATAGATTAGACCGATGAGGAGCTGAAGAGGGCAAAGAAGAACTTGGATCCTCTCCAAACAGCTGAAAACATATAGAACTAACTGAATTCAAAGGCCAAGCACTGTAAACAATGGATTCAACCTTATTTCACTCATTCAATTTAGTTCAGAAGCATAATGAAAGGATGGCAACATTAAACATGAAGAAACTTACAGTAAACAAAGAAGAAACATCATCAAGAACAGAACACCACAAGGATCCCAACAAGTGCCGCAAAACCCCTGATCTTTCCTTAGCCAAAATATGAAAAATATGTACAATGGTATCAAAAGTATCCCAAGAGTCCAACCTCTCCAACCTCTGAAAATGATTGAGAAATTACAATATATAGATCACTCTAACACCTTTCCCCACCTATAGGGGTCGAATTCCCTCTTCAGGGATCAGTTTCAACCAATTCTAATCATGGAACTACAATCTAGGCAGCTAACAACTTGCCTCTAAAAGAGTGGAAACTGATCCATTACATGATTTTTTACTCATTTGAGAGTGAATCTTCTAGAAGAGATAAAAACAAGCCAAAGTTACATATCAAACATGAATTTACATCATAAAAACCCAAGAATTCTATCCATAAGAAAAACTGGTCCATAATAGGCGAAATGCTGAGCTGGCAGCTGAAAATTCAGAAAAATCTCTAGGTGGGTCGCTCCTGAACTGCGTGGGTCGCTCATGTTCCAGGCTGATTTTGAGGTAGCTCCCGGCATCAAAATTGAGCTCATGATAGCTCGTTGGAAAGCCCTGGATGTCTACTTTCCAACCCAAGTGGAATTTATGAATTTGGAGTTGATTTGACCCTCCAAAACCTCATTCTCCCAGAGGTACGTCCTGCTGGTGCAAAAGGTGGCAGCAAGGTGATTTTCATGGTGTTTTTGAGCTGTTTGACCATCCAGATTTTGTTGAAATGCTAAGTTGACTTCAGAGGATGCATAATTAACCATGAAAAATCCAAAAATGTAAAAATCTCCTCCAGAAAGTGTCTCAAAAAAAAACGAGCGCATGAGCGCGCGACCCACGTAGCTGCAAAACCTGTTTTTTAGACCAAAAATTTGAAAATAACAAAACTTTCTCCGAATTTGCCCAAATTCGTAGCGGAGATCCTCCATCATGTGTCCTGCCCAGTCAATGAAGCCTCGGCCAAAATCCGGAGTGGATCAGGCCTTTTCCGCCATTTAGTGCTCTCCTGGTGCATGCAGTTCCTGTGATGAAAACACTGTCTCAGTTGTATGATGTGTTGTTGTCAGTCATGATGTAGCAATGTGTATGTTCAACCTGTTGAAAATGAAAAATGGGACCTTGGTGTCTTTGTCTCCATCATTATCCTGTGAATGTACCTGCGCTGATGAAGAAGGCGAGACCCCTTCCACGCCACGTGGAGATAGTACTCGCGTTGCTGATGAAGTCAACGAGACCCCTTCCACCCCGGGTGAAGATAGTACTCGTCGTGATGTTGAAACAAAGCTCTGTGGCTTCTCTGATATGCTACTACTACTGACGCACTGCTATGCTCCATCTCAGTACATCAACCTCAACGATTGAGTCACTGTCCGACTCCTGCTCATACTCTGACTCTGTCCCTGACATGGCTTTGAACAAGCTATTGGCAATGTGTATACTGATATGAAAGCAGTGCAAACAAGGTTATGATGTGTGTTTCAACACCCAACAAGTATTCCCACCGTCAAAACACCATAAGGAAACAAACCATGATAATATCTCAGTTTTAAATGGATTGGAAAAGGCACAGTCTCTGTTTTGAATGCAAGTGAAATTTTGACCAAAGGGAGCAGGCAACCTTCAGAATATTGAACAAGTCTTGTCAAAGGGAGCATGGCATCATATGAATGTTTTTGTCTATGAGTAATAACAACAAAGGTGTCAAATGGGCAGTTTGAAATAGAGTTATGAAAATGTTTTTATCTTTG
This sequence comes from Pinus albicaulis, assembly GCA_034641835.2. Taxonomy (NCBI): domain Eukaryota; kingdom Viridiplantae; phylum Streptophyta; class Pinopsida; order Pinales; family Pinaceae; genus Pinus; species Pinus albicaulis. Next base: position 508,382,393 of record CM076578.1, on the reverse strand, counting down.
GGCAGTGAGACACAATTAATCATAATCACCATGGAACAAAAGTTTTGAACATGGTATTAGTAATAGTAACGACCACAATGGTATAATGGGCATGAGAAAAACATGGTTTTGATAATATATGGCAAGGCTGGATGTGTCACTGATATAAGATAGAAGACAAACTCATGCAACCACCTATTATCATTTTAAAACCCTGAAAACGATATTGCCATGACTGTGGGGTTTTAAATCCTCCATTTGAAGCGTTTAAACCATCAACGATGCCACAAATGCATTTAAAAACATCAAGCAATTGCTAAAAACCTGTTTGAAGGCCGATGGAGCGATCCCAAACAAGACTGGGCGCTCAAAACAAAATTTCGGACCTCTGTTGATGCGTGGGTCGCGCAGCCTCTGCGTGGGTCGCTCGGGCCCCAGGTGGGTCGCGTTTCTCTTGCAGGAAGCTTTTGGAGGCCTTCCCGGTGTCCAAATCGGGCGTGTGATAGCTCGTTGGAAAGATATTGGAGTCTAATTTCCAAAAAAAGTGGAATTATGCAATTTGGATTCCATTTACCCTGTCAAAAACCAAATCTCCCAACACTAGTCAAAATGAGCAGAATGAGGCTGCCTCAAGGCAGAGTGCTGTTGCAGTCAACTTGTGAAGGTCTTCCTCAACTCCAAATTGAGCTCATGATAGCTCATTGGAAAGGTCTTTCTGTCTAGTTATCATTTGACTCATCAAGAAAGTCATTTGGCCAAACATGCTAGGAGAAAACTTGATTTTCCCAAGGTCACTTCAGAGGTGCATTCAATTCTCCTGAGGCAACGGAATTTTTGACATTTCTCTAAAACCATGATACCTGTGTAAAACGTGAAGGAGGTTTTTCTTCCTTGGGATGTTGTGGACAAAAACCTCTCTCATTTTTCCAAAATTCATCTTTGATTGCTCTGAAACATCTTTTGAGTGAAACTTACCCCGATGTGTGAAACAAGGAATTTTGTCGAAATGAAGCGAAACGAAGGGGGTAATGGGCTTCTAAATTCTTGGGGAAATTTTGGGAAGTAGGGAGGGATGTTAGGAAGCAGGGGGAAGTGGAATCACAGAGATTGAGTGAGGGGAAGGGGTCGAAAAGGGCAAAACACAGGCCTAGCCTAGAAAATTGCCAAGTTGTGGCAAGAAACTAGGGTTTGTGCAAAAATGAGGAATTTGGGGGATCTCAGTGATGGGAAGTGTTTAATAAGGTATATTAAGGATAGGGGAAGGTGTGTGAACATCAGGATACAAGTTTTTTCGATGATTTGATCATCCAAGAGAAATTACCTCCAAAACCCTAGGAGAGGGAAATGGACCTTACCAAGGCACAACTGAAGCATGAACAAGGTGTAAAATGACTCGATGGAGCTTGAAAAGATGATGAAAACCCTTTGAATGATGGTACACTCAGCTGAATGGTGACATGGACTGACATTTGGACAAATTTGAAAAGAGTGAAAACCAACCCTAGACCTAATGCCTAATGACCAAATTTTGCTTGAAAACTCTTTGAAATGACAAAATTTGACCTTGACACTTTAAAATCACTTTGTAAGAGCATGTTTGATCACTGGAGGAAGGCTGCAAAAGCTGACTCTAACACAACCCATATAATTAAGCTCAAGGAACCTTCATCAAACCAACAACTTTCTCTATAGCAGCATAATCAATATTCGAACAACCCAGATCATTATTGACAGATAGCAGTAAAACATCAGAACATATCAGACATTTCATACCATATACTTCAGTGAGCCCTAGTTTTCATACGTTCTTTTTATTCACTGATCCTGCGTATATACGCGCTCTCACAAATACCAACCCGCGTATACATATGCACACATTTCAGAGCTAATTTCAATTCCCATACGCGCTTTCGCTGAATACAAGCCGCGTATATACGCGCTTCCTCTATTACAAAGTAGCGTATAGATCTTCAGACATTATGGGGCAACAAAATTCTTTAGAACAGATATATATCTTAGATTTTACCCTTCACTTCAGACAGATGTTCGCCAGATCACAGATCTAATCACTCAATAAACAAATCTAGAAAATACATATACATTTCATATCTAGAGATCCCTCTTCATCATTTTCTTCATAGGTGCATCATAGATTCAGATCTATCATCAAAATGTTACCCTTTCCATTCAGACATACTTCAGAGTGAAGTATACATTCAAACCCAGAATCATGCACCACCTTGCACAATGAATTTCTTCTCCTTAAATAGATCTAGCCTTTGACAATACCATGAGCCAAAACCACACAACTTCCGATGGTATTCCTGGACGGGATCACATGGACAATCCAGCACTCAATACAATGGATCAATACCATGGTAGTTACCCTTGGTTTTATTCTTTTAGAGCGCAATTGAGCATACGCAACTTGGCACATACTTTTCTGCGTGCATACGCTACTTCCCTTAAACAAACCCGCATATGCTTTGTGTCACACACTTTTCATCATTGTTCTGGCCCTTGCTGATATTTCTTTCTCTGGTACTTCTAAGCTACTTGTAGAAAATCATATTTACATCATTAATAAATGCATCAAGCATCAAGAAAAACTTCATTAAGTAGGTTTCCATCATCTTCATCAAGTGGGTTGCCATCAAGGACAACACTCTGCATCATATTGCCAATAGCTTTCCCCAGGAGGTTATCCGTGTTGTGTGTGATTGATCTTTCTTCATGTTCATGTGATCAATGATTTTGTTTTTATTTCCGCAAAATATTTGTAAAAGCGATTCAGTATTTAACTTTAGTACATTGTTATATTGGGTGAATCCATGATATACATGCATATTGTATAATTTCTACAAGCAATGGAGTGATGTTATGAACATCTATCAAGCAACCATGGATGATGTCGAATACAAGTTGAGAAAATCCCTTCGACTACATATGAAAATGAAGAATATATGAAGGAAGAATATAACTATGAGGAAAGAACTAAAGTACACTAAACAAAAGTTAAGCGAGTTCTAGGAGAAAAATGGAGGAAAATTAGACCTATTGGATGAGGCAACCAAAATTTGAATGTTGGAAGGGGTAAAGTAGTGACAATTTTGTTTTTTGACTCTTGCCTAAAGCATGCTTATTTATAGTTCTTAGGTTTCAGGTGATAATGTTTTGCACAAAGTTCCTCTTAGAACTAGTTTTAATCAGAACTATGAAGTTGTTTTGAATAAGAAACTTTTATATCATTTTTTTCCCTAGCTAGCATTAAGGTTTTTGGGTGTGGAGATGATTGTTTGGTATTTTGATGAAGAAAGGATTATAGGGGGTATGTGATATTATCATTCTAGTGTAAAAATCATTATCAGTGTGTGTAGCTTGTCTAGAAACATCATTTACCAATCAAACTATAATAAAATGATGGTGATGCGCTTATGAAACTAGCACTGTGCTTTTGGCTACATAAGAGTTTGTTGAAGTTTGAGGTTTTGTACGGTAAAGGAAATCTTCCAAACGGGAAAGTATCAATATGTAGGTGTGTTTTACATGTGTTAGAGGCATCTTTCAACTCAGGAATAGACTAGAATCATCAAAACCATGAAGCGTTGAGCTTTCATGTCATGATTTTTCATTTTTGAAGAATTAGTAGTTTGTGCGGTGTTGACACTACACTTCTATACAAGCTTCTTTTATAGCAAGTATACTTGGTACAAATGTGATGTAATTTTATTTTTTTATGGTTGTAGTAATTGTAATAAAGTAGTCAATGACTCATAAGCTTTATTTGGAGTTAATAAATCAATGTAAAATTCTTGGAAGAAATCTAGTTCATGCAGTCCCTAATCTTTAACATGTAGGTCTTAACCCTGTATAGAAATTATCTACAAACGAATCTTAAAAAATAATATAAACAATAGTGGGAGCATAAAACATAAAACAGATAAACGCAGAGATTTTCCCCTGGATCGCAAATCATGATGACCAGCTTGATTTTTCATTATCTTCCTTTTAGTGTTACAACACATATATACATGCCAAAGCATACATAAACCCCAATCCATTAACCTTGGATTAGAACATAATCATAGTTCCCTTGACTAGATATACAAAATACCAGGGGCTGAAAAACATGATGCCCCAAAACCATGTGCAAACCCATGCACAAAACCATGGGCGAGTCCGCCCACCGAAAAATAAGGACCAATTTTTTTTTCCTGGGGTGCTACCTCGGACCCCGAACCCCGAACAGGGGGGGCTTCTGCCCACCCTATGACCCCCCCACGCGTTACTAGTCATGGAAAGAATATAACACATACCCAACATTAGGTTTTAACCCTATACAAAAATTATCTGTACAGGGTTAAAACCTAAATTTGGTATCAGAGTTTTTTCGCCTTCAAGGGGACGCCTTTGCTGCTGAGTGGTTTTGTCTCAGGCTTGAGTTAGACCCTATTCAGTGGGAGATCTATGGGATCTATTCGTACGATGAAAGAAGATGGCAAGTGGTAGGAAGATAAAGATCAAGAAATTTAATGGTCAGAGTTTTGAGTTGTGGAAGTTTAAGATGGAGGATCTGTTGGTGGATAAAGATTAGTGGATCACGGTAGATCTAGGTACTAAACCAACGGCAATGTCAGATGAAGACTGGAAGAAGCTAGATTGGAAGGAAAAGAGCACAATATGGTTTTTTGTCACAGATTCAGTATTTTTGAATGTATTTGGGGAAGCTACAGTGAATACCTTTTGAGACAAGCTAGGGACTTTGTACCAATCTAAGTCTCTGGTGAATAAATTGTTCTTGCGGAAAAAGTTGTATAACCTAAGGTTGAAGGATAGAGACTCAGTGACAGAGCATCTGAATGCCTTCAATACTATGGTAAGCCAACTATCATATGTTGAGATTGAAATATCAGATGAAGATAAGTGCATCATTGTTGATTTGAGGCTTCTGCGACTTGTGCTGTTGTGTGTAGAATCTTCTTGATGATGAACCACATAGGATTGGTTCGAAACGTCGATTCTATCAAAAAATGGATGTGATTAATCTGAAATATTCTACACACATAAGTGCATCATTTTGTTCTGTTCTCTACAATATTCGTGGGACAGTCTAGTTATTGCAATAGTTAGCAATACAACTACCTTGAATTTTGATGACATTGTCTTAGCCTTGCTGTCAGAGGAAATGAGATGGAGAAATATGGAGGGTCAGAATGGAGATGCCTTATCTGTATGAGGAAGGTCCCAGAACAGAAACAAGAATAAGGTTTCTAGTGGGAGATCTAAATCTCTTGTAATGTTTGTAAAGGTGCGCTGGAAATGCGGAAAGGGAGGGCACTACAAGGAGGACTGCAGATATAAAGCTCCTGAGAAAGGATTGATGATGATCCTTATACAGAGGCAAAAGCCACCTCAGATGAAGGTGGGGATGTGTATTTGGCTTCTTCAAATACACATGTAGATCATGATTCATGTTTGATTGACTCAGGTTCTGCGAGTGTGAGAAATATGGCAGTGATGTCTTCTTAGGGGATGATAGGAAGGCCAAAATCATGGGACATGGAAAATTCATGTTGAAGCTACAAGGTGGAAGGATTAGAACACTTCTTAGTGTTCTGCACAATCTTGCATTGGCCAGAAATCTGATTTTTGAAAGAAATATGGATGATGCAAGTGTAAAACAGTGTTTGAGAAAGATGCCTGTCATATGGTTCGGCGAGCACTGGTATTAATGTGGGGATTTTAGATTGGAACTCTGTACAAGCTTCAGAGTAGCACTAATATTGATGGGTGCAAAGTTCTATGGTTCCCGAAAGTGGAGAGGAAAGCCTAGCGGTCTTTAGAGAAAATACCATACTATGGCATCAAAGGCTTAGACATATTGGAGAGAAGGGCCTTCGGATACTGCATGGAAATGGTATGGTAGAAGGTATGTCTAATAGTGCTATGGTTTCAATTTCTATGAACATTGTGTATATGGGAAGTAGAATCGGGTGAGTTTTCCTTCTGGTGCTAAGAGGGCAAACAAGATATTAGAGCTTGTGCACAGTGATGTGTTTGGACCTGTGTCGGTTCCATCACTGGGTAAGTCTATGTACTATGCTTCATTCATAGATGAATTCTCAAGAAATACATGGATATATTTCTCAAGGAAGAAATCTAAAGTCTTTGACAAATTTAAAGAATTTAAGGCTCTGGTGGAAAAACAGACAGAGAAGAAGATAAAGGTGCTCAGGATAGATAATGGTGGGAAGATTTGCAAGAAGGAATTTTAAGATTTCTGTAAGAAGTGTGGTATAGCATGACATAAGACTAATCTATACACACCTCAGTAAAATGGAGTTGCAAAAAGAATTAACAGAACATTGATGTAAACAGAAAGAATCATGCTCGGTGGTACCATGTTAGGACAAGAATTATGGGCAAAGGAAGTGGAGACTACATGTTACTTGGTTAACAGATCACCTTCATCAGCGTTGGAGGATAAGACTCCACATGAGGTATGGACTAGTGAGAAACCCTCTCTTTCACATCTGAGGGTATTTGGATGTGATGCATATGTACATGTTCCAAAGGAGAAAAGGAGAAAGTTGGATAACCAAATATGAAAGGTGCATCTTTATTGGGTATAAGGATGTTTTAAAGGGTTACAAGCTTTGGAACCTGAAAACAAGGAAGGTTGTGTACAGTCGAGATGTGGTGTTTAGAGAGGTGAAAGATGTTGTTAAACATGAAGTCCTACCAAAGGAACTTGAAAATATATAGTTTGAGCTAAAGGAGGATGAATCAGACTCTACAACAGAAGAAGACTCAGAATATGAAGAGCCACAAACTCCAGCTATGAGAAGATCAATTTGGGAAAGAAGACAACCAGAAAGGTATAGTCCATCTGATTTCTATTCAAATTTTCCTTTAACTGTAACTGATGATGATTCCAGATCCATTAGGGATGCCCTAGATTCAAAGGATGGAAAACTCTGGAAGGAGGCCATGGTTGATGAAATGACATCCTTGCATAAAAATGAGGCATGGGATCTAGTGGAGTTGCCGGCTATAAGGAAGCCCATCGAGAGCAAATGGGTGTTTAAGAAGAAGATGAATGTAGAAGGCAAGGTGGATGTTGTGTAACCAGCTCCAAAGAAGAAAAGAGATATGAACGCCTTAGAAATAAGCCACTTCGAGGGGGCAACCTCCAATACATTACATAAATGAACAATTCTTGGATCATACAATTACAAAACCTCCTTTCTATATATAGGAGTCCATGGGGCCATAATGTAATCCTAGTGGGCCACAATGTAATCCTAGCCGACCTAACAATAATAATTTAAGGGCACAATAATAACAATATGGGGGTTACAGGGGTACAATAATAAAATTAAGGGGGGCTACACTAACATAATAAGGGGCTACACTATTAATATAGGGACTTAACATGCCCCTCTCCTTCAAATAAGTGTTGTCCTCAACGCTTGATTATTTCTTGATGCTTCTGTATAAAATTCTCATCCTCCCATGTGAAATCTTCTACAGGAAAGTTCTTCCACTTGATGAGATACTCTGAAATTGATCGTACTTGTCGAGTTCTTGTTTCTATGACTGCTTCATAACTTCTTTCGATGTCATGTTGATCTTCCTGTTGTTTCATTAGATTATGCACCAAAGTTGGGTTATCTTTTGAGAGTTGGAGAACTTGTTGTTGATGCTCGATGTGAGCTTCCACTAATTTATCATCCATATTTGCTATTATTTGATCCTCCAAACCATCCAAATTAGCCTCCATTTCTGATTTTAAACCATCTATTTCATCTTCAATTTCTCTTCGTAAGATCGAAACTTGTTGCACTTGGTACCGTAATTTTGATATCTCATCCTGCAATTCTTCCTCTTCATGCGTCATAGTATAGATTTCTGAGGGCTTAATGGGTGTTGAATTATTTTTAGGAGGCATTTCAGAACCCAATACTGAAATATATGCTCAATAGGCCCTTGGAATCACTTCAAACCGATTTTTCAAACAATATTTATGCAATTCGGAAAAAAATATACACCCTTTTCCTTCTTTTGAGGAGCTCGATATTGAAATTGGATTATCTCTGTAATTGAAAATCTTCAATATCTGAAATTCAGCCCTGTATTATCCCTCTGAAGCTTCTTTCAAATTCCACAGGTATGATCTAATTTGGATTTCCCAATACAAAGTTGTGTCCAATCTCCCACAATGACCTAATTATGGACTGGTTCAGTAGAACGAACTTGTACGACTTTCCACGTGTCACTGTTTCATCCTTTGTCTCTGAAATTGATAGCCAAGAAACTAAAGTCTGTGTACTTGTGCACACTTTTTATGGCACTCCAATCCGATGCCCAGAGAGAGATTTATTGAACTTTTCCCACGATCACCTCTTTGAGATGCAATTCAGGAGCCTGAAAAAGCACTACCTTACAGAGATCATATCTCCAAAAATATTGCGAACCAAGCTCTGAAATTTTTTGAAGAATTTCCTCAGGATTTCAACTTCGCACCATACAAATTTTAGATTCTGAACCTTCTTAGAAAAAAATTTATAGCGAAAATGTCACGATGACCTATTTAGGAGCCTGAAAAAATACCTGACTTCCACAGATCATATCCCCGAAAATATTACGAACCAAGCTCTGAAATTTTTATACAAGCTTCCTCAAGATTTCGGCTTCCCACCCTAAAAGTTTTAGCTTCTGAACCTTCATAGAAAAAATGTTATAGCGAAAATTCCACGATGACCTGTTTGGAGCAACGAAACCCTAGAATCCCAAGCTCTGATACCAAATGTTGTGTAACCAGCTCCAAAAAGAGAAGAAAGGAGATATGAACGCCTTAGAAATAAGCCACTTCGAGGGGGAAACCTCCAATACATTACATAAATGAACAATTCTTGGATCATACAATTTACAAAACCTCCTTTCTATATATAGGAGTCCATGGGGCCATAATGTAATCCTAGTGGGCCACAATGTAATCCTAGCCGACCTAACAATAATAATTTAAGGGCACAATAATAACAAAATGGGAGTTACAAAGAGAGATGCAAATATGTAACAAGAGGATACTAACATAATAAGGGGCTACACTATTAATATAGGGACTTAACAGTGGAGAAATACAAATCTAGGTTGGTAGCAAAAGGTTATTCCCAGGTTTCGGGAATTGATTTTGGTGATATTTTTTCTCCTATTGCCAAAGTTACTTTTATTAGATTACTTCTATCCGTTGCTGCTGCATTTGATTTTTAGGTAGAACAGATGGATGTGAAGACATTATTTCTTCATGGGGATCTGGAAGAGGAGATCTACATGAAACAACCTGAAGGCTTTATGGTGAAGGGGAAGAAATAACTAGTATGCAGGTTAAAGAAGTTTCTGTATGGGTTAAAATAGTCATCAAGGATGTGGTATCAGAAATTTGATACCTATGTACGAGGACTTGGCTTCACTAGAAGAAATGAGGATCACTATGTTTATTTTAAATTAATTGGTGACCATGTTATTTATTTGGTCTTGTATGTGGATGATATGTAGCTGATTGGAAATGACAAAAGAATTATCCAAGATTTGAAGACCCAATTATCCTCCAAATTAGACATGAAGGATCTTGGTGCTGTAAACTATAATTTGGGCATGGAAATTAAATGAGATTGAGAAAAGAGGAAGCTCTTATTAAACTAGAGGAAGTATGTCGAGACAATATTGCAGAGGTTTAATATGAAGTATAGTAAACCAGTGAAGGTTCCTATTCCTATAGGTGTAAAGTTATATGTTGAACAATGTCCCAAGACACAAGAAGAGGAGCAGGAAATTTCCCGTGTTCCATATGCAAGTACAGTTAGTAGCCTGATGTATGCAATGGTATGTACTAGAATAGACATTGCACACGTAGTGGGAGTATTAAGTAAGTTTATGTCAAAACCAGGGAAGGAGAATTGGACAATAGTGAAGCGGGTTTTCAGGTATTTGTGTGGCAACGGCAGTATGGCTTGTGCTACTATGGAAGACCAGGATTGGAAAGTGTTGGAAATGTTGTCATTGATGGAAAAGGAAGTAGCAAAGAAGGAGCATCTGAACAGCAACAAGGCAAACAGAGAAGCAAGGAGCAGCATTAAACAAGAAGCACAGATAGTAATAGAGAGATAACAGAGGCAGCAAAGAGACCAGCAGAAAGAGAAAAGAAGCAGAGAGGAAGCAAGGAAGATAAGGAACTAAGGTGGCAGACAACGCAGAGACAATGAATAGAAGTAGAATGCATAATTGAAGTAGAATTGTCCAGAGATAGAGTAGGAGAAAAAGGCCATCGAATAGAAAATAATAAGTGAATGGTAGTCTGTGATAAGTAAGAAATCCATTGAAGGAATTAATGGTTGCAGAGATATGATGAATGTAGCGAAGATTATAATTGCGATGGACCATAGTACAGTGATCAGCTTGTGGAATCAAGAACTTGAATGTGCAGTTAGAAGCGGAACTGTGACAGGATATAACTCTGAACATGCAATGGAAGGTTGATATATTATATATATCATAGCAGAATTGAAGACAGAGTGACATTGTGGTGTGTCGAGATCGGAAGGCAGCAACCGGTGTAAAGAAAGTATGTTAAAAAGACTCAAACGAAATTGTGAACAAAGCGTTAAACTTAGCAATGGAACTGTAATAAAAGGAAAAACCTTAAAGCGCAACTTAATTATAATAATACATTGAAAAGGTGACAGAACCTTGCGTGGAAGAGCGGAACCATGACCGAGTGAACAATGAAGGCGGTTTACGGTTTTCATCACACCACCTATGCGGAGTGAGTGGTATTTGAGGAGTTGGGAGCGATTCCATAAATCACTCGACACGTGGCAAGGATGACCCACGGAAAACCGCTTTTCACTGTGCACCATCGCGCGTTATAGTTCAACCCAGGACGCCCAGCAATATTGTTGTGCGTCGTTGATCTGGAGGGAAGCCATCGGACGGTGGTCGTATGAGGAAGGTGCAAGAAGAATAACCAAAGTACGGCGGGCCATCGCACGTTAACGTTCGGCATCGGAGGTCGAGCGATATGCATATATGCCGTTGATCTGGAAGCTTGCTATCGAACGGTGATCGGACGCTGGACTTGCGCGAAGTTTACCTATGGTACCATGCGTGTATTTGATTGGCTATTGACTATATTTGTGGGCCCGGGGTCAAAGGTTTACCATATTGTTTGAAAGCGTTAAAATGCGAAGGGTTAACCTTAATCCTAAAGTTAAGTTCAAAAGTATTAAATTAATTACCAAGATCAATAGAATAGTGTGAGTTATGGAAACCCCGCTGGATTATCTATTTTGACCCCGTCCAGGAATACCATTAGCAATTGAATGGTTTTGACCCAAGGTTTTAATAAAGGCGAAAACTATATAAGGTGATGAGAATCATGAAGAACGGCGTGCATGTGAAAGGGTTGATAATAAACGAATCTCTTTTAGAGATATCTGTATGAATAAACTCTGATATATCTGAATCTATGGTGCACCTGTGAATATGATGATTGATCAAGATCTCTAGATCAGATGATGATTAATTCCTGGTTTAATCGACTGACGAAATCATGAAGAACGTATGCATGAGTAAGGGTTGTGAATGAATACTTCACTCTGAAGTATATCTGTATGGAATGGGTAACAGATTGCTGAGAGATCTGAATTAAGAATGCACCTCTGAAGAAAATAAATAAATCTGGTGGCCTGCAAGGTATGTTGTGTGGAAGTGGATGAAACGTGGTCCCCAGTAGATCTGAGGGTCGAAGCCTTCAGTGAGGGGGTTGTAGCTCCCTTCCAGTGGTAGCTGGTAAATGAGAGCAGGGGGTTGTAGCTCCCTTCCAGTAGAGGCTGGTAAATGAGAGAAGGTTGTAGCTTTCTGCAGGTGGGTGCCTACGTGCTGGTATGAGTCTGCACCAGCATAAAATTGTAAGAAGTTTTCTTTATAATAAATATTGAAGACTAAGATAACAGCAGCGGTGGTTTTCTCCCGAATTGGGTTTCCACCTTAAATCCTGGTGTTCATATGTGTTGCTTATGTTTGATGGTTTGTTCTGTTATTTATGTTCATGCTTACTGCTTATCTGATGAATAAATGATGCAATGATCTAAGTAAAGACATAATAAGATCTCTGGACATACAAGTTGGATGCAGTAATGTAACATATGGTTTTAAGAGAAAGAAAAAGTAAAAATTGTCAGTCAGCTCTAAATACTGATTCACCCCCCCCTCTCTCAGTATTTTTCCCAACAATTGGTATCAGAGCAGGTCCTTCTGAAAAAGCTTAGCCACTAGAAGGAAGATCAAGCAAGATGAGCAATCAAGATGGAACAGCATCTATCAGGCCTCCGCTCTTTAACGGAAACAATTTAATCTTCTGGAAAACAAGGATGAGATCCTATCTTCAGTCTCTGGGAGCAGAGGTATGGGCAATTGTTGAAGGAGGATATCAATATCCAGCTGCAGTACCAACAGATCCAACGGAAAGAAAGAATTATGAAACAAATGCAAAGGCGGTCAATGCTCTATTGGGAAGTCTAACTGAATCAGAATTTGTCAAAGTCATGCAGCTAAATATAGCAAAGGCAATATGGGACAAAATCATTCTAAGTTATGAAGGTGATGCAAAGGTAAAAAGTGCTAAACTCCAAACTCTCAGAATTCAATATGAGAATCTAAAAATGGATAATGAGGAAAGCATTGCCAATTTCTTTTTACGTCTTGATGATATTGTAAATCGTATGAGAAATATAGGAGAAACAATAACCGAATCTACTTTGGTTGAGAAATTCTTAAGATCACCAACGATAAAATTTGAGTCAAAAGTTTCTGCTCTTGAAGAAAAGCAGGATCTTCAAAATCTTATTGTGGTGCAACTTCATGGCATACTAACCACATATGAAATGAGAAGAGGAGGACCATCTGAATTCAAAGAAGTAGTCTTTAGAACTTCTACAAAAGGGAAGGAAGTACAAAAAATAGAAGGACCAGGATATATCTCAGAAGAATATGGGATAAAATTTGTAAAGACACTTCAACTTGGCACAGGACGGTTCAGAGTTAAGATTCATTTCAAATGTTTTGATTGTGGAAGAGTTGGTCATTATGCTGCTAACTGTCCCTATAAAAAAACACATAAAAAGGGGAAGGAAGTAGAAAGAAGGAATAAGAATCGTTTTAGCACTAGAAAGAGTTACTATACTCATGAAGACAGTGATGGGTTATATGATAGTGAGGAAGAATGTGAACAAGATCTTAGACTTCTCATGGAATTTGAAAAAGAATCTAGAGAAGAAAAGGATACTTTTGTGGATGCTCTAGAAGACAGTGATTTTCTTGATGAAAACAATAAACTCAAAATTTTCTTAGAAGAGAGTAAAATAACCATAGAAACACTGAAAAATCAGCTTGAAGAAAAAGAGAAACACATTGAGAAATTACAGTGTGAAGTAGTAAGCCTAAGAAAAGAACTTGAGAAAGTAAAGACTATAAATATTAATTTTCTAAAGGATCTGAAACCTTAGATGAGATTATCAAGGTACAATGTTCTCCTCTTATAAAGACAGGTCTTGGATATATCGGAGAATCTTCTCAGGCTTCAGCACCAAATTATCTAAAAGCAGTTACAACTGGTTTACAACATGCTGCCACTCAGCAAGGGAATAAATAATATTTACAGGTAAAGCATGATCATCTCAATTCAAAGAACACTAACAGGAATGTCTTTCAAAGAAACACCAATCAACAGGTAAATTCAAGTAGAAGATTTTATGATTGCAGAAATTTCTTCTTCAATGGACAATGTTTCTCATGTCACAATTTTGGTCATAAAGCTGTTCAATGTGTTGCATATAAAACCATCATGACAAGAGAAGCAAGAAAGAAAAGGTTGAGATTTAAACAAAGAATAATACTTATAGCAACTTTTCTCCTCTTCAAAATTAAGTTGAATGTACTTATTGCAATAACTTTGGCCATGAAGAATCTGAATGCGGGAGCAAAGTTCAGCCAAAAGAACATGTTCCTTCAAGCTCCAAAGTATGGAAAAAGAAGTAATTACAGGTTGAAAACTGTGGCATAGCATTATTTACAAAATATGAAGAAAACCAATGGTACATTGATAGTGGATGCTCAAGACACATGACAGGTGACAAAAACAAACTTCTAGTATATAGTGCTTTAGAAAAAGAAAATAATGTTACATTTAGAAATGATACTCCTGAGGTCATTAAGGGAAAAGGGTCTGTTTTTCTAAAATAAAAGGTTAAAGCTAATGAAGTTATGTACGTGGATGGATTAAAGCATAATCTGTTAAGTGTAAGTCAAATGTGTGATCAACGAACTAAAGTTGTATTTAGTTCAAAAGAATGTATGGTACGTGATCTTGATACAGGTAAAGAAATTATAAAAGGGAAAAGAACTCCAAGCAACCTATATGTATTGACTAACTGCTAATAATAGTGTTACTTGAGTAAATCTTCAGAAAACTGGCTATGGCATAGAAGGTTGGGGCATCTGAGCTTCTCTCAAATCAACAAATCAAGAAGACTTAAATTTGTTCGTGATCTTCCCGTTATTACTCTACCTGAAAATATCATCTGCAAATCTTGCCAATTCAGTAAGAAAACTAGAGTACAATTTAATGCCAAGGAAGGATCATCCAGTAAGCCTCTTGAACTCATTCATACTAACATACGTGGACCTATGAGGAAAAAGTCACCACGTGGTGAAGAATACTATATATTATTCATTGATGATTTCTCTAGAATGTGTTGGATTGGGTTGATTAAACACAAAGATGAAGCATTTGAGAAATTTCAGATCTTCAAAGCACTGGTTGAAAATGAATTAGATCTAAAAATAAAGTGTCTTAGATCTGATCGAGGAGGAGAATATAAATACAATGAATTCCTTGAATTTTGTGAACAACATGGCATAAAAAGACAGTTTTCTGTAGCTGGCACTCCACAACAGAATGGCGTTGCAGAAATAATGAACAGAACAGCTCAACAAATGGCTAGAGCTATGCTTGATGATTCCGGAACACATGACACATTTTGGGGAGAAGCAGCACATACAGCAATAAATATTCTTAACAAGGCACATGTTCATGTAAATAGTGATAAAACTCCATATGAACTCTGGTATGGTAACTCTCCCACTGTAAAGCATTTTAGAATTTTTGGAAGCAAATGTTTTATCAGAAATAATGATGAAAAACTTGGCAAGTTTGAACCCAGGGCAGATGAAGGAATATTTCTTGGTTACTCCTCTAGGAGTAGGGCACATAAATGTTACAATAAAAGACTTCGGAAGATTGTTGAATGTATAGATGTTGTTATTGATGAGTCTCTAGCAGCTCCAAAAGAAGAAAAACAAACAACAAATGAAGATGATTATGATGACATATATCCTTCTACATCAAATAGTAATGATACAAATAGTGAACCCAGTGAAGAACCTGAAGATGATTTTTCTGAAAAGGCTCCATCCAGATACATTCAAAAGAATCATCCAGAATCTCAAATTTTGGGAGAAAAGGGATCAGGTGTGCCAACAAGAAGGACTCTTGTGGGATCTTCTAGCAATCTGGCATTTCTGTTCACTATTGAACCTCACAATGTCAGTCAAGCTAGCAAAGATGAGTGTTGGATTCAAGCCATGAATGAAGAGCTTGATCAAATTGAAATGAATCGCACTTAGGAATTAGTACCAAGACCTCATGACAAAAATGTCATTGGAACTAAATGGATATTCAAAAACAAGTTAAATGAGAATGGGGATGTTATAAGAAATAAAGCTAGACTTGTTTGCAAGGGGTATGCTCAACAAAAAGGTATAGACTTTGAAGAAACCTTTTCTCCTGTAGCCAGACTTGAAGCCATAAGAATGTTTCTTGCCTTTTCAAGCTTCCAACAAATCAAAGTTTATCAAATGGATGTTAAATCTTCTTTTCTCAATGGTGATCTAGAAGAAGAAGTTTATATAGAACAACCAGAAGGATTCATTTTGGGAAATGATGAAAAAATTGTTTGTAGACTTAAAAAGGCTCTATATGGTCTCAAACAAGCTCCAAGAGCATGGTACTATCGTCTTGACAAATATCTTCATCAACAATGATTTTCAAAAGGGTCTGCCAATAGCAACTTATACACAAAAACTAAAAATGACAAACTATTGATTGTAGTTGTATATGTTGATGATATCATTTTTGGAAGTAATGAAGAGTCTATGAGTCTGAAATTTGCTTCTAATATGCAGCAAGAGTTTGAAATGTCTTTTCTTGGGGAATTAACATTCTTTCTTGGCTTGCAAGTGCAACAAGCAACAGATGGCATATTCTTATCACAAGAAAAATACCTCAAGCAAATCCTGAAGACGTATGGCATGGAAGATTTCAAACCTATAAGTACACCAATGATAATTGGATGTAATCTCAGTTCTAATGATGATTCCCCTACGGTGAATCAACGAGAATACAGATCTATGATAGGAAGTCTACTTTATCTCACTGGGACAAGACTAGACATCATGCATGCATTCGGGATTGTTGGACGATTCCAAGATAATCCAAAAGAGTCTCATCTTCAGGTTGTGAAAAGAATATTCAAATATCTACAAGGAACTCAAGACTTTGGACTATGGTATTCAAAGAATGATGATCTTACTCTTCATGCATACACTGATGCAGATTGGGCTGGAAGTGTTGATGATCAGAAAAGCACTAGTGGTGGTGCATTCTATATGGGGCCCTGGTTAGTATCTTGGTTTAGAAAGAAGCAAAGCTCTATTGCCTTATCCACAGCAGAAGCAGAATATGTGGCTGCTGCATCATGTTTCACTCAACTTCTTTGGATGATGCAAACCCTACAAGACTTTCAAATCAAATGTTCACCTCCTATCTCCATTATGTGTGATAATAAAAGTGCCATCAGTATCTCAAAGAATCCTATTATGCATTCCAAGACCAAGCACATTCCCATCAAATATCACTTCCTACATGAACAAGTGCTTGAAAAAAAAGTGAAATTGGAGTATGTTTCCTCCAAAGAACAAGTTGTTGATATATTTACCAAACCTCTACCTAGGGAAGCATTCGAATATCTCAGACAAAAATTGGGAGTAGTCTCTGCCATGCAGAGGATTAGGTCTACTTAAATACAAAAGATTAAATTGGTTGTGATGTGCTGTTAGGCATCTCTGATTGCACATGCTAAGGGGGAGCATTGGTCATATGAAAAGGATGAATTGTTGGTCATATTATGTTTGAAGATGCAACATGATCTCAGGGGGAGCATGGCATTGTCGGTTCAAAGGATCTTGATCAAACTCTTTGCCATTGATGTCAAAGGGGGAGGAAAAGCAACAAAGGGCTTCTATAAGACCATCAGAGGAAGAATATTTCCATCAATGCCAAAGGGGGAGATTGTTGGAAATATTGTCATTGATGGCAAAGGAAGTAGCAAAGAAGGAGCATCTGAACAGCAACAAGGCAAACAGAGAAGCAAGGAGTAGCATTAAACAAGAAGAAGAGAGATAGCAGAGGCATCAAAGAGACCAGCAGAAAGAGAAAAGAAGCAGAGAGGAAGCAAGGCAGATAAGGAACTAAGGTAGCAGACAACACAGAGATAGTGAATAGAAGTAGAATGCATAATTGAAGCAGAATTGTCCAGAGACAGAGTAAAAAAAAAAAAAGGCCATCGAATAGAAAAGAATAAGTGAATGGTAATCTGTGATCCATTGAAGGAATTAATGGTTGCAAAGATATGATCAATGTAGCGAAGATTATAATTGCGATGGACCATAGTACAGTGATCAGCTTGCAGAATCAAGAACTTCAATCTGCAGTTAGAAGTGGAACTGTGACAGGATAGAACTCCGAACATGCAATGGAAGGTTGATATATTATATATATCATAGCATAATTGAAGATAGAGTGAAATTGTGTTTTTTCGAGGTCGGAAGGCAGCAACCGGTGGAAAGAATGTATAAAGACTCAAACGAAATTGTGAACAAAGCATTAAACTTAGCAATGGAACTGTAATAAAGGAAAATCCTTAAAGCGCAACTTAATTATAATAATACTTTGAAAAGGCGATGGAACCTTGCGTGGAAGAGCAGAACCATGACCGAGTGAACAGTGAAGGCGGTTTATGGTTTTCATCGCACCACCTATGTGGAGTGAGCGGTATTTGAGGAGTTGGGAGCGATTCCATAAATCACTCAACACGTGGCAAGGAGGACCCATGGAAAACCGCTCGTCACTGTGCGCCATCGCGCGTTATAGTTCGACCCAAGACACCCAGCGATATTGTTGTGTGCTGTTGATCTGGAGGGAAGCCATCAGACGGTGGTCGTATGAGGAAGGTGCATGAATAATAACCAAAGTACGGCGAGCCATCGCACATTAAAGTTCGGCATCGAAGGTCGAGCGATATGCATATATGCCGTTGATCTGGAAGCTTGCTATCGAACTGTGATCAGACGTTGGACTTGCACGAAGTTTATCTATGGTACTATGCACGTATTTGATTGAATTTTGACTATATTTATGGGCCCGGGGTCAAAGGTTTACCATATTGTTTGAAAGCATTAAAATGTGAAGGGTTAACCTTAATCCTAAAGTTAAGTTCAAAAGTATTAAATTAATTACCAAGATCAATAGAACAACGTGAGTTATGGAAACCCCGCTAGATTATCTATTTTGACCCCATCTAGGAATACCATTAGCAATTGAATGGTTTTGACCCAAGGTTTTAATAAAGGCGAAAACTATCAAAGGTGATGAGAATCATGAAGAACAGTGTGCATGCAAAAGGGTTGATAATAAACGAATCTCTTTCGGAGATATCTGTATGAGGAAACTCTGATATATCTGAATCTATGGTGCACCTATGAATATGATGATTGATCAAGATCTCTAGATCAGATGGTGATTAATTCCTGGTTTAATCGACTGACGAAATCATGAAGAACATATGCATGAATAAGGGTTGTGAATGAATACTTCATTCTGAAGTATATCTGTATGGAATGGGTAACAGATTGCTGAGAGATCTGAATGAAGGATGCACCTCTAAAGAAAATAAATAAATCTATTGGTCTGCAAGGTATGTTGTGTGGAAATGGATGAAACGTGGTCTGCAGTAGATCTAAGGATCGAAGCCTTTAGTGAGGGGGTTGTAGCTCCCTTCTAGTGGTAGCTGGTAAATGAGAGCAGGGGGTTGTAGCTCCCTTCTAGGAGAGGCTGGTAAACGAAAGAAGGTTGTAGCTTTCTGCAGGTGGGTGTCTGCGTGCTGGTATAAGTCTGCACCAGCATAAAATTGTAAGAAGTTTTCTTTATAGTAAATATTGAAGACTGAGATAACAACATTGGTGGTTTTCTCCCGAATTGGGTTTCCACCTTAAATCCTGGTGTTCATATGTGTTGCTTATGTTTGATGGTTTTTTCTATTATTTCCGTTCATGCTTACTGCTTATCTAATGAATAAATGATGCAATGATCTAAGTAAAGACATAATAAGATCTCTGGACATACAAGTTGGATGCAGTAACGTAACATATGGTTTTAAGAGAAAGGAAAATTAAGAAATTGTCAATCAGCTGTAAATACTGATTCACCCCCCCCCCCCCCTCAGTATTTTTCCAATAGAAAGAGTGTTGGACATTCGCGGTTTTGTTAATGCAGACTGGGCTGGAGATCTGGACCAAAGAAGATCTACAAGTGGGTATGTGTTTAGCCTATTTGGAGGTGCAGTCAGTTGGATGAGTAAAAGACAGTCTATAGTGTCTCTTTCAACTACAGAGGCTAAATACATAGCAGCCACTCATGCAAGCAAAGAAGTAGTTTGGTTGTAGAGATTGTGTTTAAGTATGGGGTTGGTGCAGCAAGCTATAAGGATAGATTGTGATAGCCAAAGCACAATTTTCATGGCTAATAACCCTGCTTATCATTTAAAGACAAAGCACATTGATGTTCAATATCAGTTTATGAGAGATATGGTTGAGACTAAAAGGGTATTGCTGGTAAAGTTGGACACCTTGAAGAATTTTGTAGATTCATTGACGAAGTCTGTGAGCACTCAAAATTTATCTTTGTGTAGAGAAACACTGGGTGTTGCAAATATGGGCTAATGACTCAACTCTCCTGTGGCCCCTTGCGGAAAGAAAACAAGTGGGAGAATGTTGGGTATGTGTTATATTATTTCCATGACTAGTCACATGCGGGTGGGTCATGGGGGGGGGGGGGGGGTTGGGGCGATAGCCCCCCCTGTACATTGCGCTGGGCGTAGCAAGGGGGTTACAAGGGAGGCGTTAGCCCCCCCTGTTTGAAGTCTGGGGAAGCACCCAGGGAAAAAATTCGGTCCTTATTTTTCAATGGGTGGACCCGCCCATGGTTTTTTGCATGGGTTTGCACATGGTTTTGGGGCATGATGGTTTTTGGCCCCTAGTGTTTTGTAGATCCGTTCAAGGGAACTACGGTTATGTTATAATCAAGGATTAATGGATTGGGGTTTATGCATGCTTTGGCATGTATATACATGTGTTGTAACACTAAAAGGAATATAATGAAAAATCAAGATGGTCATCTCGATTTGGGATCTAGGGGAAAATCTCTATGTATATTTGTTTTATGTTTTATGCTCTCACTTAGTTATATTTTCATCGCATAAGTTAGAAAAAACATTCCTAATGATCAATTCTACTGATAGACATGAGATATAAATCATTTTAGTCTATTTTACGATGTGAATGTAATGAAAAAATGGTTTGGTCATATTGGAGAGGAAGAGGATTTTGTATGTTGTAATTTTTATGAGTACTTTCCAGTGAATGAAAGACATAAGGTAATTTCTAGAGATTCATGTAATATTCCCAATTAGCTATTGCTAGTTGGAATATTATATGTTTCTCTATTTTTCAGGTTAGAAGAATAAATGGGGTAGAGAGACCCTTAAATCTCTTTAGTAGAAATAAAACATTTCCAATGTGAAAAGGGGTTTGTGTAAGAAGAAAAAATAAAGCCACCCTTGGTTTGAAAAGGGGGAAATGAATGAGGACTAGAATCTTGTTGACCAGTTCAACAACGCTGCTAAAAGAGGAGGAAAACCAGTGGGAATAACGTAGTTTTAATGGAGGACTCTTTGCAATGAAGTAACCTCGTGAACGTGTGGGGTCCAGGGTAAGGAGGCTCACCAAGAATAAAAAGGATGGTAGGGCAGCCATGAGTGTCATTTAGAATATTGTCTATGTTTGAGTCTTATGAATTTTTGCACGCTTCAGCTGTTTAGCTGGGTTTTTAGCACTGTTTAGTGCAAGGGATTCTCATGCGGGAGTTCCACTCTCTTTCTTGGTTCAGCTTGTTGAAGGGATCTAACAGGATTATTCTGGGCTAAATTTCCACTATTTGACTTGGGGTCAAGAAGTCACCAACTCCTATAGTGCAGTCTCTTGTATAAACTGCGTCATTTCTGAGGGTGATGCTGTGGTCAGGTTAAATCCCTTGATTTTGTGCTAGTTTCTTGGAGAAGGGGGCTCTTTCTCTCCTGGAAGGCTAGTATCCAGGATCTTCAGCCAGTTTTATGTGCTCTCATGTATTATTCAGCTATATCATATAAAAATTTGTTGTAAACTGCATGATTTTATGCAGAGATATCATTTTTTACTTATGATCTTATGAAACCCTTGTCGGGTTGTCTCCATTTTGTGTAAAAAAGGCTAAACCTCCATTTTTCTTGGCTCTTTGATTAATTAACTCTCTAGATCTGTTATGACTCGCATTTTTTTATAGAAACCCTCTTAGAATAATGCTATTACATGCTTTAGAATTTATGTTTGGTGAAATCATGGGGTTTGGGTGTTTTTGAGGTGTATTGGCATGGGGATATCTGTTTAACATAGCTAGAGTGATTTTTTTCTACTCCCATTCTGTATGTAAGGGTTATAAAGCATAATATAAAGGATCCAAGTCCTATTTTTCAATTCTGTAACGTAATTTTCTGAAAACAATGTTTTTACTCTACATAGTGCAGAAATTACTAAGAAGGAATATTATAGTGGTATCATAGCAATCATCTTGGCATAGCCTATGATTTGTTTTCTTAAAGAGCCAATATTTCTTCAAAAGAGGATGAGCCTCTCACTAACAGAGATAAGAGGTATCTAAGAAGAAGACAAAATAAATTTGATTACACCAATGATGATAAATATAAGGGAAAATCCCCTGAATATGGAAGTGATGAGGATGGAAAGGAGTTTAAAAAAACCATTTTGAAAGCCATGCAATATATTTCTAGAGATATCAAAGAGATGAGAATGGATAGAATCAAGGAATCTCCTAAGATATTTCATCTTGGAGAAAGCTATGGCATGTCTCATCACTGGAATGATTAACCAGTGAACCAACCACGAGCTCCACAATGCTCTACCATGCCTAATTTTTTGGCTGTGGAAAATGAAGGGCCTCAAGAGCAAGCATCCCTTGAAGAATACTTTGAATAATATGATTCTCAGAATCAAATATTCAAGGATCACTTGATTTTTCAAGAGTTTTGTCACCTTAAGGACAAAACAAGAAGACCAAGGCATCAACATAGAGATGGTGGATTCACTCAAAATCATGATCGACATCACTCTATGGGCAGATTATTTTTACCCATGTTTGATATGTCATCCACATGTCCTACCAAATCATGGGTAGAAAAGCTAGATATCTACTTTCAGTTGAACAAAGTCCCTGAGATGGAAGCTATCAAGATTGCAGCGCTGCACTTTGAAGGTGAAGCACACAACTGGTGGTTCCATGGCTTGTCCACATTGGGTCATGCCAATGTGATTGCTTACTCTACGTTCACTAGAATATTGGTGGAGAGGTTTGACAGAAAGGATTCATAAGCACCTTTCACGAGCCTTGCAAAGTTGAAGCAGTCAGGTAATACAGTGTCTTATATTTCAGAATTTTTGAGATTATCTGTTATGGTTCCTGACTTGTCTGTAGCAAGAAGGGTGTACATGTTCGTCGATGGCTTAGATGAACCTCTGCATGGGTTGGTTAAATCTACCAAGCCTACTACCTTTCATGATGCCATTGAGAGGGCTAGAGACCTTCAAGATGTATTGCCAAAAGCAAAGGCAACTTTTAGAACAAGCCCTCTTTTCCTTCTAAAGGAAAGGAAGAGAAAGCTGCTCCTTCAAAGAAGTGCTCATAAAAGAAGCCTCTTGATGATGAAGTCTGGAGAGATATAATAAAAAATAAGCTATGCTTCACTTGCAAAGAACCATGAGTACTTGGACATAGATGTGCTGCTGGTAAAGCACATTATATAGAAGTCTTCTCAGATCTTGAGGAAGATGAAGTTGATGAACCAAGAAGGGGTCACAACACTGACAATGTTGAAGGAGATCTAACACCATCAAGAGATGGGAATGGAGAATTTTCCCCTATTGGAGGAACTCTTGCATCTTTGAGAGGAGTGCCTAAGTAATTTACCTTAGGATTTCAAGGTTCAATCATGAATCAAAGGGTTTCTATATT
Source organism: Pinus albicaulis (assembly GCA_034641835.2). Taxonomy (NCBI): domain Eukaryota; kingdom Viridiplantae; phylum Streptophyta; class Pinopsida; order Pinales; family Pinaceae; genus Pinus; species Pinus albicaulis. The sequence goes on along the minus strand of CM076578.1, from coordinate 508,358,839 downwards.
GATTGATAGTGGGGCTACCCACAATTTCATTGATGCCCTATTGTGCAAAGGAGGGAAATACCCACTGATACTTTTGAGGGATTCTCTGTTTTTGTCCCAGGAGATAGATCAATGCAAAGCATGCATTATGTCCCATCACTTTCAGTCACCATGAGATTCTACACTTTGATGGATCACTTCTTTGTAGTTGAGATACTAGACACCAATGTTATTTTGGGTGTTCAGTGGCTGTTTACATTGGGGAAAGTCACCACTAATTGGGAGGCTTTTCAAATGGAATGGGTCGACAAGAAGAGTGGTGCACCTCAAATGATCAAAGGCATGCATACTTACCCCTCACATAACACTTCCAGATAGAAAATAGAGATGGATATGTGTAGTGGAAGCAAGGACCTCACTGTCCCATATATTATGTTCATGATATTTCTGCAAGGGACACTCTTATCTAATGGAAAAGCAGCTGGGAGGCCACCAGATTCATTTTTGGTGAAGGATCTCTCACTACATGATGCCCCAAGATCAGGTCCAGGAGGGATGGGAGCATTAGAAGACATAGCTACAATGTTGGAAGGCTTGGGAAAGCACAAGAAGGAGGGGTATTTTCTTCTCTCATCATCATCACCCACCTTCATTTCTGATTCTACACTGTTGGAAGAGAAGAAGGGAAGGTATGTCCTTCCTACATGTAGCTTTGGCATACGAAAAGTAAAAAATGAGATCAGCAACATGACATACTTTCCTGTTGATGCATCATCAACGCTGTCATTGCTAGGGAGTGTAGATCTATATTGGAAATCCCAACTGTTGGTGGGTTATTCCAAAGATCTTCACACTTGTATGATGCTTGATGACCAGATGCATGAAGAGGGCTATCTAGTCCATGAGTGAGTCGTCTACCATCATGATAGGATATTCTTACCTAGAGCCTCCATGCTCAAGGATAGGATGCTACAAAGGGCCTACAAAGCGTTTTGTTTCAGCCCTACCTATTCTATGAAGATCTACAACACTATCATGGGATGCTTTGAATGGGAAGGCCTTGGAGGAGAGCTACATCAGCATTTTCTATAATGCATGAACTATGTGGAGTTGGGACAGCCAAAGGACTCTATGAAAGATTCATTTCAGCCATTTCTTCCTTCTTTTGCAAGAGGAGAGAGATCCATGCACAACTCCATGTGTAGTAGAGACATTGTTGGTGAAGAATTTGATCATGTAAAGCTAGTTTCATTTTCTGATTTTACATATTCTTTCACCATGTTTATGCAAGCCATGACTCCAAGGAGGAGTGATGTATCATATTAATCTCATGGCACAAATTGGGCCACTAAAATTTCTAAATTTGGCCACTCCCTTTTTGAGCAAAGGGAGATTCTATTTCATGATGAGTGCTTCCCAAAGGTACCAAACATATCTCACACTTTCAGCCATGGTGAGATGACATGTGCAGCAAGTAAGTGGTGGGAAAACTACTTACCATACCTTCATATGATGTACACAGGAGATGCACTGTGCTGGTATCATATGTGGGACTATGAACTACCTCCTCATGCTCCAATTTCTGTTTTTATGTATGTAATTTTGCTTCCATACCTTGATGATATAGTTGTACTTTTTATGGGATTGTATGGAGGGAGGATGGGAATCTTGTATGTACCACATGGGATGGAAACTCTCTATGTACCTTATGTTACATGTTTTAGAGAGATTATTGGTTCAGCCATGTTTGTTTCATTTGTGTTCTTGACTCCTTGTGGGATGGATTATGTACATCTCATAATGACTTTGGATGAACAATTCATGGAGCGTAGGATTGGTGAACACTTAGCTTGTGAAGAAAGCTTGATCCTTGATGGTGTCACTAATGGAGGAGGAGAAGTGTTGCAACACTCACCCTATCAGTTTCTTAAGGACAAGCAACATTTTGGAGGGGAGGAATATAATATTCTCAATTAGCACAAGCTAATGGGAATAAACAATTTTGTTTCATTTTTCTATTTCATGAAAAAAACTGTAAAGGAGGATAAATAAAACTCCTAAACAACAAAATAAATCAATTCCACATGTGAATAAAGATAAATCTGGGCTATTTACATAAGCACACTTATTTGTGAAAGATGTTGGATCATTTGACCAAGTCAACCAGGACCAAATCAACATCATTGTCTAGATACAGTGAATCTCCTAGATGCACATCACAGTTTTAGCTGGAGGATAGACATGTGAAAGGAGCTAATTCATTGAGATGGTTTAGGGTTTGGAAGGACTTTCATCTTATAAAAGAAAGAGGAGGACAACATAATAAGGTTGTTTATTATCTATATTTCTGAATATATTGTCTGTTTAGACATATATCATTATCTTGTTGTTTAGCTGAGAATAGTGTTGTTTAGCACTAGGGTGTTCTTGACCGAGAATCCCACCTCTTCCATTGAGTAGCTCTTGGAGGAGTCTTTTTTATCTTGTCCTCTATTAGGCATTTGGCCAAGCTCATATTCCAAATACAACACAGATCATGTTGAGGGTTTGGTTGTCCTTGTGAGTTGCAGCAAGTGGAGGCTAGATCTACTCAGATATAGGCCAATATAGTGCCCCTTTTCAGTGGGAAAGCATTCTATCCCATTCACAAGAGAGTATTAGACATTTGGAGCTTAATTTTCAGATCTTATCATCAGGCCAAACCAGTAATATAGCCTACAACAAAGTTTCCCTTCCAGGACTATGTTATTTTCAAGTGTACAGTTGCAGGGTGTTTTGACACACTTTTGGAGGAGAGATCTATAGTGTTGGGGTTCTGCCCTTTATTGTGGGGATCCGTGGATTACAGATATAATCCATGTTATGTTCAGATTTGATCTTCTTATTATTATATTTACATTCAGAAATTTCTGAATATTACTGCAGATCTGCAACTTAGATCTCAGGTCTACTCTTTGTATGTCATGTTTTGCTCAAAACCCCAAGGGGAATTTGTAAAGGAGATCTTCTAGTGTACAGATCTGATATAGATCTAATATTTTGTTCATATATATGCTATAGATATGAAGTGTAATATACAACTACTTTAGCTCTTTAAAATAACATTGTCAAGCCTTTTTACAGTCAATATATGTGTTGCAACACCTCTTTTTGAGGGATTTCTTCATATAAGTCTTCTATTTTTCTCTTGTACACTGTATGGTCCACATTTTAAATCTGATTTGATTATGTGCATGTAATTTTTGAGCCTCCATATTGGCCTCCTACTCTTACTCTGCTAAATTACGTTATTTTCTGACCAGTATTGTTTTGTACTGTTGCAGTCCCATTCTTGGGCATTTTCAGCCATAATAGGTGTGGGAGACTTGTTTACCTCACGTAGAAGGATTTGTTTTTGATCTCCTATTCTATTTAGCTCTTATATTGTTATATCTAAGGGATCCAAGGGCTGATTTTGATTATTGTAGCATACATTTTTGAAAAATGTGTTTTTCAGACATGTATTGCTGACAGTCCCAATTTTGGGGATATTACAATTCGTATGTGAGATCTTGATGATGTTGTGATTCTCTCATGATGTAAGTTTTTCTTATGTTATTTTAATATATTTAATTTATTTATTCGTGCTTTGATGAACCATAAATTAATTTGGAATTCATTTAAAGGGTGCCCTGATATAATTTACTTAAGCAATATATGTTCTCTTCTTAAAACAACATTAACAATTCATTTACATTTTTGATGCTCTATGTTTTCTTTCCAGCTTTCCTACACTCACCCTCCTGCAAACATTTAACTTGATTTCATCACCAAGAATGCCTACCTTTCCCCTTGTAGAAGACTCGTTCTCTTTTCATCCTATTATTGAACAAATAATCAATTTGACATGACTCCATGCCTAATGGACATGCCTCCTTTCTTACCAACAAACCTTTGAAAATCAGACCTTATTAAGCACTATACGTAGCCTAACGTCATGCTATTTGAACATCCTAACAAGAGAGAGCCCTCTCCAAGGCTAGAAGGGCTAGATTATAGCTTAAAAATGGTTTGTGGTTACCTTTGTAATTCTTTTTCAGTGTAAAGGAAATTACAGAGAGCTAATAGAAGGTATAACATGGTAACTAATATAATATATGTGAATTTTTTTATTTTTATAATACAACTGGTCAAGAGTGGTATGCAACTATTTTATAAATTGTGAATGATAAAGACTGGATAAAGGTATGCATTGAATGATGTAAACAAGCTAATAATGGTAGGTTATCATGGTATTATGTGTCTTCAGTGGTAAAAGAAGCTCCATGTAGTGGATATACCAATCTTACATAGAGGTAAATTGATTTAGAATATGGTTTAAAATATTATCAGGCAAGCATATTCAACCATAACAAGTTTTTTTACAATTAAATTTATGCAACATGAGGTCTTTCTTTCTTAATTTTAAAATTTTGCAAGTATAAATATGCATGTGTAACATTTGACAATGCATTTTTTATGCATTTGATGTATTGCATTTGAAAACCCACAACAAAATGTGGTCAAATGGCTCCAAATTTCACATCAAAAGGTTGGATGAAAATATGAAAACTCCCAATAATAGGATAACTATAGTATTTCATGTTATCAAAGTTTCCTCTAGAGGCGATCGACATCAAGAATTCTCGGAGAATCGATACGATGTATATCTGCATGATATACTTGAGTGTGACTTTGAATCCTGCAATATAATTTTTTTCGATGTCAAATTTGTTACAGGTAAATTTGGGTATCACTCCCAAAACCAAGATCAGTACAAATTAGGGTCTATCATGCTCTAAATCAGTTTCTACGTGCCTTAAACAAGTCATCTTTGTAATATTCCCAAATTTTCCCTTGACGTTTGGAATATTAGACTTCTTAACTTTCTTAATGAATTAAGTAAATAAAAGGGTGGAGGGACTCATAATCCTCAATATGAATAAATATCCACTCTTTGCATGTGAATATGGATTAATTAAACCTAGATCTACATAATGAGGTAGTTGAGAAACTACTAATGTGAATGAAATTGGAGATTATGTCTCATTAATTGAGATAGATCATGGAGGTTGATACAGTTAACTAATATCTTGAAGATTTCAAACAGAAGATCATGGAGCATTCATGATAATATGATGGAGGAAGTTGTGCAATTAATGCACACATGATGGAGAGGGTGTACATTGCACCTAGACATGATGGATGATTTGGTCAAAAAACACATTCAAATATGGAGGATCTTGTCCACATGCACAGTGCAGTCTAGATGGGGGCCAAGGCATAGGAAGCCTCAAACATTATATAAAGAAGATGAAGGCAAGTATGAAGGCATGCTTGTGATTATTGATGTTGAGGATCTTTTAAGATTTGGAATTGTCATGTGAAATGTCGTTGCTTTCTTGGGTTGTTTAGCAAAGATTGCAAGTGTTGTTTAGCACAGGGTTGTCCTAGATAGGAATCCCACCTCTTTCTTAGAGTAGCTCTGGAAAGAATGTTGTACTTTATTCTACATTAGGCATTGGTGGCACATATCTTTTCCTACTTTCTGCAGAACATTCATATTCAGAAATTGAAGATTTCTGAAGATCAGTTTGGAAGGTGGAGGTTGTCTTCAGTATTTCAGCTGGAGAACTGGTGAAGACTTATTCTGATCACCTTGGGCTTAAAGGTCAGCATTCCCAGAGCTTCATCTCATATCTGGCATCAGGCCAAAATTTATTGACGTCCTAGCAACAGTAATACCTTTAGGAATTACATTTTCCATTTTTCAAATCCAAAAGGAGGAAGGAAGTTCCTAGCATTTTAGGTAGTAATCCTGTGAGGGATCATTCCCTCAACTTTCCATCAGTATTCCCATCAGCCTGGAGTTTGTTGCAACATTTTTCAGCAGGTAGAAGGCCTCTCTTTCCCTCACAACATAGTTTCTATTGGCCATTGTGTTGCAGTAGTTGTAATCATCATTGGAGGATTGAGAAGCTAGATCTAGAGCTTATATCTTGTAGAGCTAAAGGAGGGATCGACCCTTCAAGCCTAGATATGATATTGTGACATATTTTAGCCACCTATTTGTCCGATCTAGCTTTAGATTTTTAATTCCTAGTAAATCAAGGATCAAATCCTAGGAGTGTGATTTTCCAAAGTTGTAGATCTGGAAAATCCTTTCTGGGTTACCTTGGGAATCTATTACATTGGCCAGATCTTGAAACTTGGCATCATCTGAGCTACATGTTTGAGTAGATATGCATTTTAATTTTCAGCCTGTAGTCATATATTCATATTCTATTGAAGGGATAGTGACTTATTTGCTTCAGCAGCTCTCCATTTACACATTGTCTATTGTGGCATGTTTTCTGGGTGATTCTAGGCCATCTCTTTGGCTAGATCTCCTCATATTTTGTACATTGTGTGATTGTGTTAGGTCCCTATATTACTAGTATAATCCCTTATTGTTGTTAGTGTTAACCCCTTGTTGTTATTATTGTACCTTTGTTACCCCCATATTGTTATTATTGTGCCCTTAAATTATTATTGTTAGGTCGGCTAGGATTACATTGTGTCCCCATGGACTCCTATATATAGAAAGGAGGTTTTGTAATTTGAATCATCCAAGAATTTTTCATTCATGTAATGTATTGGAGGTTTCCCCTCTCAAAGTGGCTTCTTTATAAGGCATTGGTAGCACTTTTCTTCTCTTTTTGGAGCTATTTTCACAACATTTGGTATTAGAGCTTTGAGATTCTAAAGTTTCACTGCTCCAAACAGGTCATCATAGAATTTTTGCTATAAATTTTTTTCTACGAAGGTTCAGAATCTGAAATTTTTAGAGTGCGAAGCCAAAATCCTGAGGAATAGCGTCACATAATTTTAGAGCTTGGTTCACAATATTTTCAGAGATATTATTTGTGCAATTTAGGTCATTTTCCAAGCTCTTGAATTTAACCTAAACAGGTCATCATGGTATTTTCGTAATAATGTTTTTTCTACGAAGGTTTAGAAGCTGAAATTTTTAGAGTGTGAAGATGAAATATGGAGGAACATCGTCACAAAATTTCAGATATTGGTTCACAATATTTTTAGAGATATGATCTGTGGAAGTTAGGGCCTTTTAAGGCTTCTGAATTTCATCTCAAAGAGGTGATCATGGGAAAATCTTCATAGCTCGCTCTCTCTGAGCATCGGATTTGAATGCTGTAAAAAGTGGCTGCAAATAGAGGGACTGTATTTTGTGATCTATCAATTTCATAGCCAAAGGAGGAAACAGGGACATGTGGAAAGTCGTACAAGTTCACTCTACTAAACCAGTCCAAAATTGGGTCATTGTGGGAGATTGGACATAACATTTCCTTGAAGAATCCAAATCAGATCAAACCTGTGGCATTTGAAAGAAGCTTCAGTGGGCTACTACATGGATGAATTTCAAATATTGTGGATCCGCAATTATATAGCTAATTCAATTTCAATATGGAGCTCCTCAAAATCAAGTAAAAGGTGTGTATTTTTTTTTTTCTGAATTTCATAAGGCTTGTTTGAAGAATAAATTTGAATTGATTCCAAGGGAATATTGTAGAATAGATATCAGTATTGGATTCTAAAATGGCCCCTAAAAATAATTCAACATCCATTAAGCCTGTAGAAAGCTCTACTATGACTCATGAAGAAGAAGAATGGCAACATGACATATCAAAATTACAAGAGCAAGTGCAACAAATTTTGCTCTCGCAAAGAGCAAAAAAAAATGACTTGGAAGTTTTGAAGAAAGGTGTGGAAGCTAAGATGGATGGTTTGAAGAAAGACATGGAATCTAAGATGGATGGTTTGAATAATGACATGAAATCTAAAATAGATGTCATGGAAGCTAGCATGGAATCTAATATGGATGACATGGAAGCTAAGATCGATGAGAAAATTGAAAACATGAACAATGATCTAAAAGAATACATGGAAGGTTTGACAAAGTTTATATAAGAAATGTTTCATAATGGTGAAAAGATAGTAGAGGAAACTGATGATGAGAATAAAATAAATGTTAATCGTGATTTCATAAAATCTAATGTTGGCGGGAAGAACCACCATATTCCAAAAATGGATATGAGGAAGTTTGATGGAAAGGATCCTGTAACATGGATACTACAGATGGAGCAATTTTTTGATCTCCATAATGTGCAAAACACACAAAAGGTATGCATTGCAACTTTACATTTAGAACAAAATACATTTGTATGGTATCGATGGCTTTGCTCCCGTAAAAAAATTGTCACTTGGTCAATTTTTACGGAGGAAATGATAGCACATTATGAGGATACAAAGAGAAACACCTTCTTTAGCCAATTCATAAATCTCAAACAAAAGGGTTTAGTGGGGCAGCACATTGAGGACTTCCAAAAATTGAATATAAGGGTAACTAATATTCCAGAGGAACACAGGATTGATCTCTTCTTAGGTACTCTAAAGGATAACATCCAACATGAAGTTCGTGTTTTGGAACATGATTCATTGGAGAAGGCATTCAGGTTGGCAAGAAAAGTTGAATGTAAAATTATGGCGACAAGGAAGCCTACCACTCAATTCTATAAAGAAGGAAGTGTTGCTACGCCTAGATTTCCACAACCCACAAGGTTGACACCACAACAATTGGAAGAAAAAAGAGCAAAAGGGCTTTGCTACAGTTGTGATAGCAAATACACTAAAGGTCATAAGTGTGCTGGGAAGAAATTATTTTACATAGATTGTGAAGAGGAAGAAGAAAATGAACAAGAAGAGGATATACACCAGGAACCAGCCCTAGAAGAGGAAGAAATGAATCCGACCATATCATGTAATGCACTTGCAGGAATAACCACTCCTCAAACTCTCAAGATAGGACATATCAAGAAGAAAAAGGTAATAGTGTTGATTGATTCAGGTAGCACCCATAATTTTATTCATTGTAAGGTAGCCAAGGAATTAAATTGTTTCCTATACCCAGCACCAAAATGTCAAGTGATGGTTGCAAATGGAGGAACTATAAATTTCTCTGGAAAATGCCATAAGATCAAGCTAACCATGGGGGGATATGTATTGAATATTCCAATGCTTTCCATTCCTATAGGAGGTGTTGATGTTGTACTAGGAGTACAATGGTTACAATATTTGGGGACGGTAGCTTTTAATTTTCAAGAACTTTTCTTGAATTTTTTTTCAGAAGGAAAGGAAGTCGAATTACGGGGTATTGAAGGGAAGCCGGGAAGGATAATAAGCTCTAATGTCATGAAAAATCTTATAAATAAATAACAACGAGGCATAATTGCACAATTATGCTAGCTAGAAGTTCCAACATCAAAATCATCTATTTTTGCAGATCTCCAAAAAGTCTTGGACAATCATTCCAAGGTTTTTGAAACTCTGAAAGGACTCCCACCTATTCGTGATCATGATCATGCTATTCATTTGATTCTAGGAAGTGTTCCTCCAAACATCAGGCCTTATAGATATCCTTATGTCCAAAAGAGTGAAATTGAACGTATGATTGCAGAAATGTTAGAGGCGGGTATAATTCAACCTAGTGAAAGTTCTTTCTCTGCTCCTGTAGTATTTGTACACAAGAAGGATGGATCATGGCGCATGTGTCTGGATTATAGGGAGCTCAATAAGCTCAGCATTACAGATAAATTTCCCCTTCCTGTGATTGATGAATTATTGGATGAATTACATGGAGAAATTTATTTTACAAAATTGGATCTTCATTCAAGGTATCATCAAATTAGAATGAAGACTGAAGATATTCTGAAAATAGCATTTCGAACTCGTAAGGGTCATTATGAATTTTCGTTCATGCCTTTTGGCCTTACCAATGCACCTTCTACATTTCAAGGGTTGATGAATTCCATTTTCAAACCCTTCCTTAGAAAATTTGTGCTAGTATCTTTTGATGATATTCTAACCTACAGCAGGTCTTGGAAGGATCATGTTCAACATGTTGACAGGGTGCTCGAACTATTGCAGGAGAAACAATTATATGCAAAAACATCCAAATGTTTCTTTAGAGTACAAGAGGTGGAATATTTGGGTCATATTGTATCTCATGAGGGTGTTAAGGTAGACCCTAACAAAATTAAATCCATTAAGGAATGGAAAGTCCCCACAACGATAAAGTAGTTGCGAGGATTTCTCAGGTTTACAGGGTATTATCGAATGTTTGCTAAGAATTATGGGAGAATAGCAACACCTCTATTAACATTATTGAAGAAAGATGCATTTTATGGACTCCTGAAGCAACTAAAGCCTTTGAACATCTTAAAGAGGAAATGTACCTAGCACCAGTCTTAGTTACGCCAAACTTCACAAAAATCTTTATTGTGGAATGTGATGCCTCAGGAAATGTATTTGGTGTTGTTTTAATGCAAGAAAGAAGACCCATTGCTTTTGAAAGTTGTACAATCAAAGGAAATTACTTACAGAAACCTATTTATGAGAAGGAAATGTTAGCAATACTGCATGCACTAAAGAAATGGAGAACTTACCTAATGGGAAGACACTTCAAGGTAAAAAATGATCATGATAGTCTTAAACACTTTTTGGAACAAAGACTATCTTCAGAAGAGCAGCAAAAATGGGTTACAAAGATGTTGGGTTATGAATTTGAAATAATATATAGAATTGGAAGCTAAATTTTGTAGCAGATGCACTCTCAAGAAAGAATGAGGAAGTGGAAGCATTGATTTGTGCCATTTCTATTATCCAACCAGATTGGATAACTGAAGCAAGAGATGAATGGAAGGAGGACGAAGAAGTGTCGACACTCATTCAAACATTGCAGCAAGATCCTAGTACATATGATACATTTAGTTGGAAAAATTATTCCTTATGGTACAAACATCACTTATATCTTTGTAAGAATTCCAAACTAAAACAAAATATTCTTTTGTAATTGCACACTTCTCCTTTAGGAGGAAACTTAGGATTTTTAAAAAATTACCACAGGGTGAAAAAAGAATTTTTTTGGGATGGCCTTAAATCTGATATTCAAAAGTTTGTGGTGGAATGTTTGGTTTGCCAGCAGAATGAAGTTGAGACAATTAAGACCCCGGGTCTTCTACAACCTTTATCCATTCCAAGGGAACGTTGGGAGGAGATTTCAAATGGATTTTATCACAGGTTTACTTAAGTCCGAAGGGAAGAGTTTCATCATGGTGGTAGTTGATAGACTTACCAAGTATGCACACTTTTGTGCATGATCTCATCCATTTAAAGAAAGTACAGTTTCTACGACATTTATGGACACAATTAAAAAGCTACATGGAAACCCAACGGTTATTGTAAGAGACAGAGATCCCATTTTTACTGGAAATTTTTGGACGGAGTTATTTTCTTTTTTGCGTACTCAATTAGCTCATAGCTCATCTTATCATCCTCAATATTATGGTCAAACTAAGATAGTAAATAAATGTTTGGAAGGATATATTCATTGTTTTTTATCTGATAAACAAACACAATGGGTCAAGTGGTTACCTCTAGCTGAATGGTGGTATAACACTTCCTTCCATAATGTAGCAAAAATGACCCCATTTATGGCACTTTATGGATATCATGCACCATCCATCACATCATCTTTAAGAGAAAAATCGAAGGTTCAAGCAGTGGAAGATCACATCGATCATCAACAAGTTCTCCAACTCTTAAAGGACAACCTGAATTTGGGACAAAATCGAATGAAACATGAAGCAGATCAACATCGCAGCGAGAGAAGTTTTGATGTAGGCAACTAGGTATTTTTACGGCTACAACCATACAAAAAAATGTCCATCAAGAAAGCTAAGAAGGATAATGAATTATCGCCAAAGTACTATGGTCCTTACAAGGTGTTGCAAAATATTGGTAGTATGGCATACAAATTGGAGCTTCCTAGTTCTTCACGAGTTCATCCAATTTTCCATGTTTCATGCTTAAAGAAGGTTATAGGTGAAAATATTCCAGTTCAAACAATATTTTCAGAACTTTATGAGGAAGGAAAAATCATATTGGAACCTGAAGCGGTCACAGAAACAAGAACTCGACAGCTACGGAATTGATCAATTTCAGAGTATCTCATCAAGTGGAAGAACTTACCCACTGAAGATTCTACATGGGAGGATGAGAATTTTATACAGAAGCACCCAGAGCTACTCAAGCGTTGAGGACAACATTTTTTTGAAGGAGAGGGGCATGCTAGGTCCCTATATTACTAGTATAGTCCCTTATTGTTGTTAGTGTAACCCCCTTATTGTTATTATTGTACCCTTGTAACCCCCATTTTGTTATTATTGTGCCCTTAAATTATTATTGTTAGGTCGGCTAGGATTACATTGTGGCCCACTAGGATTACATTATGGCCCCATGGACTCCTATATAGAAAGGAGGTTTTGTAATTTGAATCATCCAAGAATTTTTCATTCATGTAATGTATTGGAGGTTTCCCCTCGAAGTGGCTTATTTCTAAGGCATTGATATCTCTTTTCTTCTCTTTTTGGAGTTGGTTTCACAACAAACTGAATCTTCTCCAATATAGTAAAATGGCTCGGATTTTCTGTGAATTATAATGTTGTCTTGAGATTTATTGTTTACTTAGTTGTAGTTCATATATTTTGTTTAATTATTACTGCATTCTCCCTTTTGGGATATTACAGTGGTATAGCAGCATGATCATTGGCTCATCTTGTGGACACTTCATCTTTTGCATCAAAAGAATAAGCAGATAGATGAGATCTATCATGAAGGAGGATAATTTTGCCACTCCTTTCTTTAGATCCATGCAAGATCTCTCCAAGGAAGTCTATCAAATTAATAGGGAGAGGCAAAGGAAGGATTCAAGAAGAAGATTTGAAGAGGAAGGTCCAAGCACTTCCTATCAGCAGAAAAGAAAACTGGAGAATCATACATCTCCTCATAGATCTAATATGCCCACTTTCATTGGAGAAGGTGAGAGGTATAGAAATGAAGAAAGAAGAGAACCTAGGACTCATGAGACTCTTAGCTTGTACCTTAAAGAGTGCAAGGAACAGTCTAATGCTTTCAAAGAAATTATAACTCTCCAATAATTCTTTGAACTCAAGGAAGAAAGCAGATCATATAAAAAAAATAGAAGGAAGAGGCACAATCAATTCTATTTGCCTACATTTTATGGGTCTTCTTCAAGCAATGTTAAGGCTTGGAGGAAAGAGTTAGATTCATTTTTCATGCTACATCCTCTGGCTGAAAAAGAGACTGTCCAAATTGCAACACTTCATCTCTTAGGTGAAGCCAAGGATTGGTGGTTTAGTCACATGGAGCATGCAAAGGTTACTAAAAATCTAGGCTTCTTTCACAAGTTGAGTAAGAAGTTTGATGTGAAGAATACAGAGATGGGCCACAAAGAGAAATTTCCCAAGGAAAAAAAGGGGGATGTCATTCTTGTCACTCTGGACAGGAGGTCACCACATTCACCACCAGCTGCAGAAGTACTTCCATATAGAGAAGAGACACTTGCAACCTTGCAAGATAGTCTTAAGCTCTTGACACATAGAGTCCCATGCATGATTGAGGAGACACATGAGGAAGAGGAGGAAGATTTCAACACTGGTACATTTTTACAAGAGCATCCATCTCTCTTACCAGCAGTTGGAGACACTGTTGTCCCGGTTGGAGGAACTCTTATGTTCTATCAAGAGGTTCCCACATATCATTTGATCCAAGATATGCATACACATTCATCACATATTTTTTCAGTAGATCTTATTGAAACTTTTAGGGACATGCCATTAGGGCCAATGCATAACAAAGGGTTAGAACAAAGTGCTAATTTAAAGCAGCAAACTATAACAGCACACGGGATCCTTGATCTAATCAAGGAGGAGATGAAAATCTATCCCAGTTTTTCATGGAAGGACTACATTCAAACTCTTGAGTTGAAGTGTAGAGTTTCAGAAGAAGGGAAGAGCATGATCCTATGTACAATGATTGGTTATGAGATCAGTATTGTACCTTGCTTTGAGATAATAGATGTATTACCTTGCAGATCTACAATGTTGTCACTTAGTACCAGTGATAATGATGAGGACCCATTATACTTGGAGCATTCTGAAGGAAGCTTCAGTCATGAAGCAATAGAAGTTAAGATGATGAATGGTATAAATCTTGAGATGAGAAATCTTTTCACCTTTCTTGATGACACTTTCTCAATGAGCATCTCACAGCTCAAAGAGAGACTTATACCTGTAGCAGATCTAGAACCTCATTGGTTTTGGAAGGCCATTGATGAGAAGAAGGTCTCATTAAGAGATCTCATTGGAGGTGCACTTCAAAATTTCATGGACTGCAAGGTTCTTCAACAGTTTGAGGAGGTTGGTGTCCTACAATGGGAGGATACCAAGTTTTTTAATAATTACTTCCATCATCCACATTGGGATGAATAGTTGATAGTATGGAGCAAGGGGTTGCCAAACCACTTGCAGATCTATGATACAAGCCAAAAAGAAGCATGGATGTGCTGGTTGCTCTTGGGTGAGTATGGTTACTACCAAAAGATTCATATTTTCTTGTCTCATGCCTTATGTCTCAAAAATAGAATGCATAAAAACAAGGTATGGTTACTATGGTTATTGAGAAGAGAGTTTGGAAATCACATGTTATATCTTATGTCCATATATTTAATCTTGGTTGGGATATGTCTCATGTATTTACATGTATTTCTGTTTGGGATGTATCTCATGTTCATGTATGTACTTGGGTTCGGGAGAAATTATAACTCTCACATGATGTGTCATAATGGAGCTTGTTTGTATTATGTTGATGAGACATCTCACATGTCCATTACTATATTATTACTCCATGACTTGCATAATGATAATGCAAGGAGGTATCAAGAATCCTTGTTGCTATGGTTACTATTGGGGGAGTATGGGATAATTTCTTCCCATAAATTGCAAGATATTTTTGGAGGGTGGCAACAAAATGCCTTACAATGTTGGATCCTGTTGCGAGATTTTAGTCATTGTACTTGGTATAATGATGATGTGATGGGGCGGCAAGATGTCTTATTAAGGTGGCTTTTCTTAAGAGAATTATGGCCACTACATTTGGTACAAGGATTATGTGGTATGGGAACAAGAAGCATTGTTGACGTGGCGTCTTTTGAGAGAGTACAGCTCTCTTACTTATTTTCATCATGATCTAGCATGGCAGTAGAAGGCTTTGTTGTTTTGGTTGTTATTATGAGAATATGGTTCGAAATTGTTTATGTCTTCCCATATTTCTCTACTTCTTGTTTTTCACTATGTTGATGTGATGTTTGATTCCTACATGGTAGCCAACATGGCTAATGATGAGGGCATTGATGTATATAATCTACCCTATGTATCATGGGTTGGAGAGATAGTTCATGAGTTGAGACTTTCTACTTTGGGAATAAACCACTTTATCTTATGTATCTCATGTATAGGGGAGAACTTTTGTCATCATATGGTTGCCACTTGGAGATTCATTGATGAGGAAGGCTATCTAAATTTTCAGTTGGAAGCCATTCTAGACATTCTAGAGAGGCAACTTTGGAGCTGGACATACATGACACATTGTGACATATGGGAAGGCCTTCCACATGAGGATGCCATTTGGAGGGAGGATTTTTGTTGTAGCATCCACTTTTGCAGTTGCTTGAGGACAAGCAACATTTTACCGAGGAGGACTCTAATATTCCAAAATTTTGACTTTATATTTGGAATATTAGAGTTCTTAACTTTCTTAATGAATTAAGTAAATAATAGGGCGGAGGGACCCATAATCCTCATTATGAATAAATATCCACTTTTTGTGTGTGAATATGGATTAATTAAGCCGAGATCTACATAATGAGGTAGTTGAGAAACTACTAATGTGAATGAAATTGGAGATTATGTCTCATTAATTGAGATAGATCATGGAGGTTGATACATTCAATGAAGATCTTGAAGATGTCAAAAGAGGATCATGGAGAATTCATGATAAGATGATGGAGGAAGTTGTGCAAATAATGCACACATTATGGAGAGGGTGCACGATGCACCTATACACGATGGATTATTTGGTCAAACAACACAGTCAAACATGGATGATATTTTCCACATCCACATCGCAGTCTAGATGGGGGCCAAGGCATGGAAAGGCTCAAACATTATATAAATAAGATGAAGGAAAGGATGAAGGCATGCTTGTGATTATTGATGTTGAGGATGTTTTTAGATATGGAATTGTCAGGTGACATTCCATTGCTTTCTTGGGCTATTTGGCAAAGATTTCAAGTGCTGTTTAGCACAGGGTGTTCCTAGTCGGGAATCCCACCTCTTTCTTAGAGTAGCTCTGGAAAGAGTATTGTACTTATTCTACATCAAGAATTGGTGCCACATATATTTTCCTACATTTTGCAAAACATTCATATTCAGAAATTTCACATTTCTAAAGATCAATTTGGAAGGTGGAGGTTCTCTTTAGTCTTTCAGCTGGAGAACTAGTGAAGGTTTATTCCTATAACCTTGGGATTAAAGGTCAACATTCCCATAGCTTCATTTCATATCTGGCATCAGGCCAAAATTTATTGACCTCCTAGCAGTAGTAATACCTTCAGGAATTATGCTTTCCATTTTTTAGATCCAAAAGGAGGAAGGAAGTTGCTAGCATTTCAGCTTGTAATCCTATGAGGGATTATTCCCTCAGCTTTCCATCAGTATTTCCATCAACCTGGAGTTTATTGTAGCATTTTTTAGTAGTAAGAAGGCCTCTCTTTCCCTCACAGCACAATTTCTATTGGTTGTTGTGTTACAACAACTGTAATCATCATTGGAAGATTGAGAAGCTAGATCTAGGGCTTCTAGCTTGTAGATCTAAAGGAGGGATTAGCCGTTGAAGCTTAGATATGATATTGTGACATATTTCAACCATCTATTTGTCATATATAGCTTCAGATCTGTAATTTATAGTAGATCAAGGATCAAATCCTAGGAGGTTGATTTTCTGAAGTTGTAGATCTGGAAAATCCTTTCTAGGTTATCTTGGGAATCCATCACATTGGTTACATCTTGAATCTTGGCATCATATAAGCTACAGATTTGGGTATATCTGCATTTTCCTTTTCATCCTGCAGTTATATTTTCATATTCTACTGAAGGGATAGTGTAGTATTTGCTTCAGTATCTCTCCAATTACGTAGTGCCTATTGTGGCATGTTTTATGGGTGGTTCTAAGCCATCTCTTTATCTAGATCTCATCATATTTTCTACATTGGATAACTGAATATTCTCCAATATAATATAATTGCTTAGATTTTCTGTAAATTATGATGTTGTCTTGAGATTTATTGTCTACTTAGTTGCAGTTCTTATATTGTGTTTAAGTATTACTGCATTCTTCCTTCTGGGATATTACAGTGGTATCAAAGCATGATCTTTGGCTCAGCTTGTGGACACTTCATCTTTTGAATAAAAAGAAGAAGCAAATAGATGAGATCTATCATGAAGGAGGATAATTTTTCCACTCCTTTCTTTGGATCCATGTAAGATCTCTCCAAGGAGGTCTATAAAATGAAGAAGGAAAGGAAAAGGAAGGATTCAAGAAGAAGATTTGAAGAGGAAAGTCCAAGCACTTCCTATCAGCAGAAAAGTAAACTGAAGAATCAGATATCTCCTCATAGATATACTATGCCCACTTTCTTTGAGAAGGTGAGAGGTATAGAAATGAATAAAGAAGAGAACCTGAGACTCATGAGACTCTTAGCTTGTATCTTAAAGAGTACAAGGAACAGTCCAAAGCTTTCAAGGAAAGTCTAATTCTCCAAGAATTATTTGAACTCAAGGAAGAAAGAAGATCCTATAGCAGTAATAGAACAAAGAGGTACAATATATTCTATTTGCCCACATTTGATGGGTCTTCCTCAAGCAATTTTAAGGCGTGGAGGAAAGAGTTAGATTCATTTTTCATGCTACATCCTGTGGCTGAAAAAGAGGTTGTCCAAATTGCAGCACTTCATCTGTTAGGTGAAGCCAAGGATTGGTAGTTTACTCACATGGAGTATGCAAAGGTGACTAAATATTCAAATTTATTTCACAAGTTGAGGAAGAAGTTTGATATGAAGAAGAAAAAGATGGGCCAAAAAGATATGTTTCCTAAGGAAACAAAAGGGGATGTCATTCTTGTCACCCTGGACAAGATGTCACCACATTCACCACTAGCTGTAGAAGTAATTGCATCTAGAGAAGAGACACTTGCAACCTTGCAAGATAGTCTTAAGCTCCTGACACATAAAGTCCCATACATAATTGAGGAGATGCATGAGAAAGAGGAGGATTCCAGCGCTGGTACATTTGTACAAGAGCATCCATCTCTCTTACTAGTAGTTGGAGACACTATTGTCCCGGTTGGAGGAACTCTTATGTTCTGTCAAGAGGTTCCCACATATTAGTTGATCCATGGTATGCATACACATTCATCACCTATTGTTTCAGTAGATCTTATTGAAACTTTTGGGGACATGCCATCGGGGCCAATGCATAACCAAGGGTTAGAACAAAGTGCAGATTTGAAGTAGAAAACTATCACAGTGCAGAGGACCCTTGATCTAATCAAGGAGGAGATGAAAATCTATCCCATTTTGTCATGAATGGACTACATTGAACCTGTTGAATTGAAGTGTAGAGTTTTAGAAGAAGGGATTAGCATGATCCTATGTACAATGACTGGTTATGAGATTAGTAGTGTACCTTGCTTTGAGACAGTAGATGTATTACCTTGCAGATCTACACCGTTGTCACTTAGTAGCAGTGATAACGGTGAGACCCCATTATTCTTGGAGAATTCTGAAGGAAGATTCACTCATGAAGCAATAGAGGTTAATATGATGAATGGTAGACATCTTGAGATGAGAAATATTTTCTCCTTTCTTGATGACACTTTCTCAATGAGCATCTCACAGCTCAAAGAGAGACTTCTACCTGTAGCAGATCCAGAAATTCATTGGTTTTGGAAGGACATGGATGAGAAGAAGGTCTCATTAAGAGATATCATTGGAGGTGCACTTCAAAATTTCATGGAGTGCAAGGTTATTCAATAGTTTGAGGAGGTGGGTGTCCTACAATGGGAGGATACCAAGTTTTTGTAGAATGACATCCATCATCCATATTGGGATGAATGGCTGATAGTATGGAGCATGGGGTTGCAAAACCACTTGCATATCTATGATACAGGCCAGCAAGAAGCATGGCTATGCTAGTTTCTCCTGGGTGAGTATGTTTACTACCAAAAGATTCATATTTTCTTGTCTCATGCCTTATGTCTCAATAATAGAATGCATAAAAAGAAGGCATGATTACTATGGTTATTGAGAAGAGAGTTTGGACATCACATGCTATATCTTATGTCCATATATTTACTCTTTTTTGGGATATGTCTCATGTATTTACATGTATTTCTATTTGGGATGTATCTCATGTTCATGTATGTACTTGGGGTCGAGAGAAATTATAACTCTCACATGATGTGGCATAATGGAGCTTGTTTGTATTATGTTGATGAGACATCTCACATGTCCATTACTATATTATTGCTCCATGAATTGCATCATGATAATGCGAGGTAGCAATAATCCTTGTTGCTATGGTTACTATTTGGGGAGCATGGGCTAATTTCTTCCCATACATTATATGATACTATTGGAGAGTGGCAACAGAAGGCATTACAATGTTGGCTTCTGTTGTGAAATTTTGTTCATTGTACTTGATATAATAGTGACGTGATGGGGTAGCAAGATGCCTTATTAAGGTAGCTTCTCTTAAGAGAATATGGCCACCACATTTGGTACAAGGATGATGTGGTATGGCAATAAGAAGAATTGCTGAGGTGGCTTCTTTTGAGAGAGTATGGCTCTCTTAATTATTTTCATGATGATCTAGCATGGCAGTAGAAGCCTTTTCTGCATTGGTTGTTATTAGGAGAATATTGTTAGAAATTGTTTATGTTTTCCCATATGTCTCTACTTCTTTTTTTTTACTATGTTGATGTGATGTTTGATTCCTACATGGCCAACATGGCTAATGATGAGGGCATTGATGTATATAATATACTCTATGTATCATGGGTTGGAGAGATAGTTCAAGAGTTGGGACTTTCCACTTCGGGAATAAACCGCTTTATCTTATGTATCTCATGTATAGGGGAGAACTTTGGTCATCATATGATTGCCACTTGGAGATTCATTAATGAGGAAGGGTATCTAACTTTTCAGTTGGAAGCCATTCTAGACATTCTAGAGAGGCAAATTTGGAGCTAGACATACATGACACATTATGACAGATGGGAAGGCCTCCCACATGAGGATGCCATTTGGAAGGAGGATGTTTGTTGTAGCATCCACTTTTACAATTTCTTGAGGACAAGAAACATTTTTCCAGGGAGGACTGTAATATTCGCAAATTTTAACATGATATTTGGAATATTAGAGTTCTTAACTTTGTTAATGAATTAAGTAAATAAAAGGATGGAGGGACCCATAATACTCATTATCAATAAATATCCAATTTTTGTGTGTGAATGTGGATTAATTAAGCCTAGATCTACATAATGAGGTAGTTGAGAAACTACTAATGTGAATGAAATTGGAGATTATGTCTCATTAATTGAGATAGATCATGGAGGTTGATACAGTAAACTAAGATCTTTAAGATGTCAAACAAAAGATCATGGAGCATTCATGATAATATGATGGAGGAAGTTGTGCAGTTAATGCACACATGATGGGGAGGGTGTACATTGCACCTAGACATGATGGATGATTTGGTGAAATAGCTCAGTCAAACATGGAGGATCTTGTCCACATGCATAGTGCAGTCTAGATGGGGGCCAAGGCATGGGAAGGCTCAAACATTATATAAAGCAGATGAAGGCAAGGATGAAGGCATGCTTGTGATTATTGATGTTGAGGATATTTTTAGATTTGGAATTGTCATGTGACATTCCATTTCTTTCTTGGGCTTTTTAGCAAAGGTTGCAAGTGTTGTTTAGCACAGGGTTTTCCTGGTCAGGAATCCCACCTATTTCTTAAAGTATCTCTGGAAAGAGTATTTTAATTTATTATACATCAGGCATTGGTGCCACATATCTTTTCCTACTTTCTGCAGAACATTCGTATTCATAAATTGCAGATTTCTAAAGATCAGTTTGGAAGGTGGAGGTTGTCTTCAATATTTCAGCTAGACAACTGGTGAAGGTTTATTCCTATCACCTTGGGCTTAAAGGTTAGCATTCCAAGAGCTTCATTTTAGAACTGGAATAAGGCCAAAATCTATTGACCTCCTGGCAGCAATAATACCTTCAGGAATTATGCTGTCCATTTTGCAAATCCAAAAGGAGGAAGGTAGTTGCTAGCATTTCAGCTAGTAATGCTATGAGGGATCATTCCCTCAGCTTGACATCATTATTACCATCATCCTCGAGTTTATTGCAGCATTTTTCAGTAGGAAGAATGCCTCTATTTCCCTCTCAACGCATTTTCTATTGGCAGTTGTATTTCAGTAGCTGTAATCATGATTGGAGGATTGAGAAGCTATATCTAGAGCTTCTAGCTTGTAGATCTGAAGGAGGGATCAACCCTTCAAGATTATATATGATATTGTGACATATTTCAGCCATCTATTTGTCAGATATAGCTTCAGATCTGTAATTCCTAGCAGATCAATGATCAAATCCTAGGAGGGTGATTTTCGAAAGTTGTAGATTTGGAAAATCCTTTCTGGGTTATCTTGGGAATCCATCACATTGGTTAGATCTTGAATCTTGGCATCATTTGAGCGATAGTTTTGAGTAGATATACATTTTAATTTTCAGCTTGCAGTCATATATTCATATTCTGCTAAAGGGATAATGCATTATTTACTTCAATATCTCTCTAGTTACACAGTGCCTATTGTGGCATGTTTTTTGGGTGATTCTAGACCATCTCTTTGGCTAGATATCCTCATATTTTGTACATTGTGTAAATGAATCTTCTCCAATATAATAAAATGGCTCAGATTTTCTATAAATTCTGATGTTTTCTTAAGATTTATTGTTTACTTATTTGTAGTTCTTATATTTTGTTTAAGTATTACTGCATTCTCCCTTTTGGGTTATTACAATGTCATTGTTGTTTTTATTCCCTGAAAGTTTCACTATTTCAAGACCAGTTTAAGTTCTTCATTGAGCCATCAACGCACCCCTAGAATGTAGTAAGTGCTTTGAAGATCATATACTCCCATGAAAAGCTGCATTGTAGAGCATATAGGCTCACTTGCAAGTGCATTGGTCGACTGGGAGCGAATTGTTTATGGGATTTCGAGAACCTTTCAACCCTCTAGTGGCTTCTAGAAGTTGTTCTTGCTATCACATCATCTGATAACTTCAAATAGTGACACCATGGAGCCATTGAACCTCTTATCCTCCTATTCCAATGAACAATGAAACCTTTTCATCCATTTTTGGAAAAGCCCTTCAATGATTCATTAATGTCGAACTACCTTCACTACTTATAAATTGACCACTGATCATAGTGCATAAGAGAGAAAGAATTTGAATTAGTATAGTTATGCTAGTGATATCACAACTTTTGGAGGTGTTGTTTGCATGTAATGTTATGTTGCTAGAGTGATGCGGATAGGACTGAAGCTAGAGCGAGTTGACATCGAATCGATCCAACTGGTTGTAACTTCTCCTTCTACTTCATAATAAAGATATTTCTTCCTTTCCTAATACATGTGTTCAAGATGTTATATGTGTATTTTCAAATATAATCGATTCAGTTTGTTTAAGATGAATAGATAATATTACTTTATGTCATTATATGCCTTTTTTTTTCCATTTCATGTACCAATCAAGCGACTTCAGTTCGATTAAGAGCGACAGAAGTGACAAAAGGGTGATGAGGAGTAACAAAAGATTATAACTAGGTATTCTTGTCTCATTTAGTTATCTTAAGGGAAAGGTAAAAATGGATTTCGTCTATTTTTCTAAGTGCAACCACCACACTTAGGGAAACATAGCTATTCGTAGGTTTGATTTCCATAAAAAAAAGTGGTGACCATACTCAGGAATGACCAGTCATCCCTGGTGGTTTTATCCTTGTTTATCAACCTCTAGTAGACTTTACTTGCTTTATTTCAGTCATTTGAATGTGTTTTAGTAAAATAAGTGTGTTTGATTGCCTATGTTTGAGTTTACTATAGAAACAACACACTGTTGGCTTAGAGACAATGCTTTGCTATGTATTGTCTCCCACTCAGGGGTGCGTTGCTCCTGTGACCAACCAATAAACATCATATTTTTGTATTTTTCCATTCATTTCAGTATCTTGTTTGTTGAGTTTTAAAGTGTCTAATTGCCTCTAGAGACTATATTACCTCTACTATTATTTCCTCACTTTGGATATTTGTTCTTTCAATGTTTCTTTTTGTTTTCTTTATCATTTTCGAATAGATCCAAATTTTAAAGTTTACATTTGATAAGTTATTTATTTTCAGAAAGAGGAATTGTCATTCAAGTCTTCGTTTCTCTTGAAAGTATTAAATGATTGTTTGTGCATTCTAGTTTCTTTTTCATTCATCTACACTTAAAAGGTATTAAAAAGAAAAACATGAATTTCCATATAGGGATTGTGAGTTCTGCATAGGAATAGTTAGGGAATTTTCATTTAGATGTGCTCATTGTTGATTGCTTACAATCTGATTTCTCTATCCCTTGTAGCTAAGATTTTCATTGTCGAAATTGAAACAAAACAAATACTTATCATCTTTATTGCATTCTAGGAATTTTAAATACATCACGTGGTGAACTCAAAAGACAAACTTATAAGAAAGATCAACTTAAAATTTATCTAAATTAATCTAAGGGAGCATTGTCACTTAACGATAACATTTAGAGATCTATGCTAGAGATGTGTTACGACGTCATAAAACATAGCAACTTTCATTAGTGGTCTACGATAAATTACGAGTGTCATACCTCATTCCACGTATGTAAGTATATCAAATCTTGTCCATGTACATTTGGGTATATAGGGTGGTGTTCTAGTACAAAAAGTATAAGGGGATGATCTCACTATGCGGTTTCACATTAGACAAGGCTAATATGGATTGGGCCTCCACATAAGATTAAGTATATTTGGGAAGAAAAAATTAGGATGATTACCATCCATAGGTAACCAAGTCAGCCACCTTGTAAACTGTGATACACCGAACACAACATTCAGGGAGATTGTATGGATGTACATAAGTCCTTAGTTTACTAGGGAGATATATTGCAATTCACAGTTGCTCGATAAACATTTTGTAGCATTAATCTCTTTCTGTTTATTTATTTTTTTGTATTAAAATCAATAAGAAATCATGGAAGAAGGTCAACCCTTTCGACATCGTTCGCATAGGACAATGAATAAACCACCTTTACCACCAAAAGCTACACCTAGTAGGTGAAGGCAAGCTCGAACTACCAAGTGTGGTACCTCTAGAACCTTTGATGCTACAACTTCATCTAATTTACTAGAGTCATATGATCCTTTGAGTGCCAAGTCTCGAGTTGTTTCTACCGATCTCGGTTTATCTTGTACTTTTGAGACTAAACCCTCATAGTTAGCTGAGGACATTAAAATTCAATCCAGTGAAATGGTAAATCCAGAACCTGAATTTGTTCAACCAGAAGTTGATCCAAAACCTATTCTTATTTTACTATAATGCATTTATCCTGAATTTTAACATCAATAAGTTGTTCCCATGTCGGAAGACGAGCAACTGAATTATCCTCGGTCATCTGTAACTATTAAGTCTTCCACTTTACTGTAGCATTTACTACCTAAAATTTATCTCGGGCCTGACAGTGCAGTACTTCAATTGGGTTTGATTTCAATTAAGGAATAACTTCAGGAAGAGACGAGCCCTTCAACTCCAACTCATTTTGGATCAGGGCTTCATATTTATCCTTCTTTTCCTCATTTAACCTACTCTGCGCTTGTTGATCCTTATCAGTCTCAAGTTCCAGTAGATTCTTTAGGCTATTTACTAGGTTATTTAATCATGGATGAGACATCATCCCAGACTATACCATATGTTATAGCTTGAACAACATCTAATGTTGCTTCATCTTCGATTTTTTCTACGACACCCAATTTTCATCTTTATGGTGTTCAGTTTGTCCCACTAGGTTACAAAGATTTAAATGGAACCTACTCTAGTGTCTCCTCTAGTCCATGGACTTCACCCATGTCATCATCTGGAATTTTATTTGGTTCCTCTCTTATGAGTAATGAATGACCTGATCCTTTATTCACATCATCAACTCAATATCAAGCTGGTCCATCTAATTATCATCCATATTATCAAGTATTTGCTGGACTCCCATCATATGAAAGTTATTATGCACAATATCCTTATACTCCATATGCTAGGGGGCAATAGATGTTCGCACCATATGGCAGTACTCCTTCATTTTTAGGTCAATATTATGCTCGAATTCTTGTTTTTCAGTGGCAACCCACCTTGAATGTCCAACCAAAAATGGTTGTGTATCAATATGAGCTAGTTCAACCTGTTTCATCCATACCTACTACGCATGTTATTACTTCCTTGGTTGTTTCTCAATCTTCTCAAGTGGGTCCTTCAACCCTTAACCCTCAATTTCTGGGTATACAGACTCCGTCTTTCCAGGATGGTATACAACAAATGTTTGTAGTAGGAATTTCACAACCACATGCTACTTTACCCTTGTCACAGGCTTCTACTGGTCTCGTGTATTCACAACCTAGTCTAAATTATCCTCGCGGGCAACAATAGTTTTCTCAAATCCCACAATATCCATTCCAACAGTTTAAAGCTTATCCAGGTCTTGGTTAAGAATCCTATCAAGGGCTTGGTCAACAAACTTACCCCTATCTGGTTTACTAGCAACAAAATCCTTATGTTGGTGCAGAATGGTCTATTACCCAGGAAATTCCATCTTATCCTAGTTACACTCAACTTGATCTAAATCCACAGTTTCTTTTCATTGAAACATTAGAGTTACTTAATTTAAACCACCTCACTAATGATCCTATTCATTATTTACCTTGGTGGTTGGTGATTCCTCATAAATTACCCTATGATATTCTGAAATTCAATGGAAACTCTGGAGAAGATCTGTCTAAGCATG
Organism: Pinus albicaulis; assembly: GCA_034641835.2. Taxonomy (NCBI): domain Eukaryota; kingdom Viridiplantae; phylum Streptophyta; class Pinopsida; order Pinales; family Pinaceae; genus Pinus; species Pinus albicaulis. The sequence continues at coordinate 508,332,679 of CM076578.1, read as the reverse complement.
TTATGACTTACCATTTATGGTGTTCATCAAACTCCTTGAATGATGATTCTGTTAGGCTTCATCTTTTCCAGTGAATTATCACTGGTTCGGCTGCAAAGTGATATATTAAATTACGATGAGCTTATTTCAATAATTTTATAGCTCTAGCCACTACTTTTTTAACCTACTTCGAGTTACCCATCAGATATGAAACTAGAAATTTTTTTTTGACCAAATTTAAATAGACCACCACTACTCATAGATTAGATCATATACATGAGTGGTGTCATCATCATTGAATGGTTAAAGAATTTTTTCTAGATCATCTTTTAGCTGAGTGGTTTATAAATTCTTTGTTGCCTTATATCACCGAGGATGTGGCCAAAGGTGGTGTTGTCATGAAAGAGCAAGTAATTGATCATGCCTAGTATCTAGATTTGATTTATACTCAGTCTAGCATGGTTTATGAAAATATTTTGAATGCACCACAACCAAATTTTATTGTTTCTTCTTCTCCATCTGGTAAGGACATTCATGAAGGTGATGGTGTGATTGGTTCTACTAGCACTCCATCAGGAAGTCAACCATATGATTCTACACTTGATATTTCAAATCAAAACCCTGTTGCATCTAATCCTGCATCTTCTTTAGAAATACATATCGTGTCATCTGATGAGGGAAACAGTGACAAGCAACCCATAAGTAAGATGAAGGGAAATATAAGAAGAAACAAAATGCACCCCCATAGGAAAAATCATCTGATTGATCTAGTTCTTCTTGGAAAAATCATTACCCTTTTCTGATATGTAATGAGGAGAATTTTATGGGAGATTTTCCTCACTGCTCAGAAGTCTCAAAGCTTCTTAAGACTTCTACCACATCTACAGTGTTGAAAAATCCTTTTTCTAACCCGGAAACACATATGTTTGTTATGGATCCTGCTTCTAGTTCATAAGTGCTTATGCTATCCACCGTTGAGCCAAAAAATGGTGTTTTAGTGACTACTTGAAGTAAATATTACAGTAATCCTCTTTCGTCATCGAACGGTTAGGCTACAGATCAACCTACTACTTCAAATTCAACCTCATCTGATTTAGGTTTGTCACCTATTATTCTTGAGTTAACAATAAAGCCACCAACAAGATTTTTTCATAAATTGACTTTGAACCCTCAAGCTCGTGAAGCTCAAAATTATAATGTAGTCGAAGATTTGACTTCGTCACCTTCTGCTATTTCAACGCTTGAGGTTCTTCAAAATTGCCCCTCCCAAAAGCAATTTTTGTTGTTGGTGATTGGTCAAATTGATCTGACGGATTCTAATCTCGTAGTATTTAATCACATGTGGTACGTGCTACAATTACCATCAAAATTAGCATTTTTTATTCAAGTACATGTCCTGAATCATCTCATTCATCAGAATAGTATTGATGAGGGTCCATCTACTTGTATCATGTCTATGAGTTGTTGAAATTCACTTGGCTCGTCAGCTTTATCACAATCACCTATGACGTTGAAATATTTTTACAGTCGTAGCCTTGTGGAATTTTCAGTAACCTACAATTCGAACTAGGGGGGAAAACAATTACTATTGAAGTTGAGGTCGTTAACAGATCCCTTGACTAAAATATATTACTTGGAAGACTATGGGTTTACACTATGGCTGCAGTTGTATCAAATTACTTTCATATGGTCATCTTCCCCCATAAGGGAGGCATCACAGTTATTTATCAACTTTCCTTCTTCAACTCTGGTTCCGAAGCAACTAGAAGCATTCCATTTTTTCACGGAGCCCCTCCATCTCTTTAGAACATTAGTGTAGGACTATTTCATGATTATTCCCTAATGGGTACCTTTTCGTTACCATCACCTGCGACATAAACGGAAATTGCAAAAATAGAGACCTGAAATATGATATCCTCCACTCCATATGACTTAATGAAGATTCCCAATGTTTTCGAAATAGATAAATTGGGCAAAAACATGCCGCTAAGTCCAATCGAGCTCACCTAGAAATCAATATTTTTGGCTTATGCGACCAATCCTGATCCTTTGTCATCGACTATTTGGGTTAATCGTTCTTTGGATTATGGTACTTCTTTTGATATTTTTTCATGTGTATTCTCAACTTATGAGAGAATTATGGAATCCATGATGCTAGAACAATAACCATGGGTAGATTCTCATCAATGATCCCATCTTCTAGATTACAATGAAGATAGTCCAATCGAACTATATCACCCTACAATAATTGATTTCTTGACAAATTCTATTCCTATCCACACCATCAATTCTGATCGAAACCCATCAAATATTGAAGAAATGATTTCTATTGATATTTTGACCAAACCTGGAATTGTAGAAAACATTCGTGCCGACGCGTATTATTCACCATCTGAACTTGACACTTATTGCTCTATTTTCTATGAATTTCAAGATGTATTGACTTGGTCAAATGAGGAAATGCCACACATCGATTCCAAAATTGTTGAACACGAGATTAAAATGTATCTTGATGTCCAAATGGTATGACATCACCTCTATATTGTTCATCTTAAGAAATCTATTGCAATTAAAGAAGAGGTTGAAAAACTTTTACGTGCTGGTTTTATTTACCCTGTTTCGCTTACCAATTGGGTTTCCAACATTGTTCTTGTCATGAAGAAATAGGGGAAAATTAGAGTGTGTGTTGATTATTGGGATGTTAATCATGCTTGTCCAAAATAAAACCATCCCACTCCCTTTATCGACCAAATTATTGATGAATGTACCAGATGTGAAATATTTTCCTTCATCGATGGATTTTCCGGTTACATTAAGATCAACATTTACCCAGAGGACCAATATAAAACAACTTTTATCTATTTCTGGTGCACATTCACTTATCGAGAACTCCATTTTGGTTTAAAGAAAATTTGGGAAACATTCCATAGGGAAATGAATTATGATTTCTACGATATTAAACACATTTTTCAACCGTATCTGGATGACTTACCTGCACATTCATGGAAATGGGTTGACCACCTGATACATTTGAGAGTGATATTTGTATGATGTTGTCACTGCAAAATACACCTCAATCGACACAAATGTGTGCTCTGTGTCTCTTCTGGTCGTTTTCTTGGATTTTTCCCGTCGAAATATCGAATTTGACTTGATCCATTTAAGGTCCAGTCCATTCTTGATTTTCCCATGCCTTCCAATCTACTTTAGTTACAGAGACTCGAAGGGAAGGCTAGATTTCTAGGGAGATTCATTCCCAAGTATGCTGAAATGGCTAAAGGATTTACTTGACTCTTGAAAAAGTAGACTCCCTTCCATTGGGATGAGGTTTCGCAAGCTTCCTTTGTTGTTCTTAAAGATACCCTGATTTGAGCATCATTAATATATCCCCTAAATTATCAAAGTGATTATTTCTTATATCTTGCCACTGTAGATACAACCATCTCCATGTTTTTGGTCAAAGAATAAGATGGGTTTGAACATACAATCTATTATTTGAGTCATAATATCAATGATATGGAAGTTAAGTACACTTACATTGAGAAGCTTGATTTGGCAACCATTCTAGTTGTACAAATATTTCTCCATTATATCATGCTCCGAAAGACCATTGTCATTTCAGATTGCAAACCTATGAAATACATTCAATCATGTCAATTGATCAGGGGAAAATATTCAAAATGGATCGTGATTTTGCAGGAATTTGATTTGGAATTCATCAAATCCAAGTCAAAGAAGTCTTTGGTATTCACTGAGCTTATCTGTGACCTTCCTTTCAGTAGCACAGAGTCTACTACCAAACCATCCATTCCGGGTGAGTCTTTATTTTTTAATGCATCATCTGACCTATGGTATGGATATTTCCTCATCTATCTCCAGGCCCAAAATTTCTGACCCAATACCTTTCGCTTGCAACAACGACATATTCGACACCAAATGAAATATTATCTGATCATTGGTAATACACTTTATCATCGTGGTGTCGATATGATTTTACATAGATGCCTCACTCATGAGGAGGTCGACAAAGTTTTAAATGATTTCCACTCTCGTGTCTATGGTGTACATTTTTATGTTTTTGCTATGACGCAAAAGATTCTCTGCGCTGGTTACTTTTGGCCTACCATATTTTGCAACTGCATTCTCGTAGTTAGAAGTTGTCATGCTTGCCAGGTATTTGATCATAAAACCTGCATGCCACCAGCATGAATGCATCTTGTCATCGTTGTTGGACCATTTGCAAAATGGGGCATTGACTTCATGACATGTAACTCTTTCTCGGCCGAGGGGCATGTGTATATTATTGTCGTTGTCGACTATTTTACCAAGTGGGCCGAGGCGATGACTACATTTAACAACACAGGCAGGAAAACTGCATTATTTTTCTTTAACCATGTGGTTACATGGTTTGGTCTACCGTAAACCATAGTAACATATCATGGAAATTTTTTTTGCAATCAGATGATGACTGAGTTGACTACAAGTTAGGAATGTCGCATGATAGTTCTACCCCTTATTATCCAGAAGCTAATGGACAAGTTGAATCTATCAACAAAATTCTTAAGTGTATGCATCAATGCATGATTGGGGTTCATAAAATAAACTGGAATTTTATCCTCTACTCAGCTTTGTGGGATTATCAAACCTTCATGAGAAAGTCAAACATATTTACTCCCTTTCAGCTGGTTTAAGGTTTGGAAGCTTTCTTACCGATTCAATGTGAAATTTCATCATTAAAACTCGTGATTGACCTGCTACTTGACACTTCTGATGAAGATGCATGTCCTTCAGATCTCATCCATCTAGATTATGCGTCGTGAAGCGGCATTGGCCAACAAAGCACATAAGAGATGAATCAAGGTGGAATATGACTGTAATGTCAATCCTCGCACCTTCTCGGAAGGAGACCTAGTCTTTCTTTATGATCAGGAAATTGATAAAATAGGAACAGGAAAATTTGAACCATTATGGCATGGCCCCTATATTTTCAAGTGTATCCTGGCTAAGGGTGCCCGTGAGTTGGTATATTATGATGGGATTCCATTGTCGCAGCCTTGGAATAGGTTGTATCTTAAAATTTACTGTGCTTGATTCTGCGTAGTAAACATTGTATGATACTGTATATATGCTTTGATTGCGTGTGTGTCATGGTGTGTCTTTCAGTTTTTTTTCATGTGGTTACCAATCAACTTTGAATTTTGTTTCAGATGTCAGAATATTCAGAACCTTTTGTTGGTTAATTTGATGGTGCTAGTAATAGTACGCAAAAACTATCCTTTGCAACATGGTCCATATTCGCTCCAAGTGGTGAGTTAGTGAGTTTCCAGTGGATTTGTATCGGGTTATCTACCAACAATATCGCTGAGTATAGTGCATTGATCGAAATCCTCTCTGATGCCATTTCACTTGGCATTCACCATATCATCATTAGGCTACACGCACAACTTGTCATACTACAACTTACTAATGTATATGTTAGTCATCAATATTTTTCACTATATTTGGATGACTATAGAATTGTTATACTTCTCTAAAAACAATATTCATTGAATATCTTGAGTTTCAGAAATATTACTGCCTTCGTTATCTTAATAAAACCTTTTTCCCTATCTATCAGTTTGCCATCTCAAAGTCACCATGTTGCTCTTAAAATACTCCTTATGGGCTTATACCTCTCATTTTCATCCTTCTTTCCTACCTAAAACCTCATTTCCCCATTTTCCCTTGTCAATAAATTCCATCCTCCCTCGAAGATTTCTTGTTGCTAACACATTCCCATGTCCCCTTGAGCATAACAACACTTTTGGAAATTCTCTTTCCACTTAAAATTTTTTAAGTAAACTTTCATTCAAAATCCATTCAAAAATCATTCCCACTATGTCATTAGGGTTTTACATTTTTCAAGATCATCCTTGGATTTTTCAGGCACTGTTTTTCCTTTGCAAGAATCTAGCTCAGATGTAATAGAATGTCAAGACATGGTTTTTCAAGAGGGACCTCAAATTTCCAAAGAGGATTATCTTCTGAGTTCAGAACATGCAAGTGAGGAAATTGGACAAAGTTTGGCAGTTCTGTAGAGGTGTTGGAAGCTTTATCGGCAGAAAGTACTGATGATGTAGATTGTCTAATACTGAATGAAAACAACTTATAGAAAGAGAAAGGGGAAAAAACCTGGTCTTGTAGATGACAAGGGCTATAAACTTGATAGTCCATTTGAGTGCCAAAGTAGTGATTACTTGCATGAAAATAACATGGAGGAATCACACAAGGCCAAACATGAAGAAATTCTATCAGAAAATATTGATGGAATATGGAAAAAGGTACGATGAACTAGACAAAAATGAATGAACTTGAAAGGGATATAGAGAAATTAAAATAAAACACTTATGATGGCTGTAAAGAACTGCAGACACTTAGGGTTTTGTAAAAGGTGGTCATAGAAGGTAGAAAACATGAGTTGAACTTTATGGTGGAGACTACAGAAGATTTTGAAGATGCTACTATGTGATTAAATCCCAAAGTTGTCAAAGTGAACATGTCAAGCCTCAATGAGAAAAATAAAAGCCAACTCAATGACTTCAGCAACCTACAAGAAAAAAGGTCTCAAAGTGTATCAGTGAGAAATGGAAAACAAATTCAAACATTAGAAAGTGGGCTTTTCAAATTAAATCAAATTCCACTTGTCTATAAAAGCTCATCAAAAACTTCAAAGGAGTCATTTTTTCCTTTCAAAACATCAAGAGCGCTCAGCAAGGAAGAATTTGTGAGTTTTTGGGTGAAATTGTGTTAATTTTCCTTGGTGCTACGTGTTTGCCTTAGCACTACATGCTTGGGAGTTGGCGCTGCACCCTTGCCTAATTTCCTCAACAAATTTTCTGAAGGCATTGCATACCTGTAGACTGGTGTTGCGCCCTTGCCGAAGCATTGCACCCTTCCCAGAAGGACCCGATGCTAAATTATCTTGGCGCTGCATGCTCAGATATCAGTGTTGCATGCTTGGGTTAGTATTGCACCCTCAACCATTGGCGTTGCCTGCATAGACAGAGGAGTTTTCCAAGGGTTGGGGCCATCCAAATCAATTCAAATTGCTTTCAAATATTTTCCAAAGTATTGAAAGCACTCTTGAGGGGTAGGTACATGAAATTAGCTTTCTTTGAAGCCATTTGATCACTTTTACTTGAATGAAAATGAAACCCTAAAGGAAACCCTAAGTTTTAGCTTGAGGTCACTGTCTTATCCCTATTCCATCCTCCTTAAAGAAAATTAGTCATAAACAAGGGTAATTACATTGCTTGAGTGTTTTCATTCACCTATTTTCTCACAACACCCATTCCCTTTCACTCATTCCCTTCATTTACACTCATTCCCTTCATTTTTCAAAGTTTCCATTTCATTCCTTTCCCCTCATCTCATTTCCCTTGTACCATAGGGTTTTATGTAATAGAGTTTAAAAATGTTAGAGGAAGAAGACAGTGGCATGGTTGGTGAGGCACAAATGCCAAAAATACATGATCATAAGGGAGGGAAGATAAACAGGTTTGAACCCATCAATACAAGGGAACTCATGGTCTCTCCCCTCACTGTTTCTTTATCTAAGCATGTGGGCTTCTTTGAGTTTTGTGAAAGAGCACAGCAAGTACAAAATCACCTAGAGCTAACAATAATATTCATCATCAATCTACATGACAGGTATCAATCTTGTCAGGGTTACATTTGAGATTTCCATTACCATTGCAACTGCTAAATGGATACCTAGTGTGGGAGAAAAGTGGTTCAAACAAGAAAACCTGGACATGAGTTATTTTGAACCATACCTCAAACCTAGGTATAAAGATCACCACAAGTCCATATTCCCTCTTTCTCATCTTCTTGATAGATATGCACCCATTATGAGGATAATAATGAAGTATTTCACTTGTGAGGGAAGGATTTCCCATGCCTACTCATACCATATCCGTCTTCTTATGTATTTCACTAGAGTTAGGATGCTGCATATACCATATTATCTTTTTCATAGCATTGAAAAAATGACCTACATTGTGAAAAAGAGACATTATAATCAGAAAATGCAGAGCCTATTTCACCATTCACTCATCAATATGGTGGTCATGCATCAACTTCAACAAAAAAACATTTCATGGGATGCATTCATTGCCAATGAGGATTTAACTACTCCACCTGGCCATCATCAACAAGATACTCCTTCATATTCTCATCCTCCCATATCCACTTATCCATCACACCCCGTTGTTCATACATCAATATCCACTCATATCCATTCACCTCAAGTTAATCCTTCCTCATCACCTTTCCACAATCCTTCACCCTCATATCATGATACCAGAGCATCAAGCAGGTAAAGGAACATTGGAACAAATGGCACTAAAATGCTTGACATTGAGCCATTTCCTTTGACCTATGAGAGAGGGCAAAATAATGTGTTTGCTTCACTTGATGTGAAAGGGGCCATGCTTTCTTCATCAACAAAACAGGTTGATAAGGGAAAAGAAAAGGTTACAGAGCATATCATTGGTGAGGAGGAGGACAAACATGAAACTGAGTAGGAGTTTTAGTTGATTGACTTGAATATGAGGATGAGGAGAGAATTACCAATATGTTGATCAAAAGCAAGTATGCCAAGATTAGTGAGCTTCGGGCTAATCTTGGTAGGGCAAAGAATGTGATTAAAATTTTTGAGCTAGAGAATCAGCAGTTGAAGAAAAAGCAGACCATCAGTGAGGTCAGGGCAATCATAGCTCAGAAAGAGGCTGGAAATGCCAAGACTTCGTTAGATGAGACCTTGGGAAGTTTTGATGGTAGTGATAATGAGGAAGATCAGATTCCTAGATAGAGGCTAAAGACCATTTGGCTGAAGCGGGCTTGAGTCCGGGAAAGGGAAAAAGAGGGAGAATTGGCAGAGCAGCTCACTCCAAGTGAGCTAATTGCCATAGAAATTAGCAAGCATAGAGAATCTTGGCTTGAGAGGGAAAATTTTTATCTGGAGGGTCAACTAGAGAAGGCTAAGAGAGGCACTGACATTTAGAGGAATATGGTAGGACATTATGCCATGAGAAACAAGATTGCAAGGGCCAAGCTCAAATGTGCCCATGAAAATATTTGGGCTTTGATCAAGAGAAGGATAAAGATAAGCTCAATATACTTTTTAATGAGTCCCTCCAAGCCTCTAAATCTTAATCATCAGGCTAAATTCCATTTTTGAAACTTTTTTGCACATTTTGAATTTTTGAGAGTTTGACTTGCAGAAAATTGGTCAAACGCGCAGCGCCACTGGTGCTGCGCTCTTTTTTGGGCCATTCAAATGGAAAATAGTTATCACATTCATGTTTCTAATGGAATTTACATCAAACTTAGAAATTTTTAGAAGATTTGGAGCAAAACTAGTCCCTCAAAACAGTAAAAAACTACCAAAAAATCACCTTTCTGCCCTCTTTTTGGCACTCGCACTGTGCATTTAGCAGTATTGGGAGAAGTGATTTTTTATAGGGTAGATGGGAACCATTTTAGAAATTGAAAGAATAGTTTGAAAATATATTCAAATACCTTTCAAATGAGCCATTATTGCACTCATTTGGACAGCGGGAAGGTCTCCAAAAGTTGGCTATAAGACAAGCCATTTTTTCTTCTTTGGTGTTGCGCGTTTATAGTGGTGCTATGCCCCTGTACATTGGAGTTGTGCCCTTACTATGATTTATTACAAAAGATATTTAGAAGCCTTAAATTCAAACACTTTCCAAAGTTATCTTAGAAGTTAAGTTATGTTAGGAGTTATTATTTCAATGAATGAGTCTTAGATATTTTTCCTTGGGCCTTGCATGGTATCAAAGGTCAAAATGCATTAACCATGTACTAAATGACATTTGAAACCCTAACTAGGGTTCACCTCCTCATTTTACAGATAAATTCTCCATGTATGCTTCATATTTTTTGTTGGTTGTTTGAGTAGTTGTTGGACTGATTAGTTTCTATGCTAGTTGATGGATTGCTAGGCTGGAATTGAGAAATATATGAGTTAGAGAGACCTCTTGTACATGGATTAGTGTTACTATTTTGATCACCACTAATACAAGCATGTTCACAGGATTCTTGAGCTATGTTAATGGTGAATTTTTCATTCTTTGTCAATGCTTTCCTTCTGTTTTCCATTATGTCCATTATTTCCCTAATAAAAGAACATAAATTTTAGAGTAGGATATGTTGTCTTGGCACCCTATTTCTATCTGCATTATTTATCTTAATTTTTTCCTCTGCAAGGTCTTATTGGATAATTCTTAATTTCTCTCTGGTTCCACTTAGCTTTTTGTCTTGAAAATTATTTAATGGAGTGAAGCCAAAGAATTCTATGGTATGCCCTATCCTTTGGTGTAGCTTTAAACATTTATTTTAAGGCCTTTCTTTGAAGTTTACTTATTAGGCTTTAGGCTAAAGAAGTTTATGGTTCACCCTGTCCTTTGGTCCATCTTGAATAGTCACTTTGAATGTCTTTGAAATCTAATTGAAGAATTTAGAAGTTCCCTTATCTTTAATCATTACTGAAATGTTATCTTCAATTATTTCTTTGTCTGAAGGTGAATAGATAGATAATTTAGGAGTTCCCTGCTCTCTAGGGTTTGTTGGATTGTGGTCTTAAAGTTTACTTGATAAAGCCAGGCCAAAGAAGTTTATGGTGTGGCATGTCCTTTGGTTCTTTCTTAAGCATAGTGATCTTAAAGACTCTTATTGTTCTAGTACATGTTAAAGGATTCTTAATTTCCCTTTAGTTTTACTATTTTCCCAAACTTATTGTCATTTCATATGCCATCTAATCTAATAAATCCACTTGATATAGTTAGCTTGCCCTATGAAAACCCTTGTTGAGTTGATGAACTATTAAATCCTTTTATGACCCTGTAGTCCAATGGATTGATTTTTCTCATGGTCTATTTATTCAGCTGAAACACTCCCTCAATTAAGCACACCACTGATCTATCAACCTATCAATCAAATCAAACAAAAATAAACAAACAACCCTATCATTTTTAAGTAGCCTAAATCAACATCCTAAATCAATCAAGTTATATATTTTATATAAATATAGAGAGAGTCCTCTCTGAGTCTGGGAAGGCTAGGTCCTAGGACTCCAAAGTTGGTTTGATGTTACCCTTATTTATTTTGTCTTGCCAGTCTGACAAAGTGCAGGGACATAAAATAATGGCGAAACCACTAGGGAACACTCACTAAAAATATTAGTGTTATGTAAAGAACTCAAAAAACCCAAAAATATCTCAATAATGGCATCCAATTGTTAATGGTGGACAATGAACAAGTCCTCAAAATAGTTAGCATCATCCACTTGGTGACTCCACTGGTCTTCATTTGGCCTGCTGACTCCACTGGTCCTCACAAAAATCCCCTAAGAATGTATTAGTCAATCCTAATAGTATAAAACCTTGCCACATACTGTGTGAATTCAATAATCTTTCAGATAGGTTTGTTTTTCAAAACCCTTACAAACTTTCAGCCTCTCTGTGTTGTGGGTCTGAAATCTGGCTTCACAAATAATCAACACCAAATCTCACCTTGACCCAAACCCTCTTGTTATAGTTGATGACCCTAAAAGAATCTTAAGAAAAACTTCTAGGACTGAAGATTAAACTATTTTTAGACCAATTCACAAAGCAAGTTCCTTTTCTGAAAACCTTACATCCTTGCAAGACACCCAATTTGACTTATACCATAGAAAAAACCTATTTAGAACTAAGTCTCAAAGTTGGATAGACTAGAAAAACCTTGATCCTACTAGCTTACAACAAAGTCCTAGTAGAGAAGCCTCTCCTTCAACTCCTCTTGATCTTCAGCTTCTCCAACACTTTGACTCCTTTCATTCCAAATCTGCTCAGTATCAGCTAGCTGGTCCAAATACATCTGATACCCCCACTCATGCATCCAATATGCAAACCACTCCATTTCATCCTCCATCTCCACTAGCAAACCCTCCTCTTGTAAATCCTCTTTGGGTTCCATTACCTCCTATCATGGTAGCATGGTGTGCCCTTCTGGTATTACCACAACCTTTACTGCCTATGCCCAAGGACTATCAATCAAGAATCCCTCATTTTAATGGAATTGATCCTACAACTGCCCAATAACATGTAGAAAAGATGAATGATGCTTTTGATTACCAGGAAATAGAAGATGAGACTATAAAAATGAGAATGTTTGCCCAAAATTTAGGGGGAGAAGTAAATAAATGGTTCAAGAACATAACTCCTAATAGCATTCATGATATCCCTTCCCTTAATCAAACATTCATAAACAAATTGGGAGACTAAGAAAAACCCTCTTCAAATCTTGTCAGAATATGAGAACCTTAAAGGAAATTTTGGGGATAGTGTTCAAGACTAATGCACTAAGTTCAATAGTGTATATAATGCACTTCCTCCCCACATGAAACTTCCACAAGGCCCAGCCCTAGTAAAATTTCTAGATGTATTTGATCCAGAAATGGCTTACCAATTAAGAGAAAGGGATCCCCTTATCTTAGAAGACATGCAAAGGGGAGCCGTAAGTGTATAAGCCAATCTAATTGCTAAAAGGGCTAGAATGACAACAGAAAAGAGGGTTACATACAAAGAGGAAATTGTGGCCTCCACATATGATGTTAAAATTGATAGTCTAGTTACGACAATGGAAAGGATGATGGAGAGAATTAACTTAAATGAAAGACCACCCCCTAGGGAAAACCAAACAAATCCTCAAAACAAAAACAGAAGAAAAAGGTATGTTTTCCTCAAACCAAATTGAAAGAACATATGACGATTCTGAAGAATAAAAAATAGGATTTGAAAATGCTATCATGGAGGTTCATAGGCAGTATGACCTCAGAAGTAGGAAAACCCAAGATATCCCCAAGAGGAACAAACTAGAAATTTCTGCTAAGAAGACCATTGAAAACACTCCTAAAAAGACGACAGAAAATACAAACACCATGGCCAAGAATTCTGATAAAAGAAAAAACAAAATCAACCAAAATTATTGTGACTAAAGCTACCCTAGTACATTAACTAGTGGCCCTGAAAAAAATTCTTTAAATGAGATTCCAAATAAAAATAAACGAGCTAAAGTTGCTGATAAAACAATGTTTGATAAAACTTATTTAAATCCACCAAGAACACAGATACCATTCAATATTGAGAATGAGATTGCCAAGATAAAAATAGGCACACCCCTTACTGAATTAGTGACTCAAGATGTATATAGATCTCCAATTTTGAAGGCTTTAAACATATGAAATGACACCGATACTCTAAATCTGACTGATGACAAGCCATAATTGTTGTTTGGACCAGACGTAGAGGGAAATTTTCAAGAGGGAGTTGTGCCTCCATTATATTTCAGAACATCCATGAAAAAATCCTACACAATGCCATGCTAGATTTTTGCACTACACATAATCTCATGCCAAAGGTAGTGATGGAAAGATTAGGCCTCGAAATAACCAGACCCTACAAAGACTTGTTCTCTTTTGATTCAAGTAGAGTTAAATGTCTGAGCCTGATCAAGGATCTATGTGTCAATATGGCACAAATACCAGCCAAGAGCCTTGTCATAGATATTTTAGTGGCTGACATTCTCCCAAAATATGGCATGCTCTTATCTAGATCATGGGGAGCCAAACTCTAAGGAACCCTCCAAATGGACATGACATATGCTACCATTCCAATATTTAACCAAAAAAGAATACTGTACAAAGAATCTCACATGAAATACATGGTAAGTAGCCAAATAAGGAAAATAACACCCCTCTCTATTCTGTCCATTCAGACCTTGATTCATTTATTTTGTATAATGAAGATGACATTAATGAACAAGTAGTTAAGAAAGAGGAAGAGAAAGACATGTCAGAATAGTCAAACCAAACAAAAAATGAAGAATGTAACAACCAAAACCCTAGAAGCCATTAACAACAACACAATGGCGAATCTGAACTTGAAACTCTTTGGAACATGAGCTTTGATGGTTCTTGTGGCAAAGCTGGTTAAGGAGCAAGTGTTTGGATACACAAGACTAATGAAGGTCACTCTTATAAGCTGGATTTTCAATCTACAAACAATATTGCAGAGTATGAAGCTCTTCTCCCAGGGTTACAGTGGCTGAAAAATATATGAGCTAAGAGGATTTTTGTTCAGGGAGATTGTGAGCTAATTATTAGGCAAATTAAAAGAGAATATTCAGGAAAAAATCCCAAGCTAAGAGAATATAGAAATGTTGCATTAGACCTCCTAAGGACATGAAAAATATGAACTTACCTCTCTTCCAAGAATTCAAAACAACCTTGCAAATGTACTAGCATTCACTACCAGAACTTTCCAACTACCTCATGCTAATGAAAAATACACAATAAAGGTCAAAAGCAAAGCAATGGTCCCTGATAACTATAATATCCCAAAATGGGGATTCATCAATACATGAACATAAAACTGGAATAGAAGTAATAAATTAACTCATAAAATGTGTTAGGAACGCAGAGCCATCAAATGAATGCTGCAGAATAAAAAATATGATCCACTATATCAACCCAAAGTGGGGAAATTTAGCAATATGTGCCCTAAAAATGTTATTTCTAGAAAATTATGTTATAATAGGGAGAAATAACACTTGGATCCCTTTTCTTATGTATTATGGGACTCACATCCAGAAGGTGATGACAAACAAATCCCTTTTGATGTGTTTAGCAGATCTCCCTATTCCAATATGGCTTAAAAATGCCCAAATTCCATGACTTGATCTATATAGAGTTTTCTGAAGCATACATGGCATAATTTTATGAGTATTTCTAATAAAATACAATGTAAATAACATATCTGGAGTTTATTACATCAATACATGGAGAAAAATGGAGATCTAGCTCCTTTTACACATTATGAAGATGACCTGGCAAGGGCTTCATGAAAGCACAAGTAAAAAAATGTTAGATCTATAGATCTGGATCTGAAATGATGTAGTCTAATTGAGGCTCTTAATATATATATATAGTTGAATAATACAATAAGTTAATGAAAATCCTTCTTACAAGCTTTTTGGGAGAAGGGTTGGCCCTTTCCCTAAGAAAAAAGCTCAAGATTGAGGGCTTAACCCTCACACTGCAACACTGCAAGAAATGACGCAGTTCCTACAAGGGACTCCACTGTAGATTATGGGAGTACTTTGGCCAAGTGCTAAGGTATGTAAATCTTCTCCAAAACCTTCCTTAGTGATCTCACAAAGGAATGGAGGCTCCCTCCTTCGAAAAATGAGTGCAGGAAGTGGCGTTGTGAACCCCCACTGCAACACCCTGCAACAAAACATTATACTGCTATATAAATAACACTATAGCTGAAGGAGGATGCTTGTCCTCGAGCCTGGATGTGGAGAAATTTAGTACGACTCCTTCAAGAGGCCTCTCAATAAAGGAGAAGGAATTCCTAAACAGGAATTCCTTGTGCTAAGCAGCACAACAATATAAACTAAACAACTGAAGAGACTAGATTAGTCATGCAGAACAAAATCCAATATTCAATTCATAAGATGTCTTGATATGGCTACCTTGACCTCCTTTTAAACATGTGTGAGCCTTCTTTCCTTGGGCCCCACTCATTAGGGTTTCCTCTACCAAGGAATCTTCCTCCCACTATCTCTGCATTGTCTCACAAGATGATCTCCACCTCCTATCCCAACGTTGTTGACTTGGTCAAACTCGACCTTTTCCACATGCAAAGGTCCCTGTTCACACATGAGGGTGTGAAATATAGCTATTATGTTGATCCCCTTTCACACTATGAGGGATTTTATTCTTATTTATGAAATGTATGGGCCTCCTTACCCATTTATTCTTCTCCTAAATGAAATTAGCAAAAAAGTAATATTCCAATTAGCTGCATGCTAATTTTGAAATATTACAGTCCTCCTCTCCCAAATGTTTCTTGTCCTCAAGAAATTGCAAGGATAGAACTGAGAATTCTTCCCTCCTACTATAGAATCCTCATATGATGAACTCCTCCAAGAAATATGATGTTGTATCAACAATAAGTCTACATATTTCCCCTCCCAAGCATACAAGCTAGCATTTAGTGAGCATCCCAAATGGCCATCATCATGAAAAGGTGAAATACTCAAGGAGGCAACTAGGTGTTTTCTAGAGGTACTCTCAAGGCATGGAGTATATAATGTAGTGGGAATCATCATTCCCATGTGGACCCTCCATCTCCAAGCTATCATCCATACAAAATGAGTTACCTCTCCACAAGGAAACTCCTAAAAATTCTCCTCCACCTTTGGCTCCTGCGAAGTAGGTGGGCCAAAAATCTGAACATGGTAGACAAAGTAGCCTACCCCATGCTTTCCCCCTCTCCACTTATGATAAGTGTAGAGTATATTCTGATCTTGGGCTGCAATTATATTTCCCTCAAGTGGTAAAATGAAGACTAGATCTCTAAATATCTCCTCTCCAACATTGTGAATGAAGCTGGCCCAAACCATACTATATATGATGAATAGGACTTGATCATCATATGGTATCCAATCACTCTTATGGACCATCTCATAAAGGAACAAATGTTTTAATGTGGTGGCCATATCATCTCCCATGCTTCCATTAGAACATGTAATGCAAAAAGTGTGGGAATCCTCTTCCCCAAAGGACACACTCAACCCATGTGTCTCTCTCCCAATCATTCTTCCAATAAAGATAAGGACAATATCATCAAGTGAAATCATGATGAATATTAGAATAAGGGAAATAATGAAGGTTTCATGTGGTGCTGGAAGGTACCAACAGTTTCCCAAGTATTCATAATGCATTTTTCCAAACTGCTACTTCGGAAAGGAAAATGGAAAGTTGTTTCTTGATACATGGTTAATTATGTATGTCATCACATCTAATAATGAATAGTAAATGGCTGGCTACATCAATTTAACATGCATGAAAGGATAAAACGCTTGCCCATGGCCATATAAAATATGGTTGTTGCCATCATACAATTTGGCCCAATGTTGACCATGGAGCTCAATGAAAAGCTTTCCCTCTTGTGGAGCAATGCACTAAATAGAAATGGTAAGAGTATGCAAATACTGTGCAAAAAAGATATTATTACCATGCATTGGAAGTAAGAAAATGTATGGATCTATGAATAAGCCTCCCATAGTGGTATGACATACTCACATGAAGAGGAATGAATCATATGCTGCAGGAAGATCACCCTTCTTATGCTTGGAAATCCAAGTTAAAAAGATCATATCTCTATAATAGATTTTCCATCCACTAATCCATCTCTCTCATCTCCTCCTTGTCCACCAAGTGCATCCAATGTGAAGTGATCCTGGAGACACTCCATCAATAAACTCAAACTCCAAAGTGACAGTGTTGTTGACCTATGCAAATAGGCTCCTGCCAACTCACATCTCCATTATTTGACATGCCCATTGTCAAAGACATCTCTCACAATGCTGCTATATATAAGAAGTTCCCTCCAAATTGGAAGTACCTACCGATCATATAAGGATAAGGAGTAGCCCCTTTGAACCATGATAGTGCCATCTCCTACTCCTGCAACATCATGCAAACTGTGAGAGAAAATATGCCCTTGCTCTCCCAAGAACAACCAAAGTAACAAAAGTTTTTCCTGCCTCCCCATACCTCCATCATACAAATCATGTGGTGAAAACATGGTGATTGATATGAAGAATGGCATATCAACACAATGTGTGCATACTCCTTGTTCCCTAATGATGCAATATGATGCAATATGATTGTTGGAAATATGTTGCAATATGTTGTCTTTGATGGCAACCTACTTGATGAAGTTGTTCTTGATGGAAACCTACTTGATGAGTTGCATTTTGATAAGAAACCTATGTCTTAGAGATGTAAAAATGAGGTTTCTACAGGTAAGTTAAGATGTGATAGAGAAAGGAATTCTAGTAAGTGTAAGAGAAATGAAACAGGAAATATTTCTCAATGTATATGTAGGTTTAATGAAGACAACCCACATATGGAGGTAATTTATACGCTACTTTTATGAAGGCAACTCGCATATACATCCAGAATTAGTGTATATGCAGTTTTTGTGAAGAGAAGTCACGTATACATGCGAGGACGAAGAAGAAAAGTCGTTTATGCCTTTTGCACTCTAAATTTATGATACCAAGGGGCATTACACTGGATTTAGCCCATAGTATTGAGCGTTGTATTGTCTATTTTATTCTGTCAAAGAATACCATCAGAATTTCTGTGGTTTTGGCTCATGGTATTGGTAAAGGCTAAAATTATATAAGGAGAAGAAGATCATAGTGCATGAGTGTGCATATGTCTGGGTATTGAATGAATACTTCACTCTGAAGTATATTTGCATGGAATGGGTTATAGTTTATTGATAGATATAAAATAATAATGCACCTATGAATACAATGATGGATCAAGATCACTAGACCTGAAATGAAAATGCATTTTCTAAGATTTGTTTATGAAATTTTTAGATCTGTGATTTGGTGAATGTTTGATGAAGTGAAGGGTAAGGTCTGAGCTGTTTATCTATTCTGAAGAGTTGCACAGCTCTGTAATGTTTACAGATCTATACACAGGTTCGTCCGAGAAAAAGCGCATATATACACAAGTTAGTTTCAGCAAAAGCGCGTATGGAATCCAAGGCCAGTCTTGAAATAGTTGCAGATCTATACACAGATTTGTCTCTGTAACAGCGCGTATATACACGGGTTCAGTTAAGAAAAGTGTGTATGGGATCTAGGGTTTTTCTGAAATGTGCAGAAAGAAATCTCTAAATTGTTTTGTTGTTTTACTGTTGTCTATCAATGATATCTTCATATAGATCTAGGTTGTTTGAATACTAATTATGCTGCTAGTTGATTATGATTAAAAATCAGTGGTTGGTTGGTTGATTGATGATTCAATGAATGAATTGATGAGGTTATAAGTTTTATTTTGATGTATGTTATTTTATCCTAAATGTGTGGAGTGGGTCCAGTCTAAAAATCTGATGAAAAGAGGCCTACAAGGTGTGTTGTGTGGAAGATTTTGGATCCAGTGTGAAAATTGATGAAACGTAGTCTACAATGGTGCTGAGGGTTGGTGCCTTCAGTGAGGGGGTCATAGCTACCTTCCAATGGTTTCTGGTAAATGATATTAATGAGTAGTAGATCCCTTCTATGATTGGCTAGCAAACGAGATCAAGGGGTAGTGGCTCCCTTCCAGGAGTGGCTATTAAACGAGATCAGGGGGTTGGAGATCCCTCCTAGTTGAAGTTCGAGAACAAGAGAAGGTTGTAGCCTTCTGCAGGTGGGTGCCTGCATGCTGGTATAAATCTGCATTAGCACAATATTGTAAGCATTTTTCTTTATAATAAATATTGAAGACAAAGACGAAAACAGTGGTGGTTTTCTCCCGAATTAGGTTTTTGCCTTAAATCCTGGTGTTCATGTGTGTTTCTTATGTGTGATGATTTATTTTGTTCTTACTGCACATGCTTACTTCTTAGTAAACATCTGATGAATGAATGATGCACTGATCTTACATGTATACATGATTTGGGTTCATTAAAGTCACGTATGGAATTTAGTAAAGAAAAATTAAAAGTTTTTAGTAAGCTATAAATACTAATCCACCCCCCCCCCCTCTCAGTATTTTTCCCAACAATAATATCACAAATATGTCATCTCATACCTGAATTTCATAACCCTAACCATCAAGTCACTATAATATAAAAAAAACAAGTTATATATCATGCTTATTAATAACATGTAAGTTATCTAACATAAATGAAAATATCAATGTATACCACCATAGGTTGCAATCATTCATGACTATCCAACACATGTACATATAACCACACTACTAAAATAACATCTATAGTGTATGTAACCATAACATCAATAGAATGAAATAAATACTCATAAACAAATGCATATAATGATTCCTAACCTACACTCCTACATTCCCAACATCTAAAGTTGTATGACGGCATGCTCTTTCCTCAACGTCCAATGTTGCAACTTCACTTTGATGGTATGCATCTCTTGTTCTATCTTAGTCAACACATTAGCATAATAACATACCAAAATCATCGTGATGACCTAATCACATATAATGACCTTATGCACCACAACCTCAATCAAAACAATGCAAAATTGACCATATGCACCCACTTGACATGCATAACCAATCATGAACGACCAATTCATGTTCAACATATGACATCAAACAAGAAAGCATATACAGATAACAATGAAGCATGACCAATATGTAAACCTAGAATAAGCAATCAATGCATGTACAATATGTAAGCAAGAAAGCATGAAAAATACATAAGCATGAGCAACACATAACGAGTCATACACTCATAACAACATGTTGACAACAACACCATCATCACTTCCATGGCGACACCACTCAGACCATGTCCAAAACCATGCAAATGAAACAAGCACAAATAGATCAAAATAATAATAAAAAAAAATGAAACTAACATAAATGCATGACCAACACACCACCCATCCAGTCTGAGGATTGAACCATGCTTTGATACGACTCTATAACACACCCTTCCCACATCTACCTAAGTAACCGACCAACTGGGGTAAACATACGAGGTGAGGCTATTATAATTAGATTCAAGCTCCTATGTGTCCTTAAGGAAGTGGAACCAATAGAAAAGTAACCTACAGACCTTGTACAAAAACCATAACACCCACAGGAGGTAACCCAAGCACTCAAGTTTGTTACCCCTGGGTCACCCTAACATTTTGACCACTTTGAGCCATAGCTATAGGCACAGGCTTGCATGTTTGCATCCAATATGCTATATTTGTAGGAATAACACTGCATGCTAGTGGGAAGAGCCTTAAATACTTAGTTATGCGCCAATGGCCCCGGGATTTAAGCCACCTTTTCATGCCAAGAAACTAGTGCTCTACTCAAAACTTCATGAAAATTTTAGATATGATAAATAAAAATAGGACAATGATACAAAAGGAATCAAATCATTAAGAACTTATCTAGACCCCTCCTAGCCATGACAAAGATTTTTTCAAACATGTCACAAACATGAAAGCTACATGTATAAACAATAGAGAAGAGAAAAGGGGTCTCATATTTATATGAGAATCAGTAAGAAGCATTTCTCCCTTACATAATTAGCTATAGTACAATATATTTGACCATAAATACATTGTGCATTCATTTACAATTAAAAACATATATATAGCCATAAATCGTCACCGATAAAATACATTCTTATAAACAACATAATAGCAAAAGAAATACTGTGGATACAACATCAACTTAATCCACATAATAAATAGTGCAATTATACATCAAATAACAAAGGAATGAGCTTCTCATTAATGATTGTAAAAACAAACCAGAATTGGGACTTCCGCATTCCACCCGACCATAGATTTGTTGAGCCATATCTCTCTTCAGAAAATCACCCACATGCCATATTCCAAGAATAAATGTGGGACTCATAGCCAACCCAAAATAACCAAACAAGCATGAATGATATCAGGGTTCTCCACCTACACCGCGAGGAATTTGAGTGCCTCCTAGTCTCTCAAGATTTACCATAATCCATAGTCTGAATCAGGGATCACTATGCCCTAAAACAAGACATACTCTTTAGGATTTATCCTACATCCCATCCTGGGATGACTAGGCCCAATGGATAAAAATCCACCTCTTGGATTTACCATATATCCCTCCATTCCCCAAAAAGGTTTCCTAGGTCTATCGAGGCATGTAATCCTAAATTTTCCGCAACTGACAATCCAATTTAGGGGTTACTAGGCCAGTGGATTTACCATGATCCACAGTCTGGTTTAGGGATCACCAGGCCATGTGTTTTTTATTTCGGATATCCACAATACTCAACCTCAAATACATTAGTAAATCCATCTCAACCGAATTATGAGGAACCCATCTCATCACGGCTATCTAGAAATGGCTAGGATAGGATGAAAAAATTGTCACACCTATAAAAACCCATGCCATGATAGAAAAAAACCACATGAAATACCATGCATGCGAGATCTAGCAAGGAAATCACACCTGGAAATCGATGTCTACTAAGAATCATGTTGTGGCTGCTTAATTATTGTTCCTCCTTGCTTGCTTCCTCCTTTTTCTTGCTTTTTTTGCATTTCTTGATCTAATGCCAAAGAGTTTCAAGAAAAATCTAAGTTTCCAAGAGTATGAGAGACAAAGTATAATAATGAGAGAGCTCCAAAAATGAGCTAATAAGACGTTGAACCATCAAAATCTTGCCACGTAATCCTCATAAGCCTTTTTATTGATGGGGCCTATATTTTCTTCATTTTCCATTATTTTCCTTCATTTTCCTCCTCATATGAAACCTCTAACATTTAGCCTCCTTCTATACTAATTTCCATTATTTTCATAAATAAATGTGCCAAAAATGCCATTTTTCCACTTTAATGACTTTTCCTTTGCCAATTTCAGTAGCCATATTAACCAAAATGAACACCTACTAGGATGTTTTTCCCAACATTCAGCTTGGAATAAGTGTCCCATCAACAATGGTTATTATTTTTAACTTTTATTACCTGGAATTTTCACCAGAGATGTTACATACACTGTTAATCTAGGAAATCCTCCATGCCAATGACATATCATGACTAAGAAGCCACATGCAAATTCCATGCATGAAAAAACTAGTGAAGAAACATACATGAAACTCTGTAATTGCAAACAGAATCCACTGTAGTTATAGATCCCGATGTCCTCTTGTGATTTCCTACTCTTCTTTTGTGTTCTTGCTCCAAATATCCTAGTATACTGCTCTCCGTAATAGTTCTCCAAGAACTCTAAGTATCCAAGATCATGAGAGAGAGAGAGAGAGATAGAATAATGAGAGCTACAAAGCTTCACTCACAAAAATCCATGAATTGATCCTCATAAACCTTTTTATTAATGAGGCCTCTATTTTCTTCATTTCCATTATTTTCCTTCATTTTCCTTTGCACATGCAACCTGTGACCTTTCACCTCTCTTTTATGCTATTTTCCATTATTTTCATAAATAATTGCCAATAAATGTCACTTTTTTTTTTCGAAGCCTGAGATATTTCCTTTTCCAATTTCCATAGCCATAATAAACTATATGAATACCCGCACTAGGATGGTTTTCTCGACATTCAACTTGGAATACGTGTCCCATGACCTTGGTTATTATTTTTCCTTTATTAAATCTTATTACATACAATTTTCTCCAAGCCTATTATAGTTTCATTACATAAAATATATCTAAAGGATGTTGATCATGCTATTGATTGTTCTATATTGCAGGTGAAGTGAGAAGGAGAATTCTAGCCAGAACATTAGTGCATTTTGTAGAGAAAGATGCTCATGCTATGGAACCAAGAAATTGAGTAGGTTAAAGTGCAGTGGAAGCACCTTGGGCCCAATGAAGTTACATGGGAGATGGTTGATCAGATGCAGGTTGTGTATCCTTCATTTTTGTTGGTTGAGGAAAACAAATTTTGGTATACTGTATATGTATATAGATGTAAATAATACAACAAGCTATTATATAAAGCTCCAATAAGCGGTATGGTTGTCATGTTGGTTTTATTTTAGCATAATTTTTATTTTAAATACAACAACGAGCTAATCTATAAAGCTCCATGGGAAATATGTTTTTTTTTCCAGTGATATTGCTAGTTGTAGGTGTCATTGAACACTGAAGATAGTGTTCCCCTAAGGGGGAGGGGTTTTTAACAAACTTGAGTTAAAAATCCATGTAATAAGTTAATAAAGTAAAAAATAATAACCAAGGTCATGGGACACCTATTCCAAGATGAACGTTGGGAAAAAAGATAGTGATGGGGATCACTTGAGATTACTTAATGGCTATGGAAATAGGAAAAGGAAATAGAAAAGGTTTTTGAAAGGAAAAAGACATTAATTGACATTTTATTTATGAAAATAAAAGAAAATATGAGAAAAATAAGGTGAAAGGTCACATATTGTATTTGACAAGGAAATTGAAGAAAAATAATGGAAAATGAATAAAATAGAGACATCAATGATAACAAGGATTTTGAGGATCAACTCACAACTTTTGTCAGTTCAGTCTTTGGCACTCTCATTCTGTTCTCTCTCTCATACTCTTGCACACTTAGAATATTCTTGGAACACTCTTGGAGGAGTGTGGCATACCTTGTATTTAGAGCAAGAAGAATAAGGAAGAGAAGGAAAGCGCAAGAGGAAAGGGGGGTCAATAGATACAACAAGTTTTACTTGCAGGTATTGAGTTCCATGTATGATTTCCTTGCTAGTTTTGACATGCATGGAGTATGCATGTGGTTATTTGGTTATGATCTCTCATTGGAATGGGGGATTGCTTGGATTAGCAATGGTTTTTCCTAGCCTTTCCCTTTCCTAGATCATGGCATTGTGGGTATTACCTTTATTTTTTTGGTTGGGGCTCATGTTCCTTATGGTTGTGGGTTGCATTATTAGTTCTTGGAGCCTTGGTTAGACAAACACTCTGGAAGCCTTGTAATATCCTTGGTTGAGTTACTAGTCCTAGAAGCCTTGGTTGGAAAAACACTTTGGAGCACTTTCTGGGTTGAGTTACTAGTCCTAGAATCCTTGGTTGGATAAATGCTTTAGACCCCAACGATAACTATTGGTTGAGTTACTAGTCCTAGAAGCTAGGTTAGAACAAATGCTTTAGAGGCCTAGAAAACTTGGGTATAGAACGATATGGTGATGGTTATTGATGTCCAACCGTGAGGTGGAATCATTGTTTGAGGATTGAGGTTTTTTGGCCTATGGAAGCCCTGGTTTGGTTTTCTTGGTTTATCCCATGAGATCCCAAATTCATGATTAGAATATGGGGTGGGGGTGATTAGCAGCAAGAAATATTTGGTTTAGCCCAATCTATGGTTGGGTGGTACAAGGAATTCCCTGTATTGGTTATATTTTCATATGTTAATAAGAGCTCTTTTACTTTTATATTTTTTTGTGTAAATTTACTTCCTATAATTACATGTGTATTTACGATTTGTACATTACAAGTTCATGATGTGTTAGAAAAAATTCATGTCATGGTTAGGTTGAGTTAGGATAGGTATTTGTTGAAGTTTTTCATTATAAGCCTTGTCTTATTGTTATTTATCATCTCTTTTAATTTCATCAAGTTATCGATACAAATTTTTGGGCAATAGGTTTTTGAGACTCTCTCTCTCTCTCTCTCTCTCTCTCTCTCTCTCTCTCTCTCTCTCTCTCTCTCTCTCTCTCTCTCTCTCTCTCTCTCTCTCTCTCTCTCTCTCTCTCTCTCTCTCTCTCTCTCTCTCTCTCTCTCTCTCTCTCTCTCTCTCTCTCTCTCTCTCTCTCTCTCTCTCTCTCTCTCTCTCTCTCTCTCTTTAATATTATATAAAATATTATAATATTCAATTGTAATTTAATTATATTTAGGTAAGTAATGTTTTTAATTATAATGTTTGGAATATAATTTATAATATGGTTTTAGTGAACATTAATGATCATCTCACACAAACATATGAGCTATATTTGTAAACCATTATAATATTTTTATTGTTCTCCATATATATATATAAACAAAAGTCATAATATTAAATTAAATATAACATCATATTAGTTGTCTTTAAGGCTAATTTTTGGAAAGTCTAAATTAACGGACAGAAATTCATTGAAATAAAAGTTTCCTAGCTAAACTATGCACAATCGAAATGCCCTAGGGGTTGTGTTGAATCCATAGATGTAGTAAAAAATACTAGTTCAAATAACACAAATCTAGATTTCACCTAAAATTTTTAGGTCCAACCAAAAAATCCACAGGAAACTCCAAAAATACACATTAAAGTAAACTACTTTCATAATTATTACTCTTCTGAGAATTAAAATTAAAATACAAATAAGAATTATATATATATATATATATATATATATATATATATATATATATATATATATATATATATATAATTTAATTATATTTAAATGGATAGTATTTATAATGAATGTATATTTTAGAATGTGATTTAAAATATAATATAATATAGTATTATAAAACATAAATGAGAGTTATATTTGAAATATAATTTGTGTTATTTAATATGAATATTGAAATATTTTATTTGGTTTATTGTCATATTTTTAAGGTATTAATATATTTAGCTTTTAAATATTACATATCAACTAAATATACAATGAATTACACATCATGTAATATTAGTAATATTATTTTTACATATAATGTGTCAACTCCAAAACAATCACATATTCCCTTTTACTTAAAATTAGTTTTTTTCCTTCCTATCAATTAATTTATCTATATATAAAATTCATAAGAATTAAGTTTAAATTTAAAGATTTTAGTTACAGTTCACATTCTTTTGTGTTAATAATATTTTTTTAATTTTTTATATAAATATTATTTTATTATTTTGGAATGTGACTTGAGACTATTTTTTCATGCAAAAAAATAACAAATAAGGAACCACAAATCTGCAAAAAAAACTTATTAATGAAATAAGAATTCTATATGTGTGTGTTTTCTTTATTTTATATAATATATACATAAATAACAACGAAATGTTTTATTTATGATTCACATTCAATATATTAAAATATTAATGTGTTACCCATTTATATTTGTAATTAAAAAACATATATCAATAAAACACAATCTCTATACATAAAAATTATTTTCTTATAAATATTTAAATTATTACATATTACCATCATATTAAAAAATAACTAAAATAAACTCTTCCTAAAATCCTATTAATGGAATTATATATATAATGAAAAATGAAAAAAAAAAAAATTACTTTACTTTTTTATATAAATTTCATATAAAATTGTGTTATTTAATAAAGATATTGAAATCTTTTATATATAACTGGCAATTAAATATTTTATGTATAGCTGGCACACCAATATTATATTCAATTTCTCCATAATTATATATCTATTTATACTTTCACCCTAATCATTGTATTCACCATCTCACCTCATTCGTCCTTCATTTTCTTTTCTTTTTTGAACTTTTTTTTCTTTCTCCTTGATATCAATGGCTTCCAAGCTATTGTTCTCAATGTTATGCATGGTGTGCATGGATAAATGGGGGTTCTCTTAGCCTTGAACTTATGCTATTTGGTAATTATGTTGTGCTCATGATTATGTTGATGTCTATATATGTATACATGTATGTATGCATATCATTGTTTGATAGGGTTGCTAGGGATCATGATTTTTTGTGGTAATGTTTATATATGTGTGTGTGTGTGTGTGTGTGTGTGTGTGTGTGTGTATGTCCCTATCTAACAAGGTTTTCACAGATCATTCTCATCGAGGAATGATTTCTTATGCAAGTGAATGGCATGAAGAGGTTCCTAGTATTATGAGGAATCAAGTGGAAGTGTAGCCCTAAAATATATATGGGGTCAATAGCATGTGGATATGAGTTGATATTATGTGATTATACTATGTCTATGTTAATGTTATGATAGGTAATGTTGAGGGATACATAAAAGGAATGAAAACAATGTGATCCATGATATGCTACGATAAGCATGGATGGCAGAGATAGTGTGGTTTTAGATGTGCAGTGATATTGTTATGTATATGTTATGCATATTGCATATGTATTCCTGGGTATAGATGGTGCTATGTACATGTTGGATATGTAGTGCTATGTACATATTGTACTGTGTGCATGATGGATATGCGGTGTTTTGTGCATATGGTGTTGTGCGCATGTTAGATATGTGGTGTTATGTACATATTGTATTGTGTGCATGATGGATATGAGGTGTTGTGTGAATATAGTTTTATGTACATGTTTTATATGCAATGCTATGTACATATGGTGTTGTGTCCAAGTTGCACATGGAGTGATATGCACACATGGTGTTGTGTGCATGATTGTACATGTGGTGCTATGTGCATGTGGTATTGTGTACATGTTATACATGTGGTGTTCTGTGAAGGTAGTGTTGTGTACATGTCATCCATGTGTTATTATGTACATGTGGTGTCATGTACATGTCGTGCATGTGCTGTTGTGTAAATGTGGTATTGTTTACACATGATATAGGTGGTTCAGTTTACATTTCGTGTTGTGCACATGTTTTGCAGGTGGTGTCCTGTAGATGTGATGTTGTACACATGTCGTGCCACTAGTGCTGTATAAATTGTTGTACATATGGTATTGGTGTACATGTAGTATTTTTTTCATGTCGTACATGTTGTGTTGTGTACATGAAATACTAAATATGTGCATTGTGTAGTCGTGGCATGACTACATGTGTATTCGTTGTGTTGTACTACGTGTACGTATATGTATTTTGTTGTACACCAGATGTAGGAGTATGTATTGTGTTGTATTGTAGATAGGGTGTAGATGTATATTGTGTCATGATTTATATCATGCGTAGGTGTTTTTATTGTGTGATGTCATACAATGTGTGTGGATGTATGTGTTGTGATGTACATTGTGTATGTTTACATGATCAAATAAAAGAAAAATGCACTGGGTGTTTGTTGGGTGTGTCGTGCATGCACAGGATTGGTTGTTGTGTGTGGATGTATGTGTTGTGATGTACATTGTGTATGTGTACATGATTGAATAAAAGAAAAAGGCACTAGGTGTTTGTTGGGTGCGGAAATCGATCTTGTGTATGTACAAAAAATACAAAGGATAAAGGTCAAAGCAAAGGATTGATTAAAGGATAAGTATTAGTATTTCATTTTAGTTTTATTATTTATGTGATCTATGATTATGAATTTTGATTATTACATGTGATCTATAATTTTGGTTTATGAGGGTTACATGTGATTTATGATTTTTATTCTTGGGAAGGAGGTGAAACCCGATATTACTTTGAGGGTGGAGGTCCAAGCCTCTGGATTCCCTTGTTGCTGATATAGGAAACATATCCTTTTAATTGATGGTTAGAGAAAATGTGCATATGTTTATATGTGTATATTATTGTAAATACTATAATGGGATGCATTTATAAATCTCCATAAATAGTATGGTTATTTGTTGGTTGAAGAAAATGTGTATGAGTATATATGTGGTTTTTATTGTAAATATTGTAATGAGTTGTGTTATAAATATCCAGTAAATAGTATGTTTGTCATGCCTCAGAAATGGTCATTATAAATACTTCAACGAGTCGTGTTATAAATCTCAATAGGAAATATGTTTTTCTTTTCAGTAGTTTTCTATTTTATAGGTTTCATTGAACACGAAGGTCGATGTTCCCCCAAGCTGGAGGGTTCTGTAACAATCCTAGTCAAGAATTTATGTAAAAAAATATAATAACTAAGGTCATCAGACACATATTCCAAGCTGAATGTTGGGAAAAACATCCTAGTGGTTGTTCATTTGGTTATTATGTCTAAAAGGAAAAATGGCATTAATTGGAATTTTATTTATGAAAATAAAGGAAATTAGGAGAAAAGGAAGGTGAAATGTCACAGGTTGCATGTGAGGAGGAAAAAAAAGGAAAATAACAGAAAATCAACAAAATATAAGCCTCATTAATAAAAACGCTTCCAAGGATCAGTTCATAGAATTTTGTTAGTTCATTTTTGTAGCTCTCTTTTCTCTCTCTCACACACTCTTGGACACAAATTTTTCTTGGAGTACTTTATCATTGGATCAAGGAAATAAAAGAAGTTAAAGGAAAGAAAAGATAAAGCAAGGAAGAGATGGATCATGTGGCTACATCGGGATTTCTTACAGGTATCGACTTGCATGTGTGATTTCCTTGCTAGATGTGGCATGCATGGTATATGCATGTGTCTTATTGGTTCTCTTATTTTCATGGGAGTGGCTTTTTCCAGGTGTGAAAATGTTCATTAGCCATTCCTTGTCCTTTCCAGATAGCCATGGTATGGAGAGGTTATTTTGTATTTGGTTGAGATGGATTTTCATATGGACTCAAGGTTGAGTAGGGTGGTTTCTGAAATAAAGAACACAAGGCCTAGGAATCCCTATAGCAGAGAAGGTGATATTATGGTAGAGCTAGATTTTGTGTGCCTCAATGGGCCTAGGAATCTTCGACTGATGAATGGAGAGATATACAACAAATTCTAGAGGTGTGTGCCCTCGATTAGGCATAGGAATCCTCGACCAGTGAATGGTGGGATATATGGTAAATCCTAGAGGGTGGAGTCTTGATTAGGTGTAGGAATATTTAACTGTTGGATAACAAATATACGATAAAGCCTATAGACTAAAGGAAAATTTTTGATAGTGTAGGTGGAGAGATCCAGAGGCATCCATGGTATTTTAGGGACTAGTGGTCTGGTGAGGATTTTGGTAAAGCCTAAGGTGACCTGGATTGGTTTTGTTGTGAGTCCCACATTCATGCTTGGAATATGGAATGAGGGTGACTAGCTGAAAGAAATATTTGGTTCAACCAATCTATGGTCAGGTGGTTGGTGGAAGTCCTAAACCTAGTTGGCTTATGCATTCATTAATAAGAGTTTATTCTCCTTGGTATTTCATGTGTAAATGTATTTTTTCATATGTTGTATTTATGGTTTTTGTGTCCTGGATTATTTATATTGGTTATATGTTGGTTATGAGTATGTTTTATGACAAACTTGATGTATGGATCTCATCATGTTTTGATTAGAAATTGAATGAAAAATTAATACATATCCTAATAGATGATAATGTACCTAATGTGATAAGGCATCAATTTTTCCTTAATAATATCAGATAATTTGAGGCTCATATGCTGGAATATGTTGTTATGACTTGCAGATTACATATTTGTGACATGTTTGACGAATTTCCTGTCATGGATAGTAGGGGTCATATCAAGCAATTGTACCAATGTTTGCATTAGTATCTTTAATTCATGGTTTCTTATCATTTTTTGAAGTCTCATGAAGTTATGGGGAGAGACTTGAGACCTAGACCTGAAAAATTGGCTCAGAATCTAGGGTCAATTACTCAGAATTGTTTGAAAAAGTCCACAGTCACTGGCATGCATTGTTGTGGGAGAGAATGGAAGGCCTTAGTCAAATACATGGATTGTGATACAAGTGTCTAAGGGTGAAGATAAGTAAAATGTCAAGTTTCCTCAGGGTTTGGCTACCTGGAAGTGTTAGTTGGCTCTTGAAGGTTCTGTAGCATGTGCGGAATGTCAGTTTGGTTTATTTCTATCAGTTCTGTTATCCCTCATAAAATGTTAAACATTAATTGGTAGGGTCATATAGTTCATTTATCAAAGGTCTCCTTAAGATTTTCAAGTTGGTACAAGAAAAGTTCATATTTTTTACATGTTTAACCTATCCTAAGGTTCAAGGCCACCTCCATTTAGGTCATTCCATGTCCCATCAGTCACCATAAGGTCTCAGTTTCATTTCCCAAGAATTTAAATTTAAAAATGACACTTGAGACAGTTTTACAACTTTTTGTAGCGTTTCATACAACGAAATAGAAGCTTTCGCTAGGAAAATCCCTAATAGTTTCATATAAAAACACTTAAAAGTTAAACTAACCATGCTACGAAAAACTGTTTTCTTGTTTGTCTTGTCAAAATCAATGTGAAGTTTCAGTTCGAGATTGTTAGGGCTATTTCAAATGTAAAAATCCATGTATGAGGTCATAATTACCCTTTTTAGCTTGCATGTGTCATGATTAATGCATGAATTTTCATTTAAACCATAAACCCTTACCGAATTAGTCTTTTTGTCATAATTTGCTTTGTCTTTGCATATAATTGGATTTCTGGAGAGCTACTTCATCGAGCCAAGTAGGTTGCTAACATATTCAAAGGTTGTACGTGTCATCAAGCAAGCGAGCCTGAGAAGATATAAAGCCACCCATGGCTATAAGGAAGAAAACAAACAAAGGTGGTCTTTACCACAGGTATGAGCCCATGGACATGAATTTTCTTAATCAAGATCCAACAACCATGGATATTTTCAGAAGATCAGGTTGCTTGCAATTCTGTCAAAGATTGCAACGTTGTCATCTACAGGTTTCCAAATATTTTGCTGCAAGCTTCACTGGAAAAACTTCAAAAGTGGGAATGCTAAACCTAACAGTGACACCAGGCAGCATTTAAAAAAAAACAGGAATACCTAGAGGAGGAGAAAAATGGTTTAAAAGCATGAAATTCACAATGCATGTCTGCAAATAATTCACCAAGTAAGAACACAGTGAAATTGATCTTACAAATGCTATGCTTAGGAGTTTCATGAAGGTCAATTATTCAAAGTTTTTGATGAT
This sequence comes from Pinus albicaulis, assembly GCA_034641835.2. Lineage (NCBI taxonomy): Eukaryota > Viridiplantae > Streptophyta > Pinopsida > Pinales > Pinaceae > Pinus > Pinus albicaulis. The sequence continues at coordinate 508,300,407 of CM076578.1, read as the reverse complement.
CATTCAGAAGTATTTTACCTGTGAAGGAAGGTTTCACATGGTCTACTACTACCACCTCAGTATTTTATTGCATTTCATGGGTAAGAGGCCACTTTAATTGCCTTTTATTTATATAGAAGCTTAGGGAAAATGTCAGACATGTTTCAGAACAAGAAAGAAGGCAATGAAACTTCTCTTTTTCATCAAGGTTTGATTAAGCTATTGGTGTTAGAGGAATTGAAGAGAACAAGGAGCGATTGGACTTATTTTTTGTTCATAAGTGGTTATGAAATTGATGTTGACACTCCTAAGAGAGCCTCCAGGCCATGGAACATTTCATCACAAACTGAGGTAGAGGAAGTTGAAGAAGGGAATAGATCATCTCATCTACAACCAATGAGCATGGAGGTAGATCCGTTGTAGAATATTGGTACACCTAAAACAACACCTGCAAAACAGAAGCCAACAGTTAGCAAAAAAAGCAACAAGAGAGTTACTAGGAGCCAAACAGTGGCTAAAGGAAACTTAGAAGACATCTTGCATGCAATTAACATTGAATAAATTCCCATTGTCCAAGCTAAAGATGTTGAGTATGGAGGAAGAAAAATAAAGAAAGGAAAGACAACTAAAAAGTTAGAGTTTGTAGGTAATGATGTTGGTTTCATGTTTCAACCTAGAAAGACAACAACCAGTCATGCAAGAAAGGTCATGCAAAGCAAGAAAGAGATTGATAAGGTCAGTGAAACTTCTCAGCCACCAATCATTATAGATATATCTTCACCTGAAAAAGAAGACCTGATCCCCAAACAAAGAAAGGGTAAATAGAAAGTTAGTGAAAAATAAGAAATTGAAACCCTTAAGGAGCAATTGAAGGTAGCAGGGGATGGGATATCAGTTTTGAAGAAAGAGAAAAATAAGCACAAATTTCAAAAGGTTCAATTTGAAAAAATTAAGGAAATATGGGAAGAAAATTTGATAATTGTTTCAAAGACCTTGGACAATAAAGAAAATTTGATTAAATGGACTCAGACACTAAGAGGAGAGGCCAAACACATCAGAAATATGAACCTACATTTGCAATCCAAGAACAGGGCATTAAAGGAAAAATTGAAGGATCTAAAAGAGCAGTTGAATCTGATTCATGTGGAGTTGGAAAAGAAAGGATTTAAAATGGAAATGGTTAAGGAGCCCATTAGTCAACTAATTCTAAATGAGGAGGAAACACCAAAAGAGTGATAAGGTAAGATGAAAAATGCCTTAGGAGGTTCATTACATGCAGAGAACCCAAATTTTTCAGCTGGAGGTCAGTTTTTGAAGATAATGAAGAAAGGAGCAATTTTTGGCTTTTTACAACTTTTTGTAGCGTACCACAGGCTTAAAGTGAGAAATACATTATGAAAAAACCTGTAGGTGTCCTTTTGAATTTAAAGACAGCTTTTGCATGTTTTAAGGAGAGGTATCCATGATGGCAAGGTGTCACGACATCATAAAGATGATGGAACAACAAAGAAGTGATGAATATTGATAAAAATCATTTTTTCTAACGCTACCAAAACTCGCTACGAAACTGTCCTATTTTCGTAGCAAGAAATTGTTAAAGGATTTTGAGCATCTTAAGAGAATTTTTTTCCATATGGAGATCTCCGGCATATAAGAGGACCACATTAGCATATATTTATGACTCAAAGGGATTTCCATGAAGACAGGTCATCAGTGAAAACAACGTTGAAGATGAAGTTCATCCATTCCTAAAAAATAGAGTTATGATCCATAGATCTAGGGATGCTTTAAATATGTAAAGTGGTGGTGAACTTGGTCATGTGGCCTTTGAGCATGTGATATTCAAAATATAATCATCATGTAACTGTTTCACAGATAGGATAGAGGGATGTAATAAATAGGAGTTCGAGTCCTATTAGGAGTTGGTTTCTTTAAAAGATAGATGTCGGTTTTTTTTTTGTGACTTATTGATTTCAGTTATGAAAGGTGTCATGGGAGAATCCAAGGATCTAGCCACCAAGCAGATCATCCTTATTGTAAATAATTTCTATTTATAGACAAAAAATTGAAGGAGCAAGGGGTTGGAGAACATTTGCACCAAATTGTTGCTTGTATGTTTTTTACTATTATCAGTAATACAAAGTGAAATTCTTCTTTGCAGACCTGAGATTCTTATGATGTTTTTGATATCTTATTGTTATTTATCTTATGTTTTATCACTTGCAGTAGATTTTATCTCTAAGTACTTAGAATTCATAATTACAAGCTCTAACTTCGTTTAGTTGTGAAATGACCGTGTTTTCCTATGTTGTGTGTGTGTGAGTTGCCTTTGTTGAAGACCTCTATCTGCCTTAGATTCCATGTGAAGAACCACTATCACTAAAACTACTGATTGTTGACTCCATATGCCCAATGGTAGAAAGCCTACATTTTTCAATTTGCAATCATTATTTCTATAGAGTTGGCCATCTAGTAAGCCATCTAGTACTATCATTATTCAAAATCATAAACCCCCTTGAGAGAGCCCTCTCAAACTGAAGAGGCTAATATTCAGTTAGAAGTGGTTTGAAATAGTTACACTGAGTTGTTTTATGAGCATCCAATCAAGTTCAATTTGGTGATAACAGGTTCCACTTCCTTACCAGTACATGGGGAGTTGAATCACATCATAGTATCATCTCATTACATATTTACCCTAGTGGTTCAGTTATATTGGGTAAATGTGGGAGGGGGTGTTACATTCTATATCACATGATTAAGTGTTGAAAGTTCTTTTATACCTACGCCTACATGAATTCAATCTTTAAAAAATGTGAGTTTTCTTCGAAGCATATGCTCAAAATCCATAAATTGGATTTAAATAAAAATATTAGAAAGTTTAAATTATATCTCATTGTTGCATTTAATTATGAAAGGAGGTATTTCTCTATGATCTCATGCTTGTTTGAGATCACCAGACAATAAAAAGAAATACCAATAGAAATTGTTGGGTGCAGGAATTACACTTAAGTAAACTCCTCAACACTTAATTTGTCAACCTAGGGGATCTGTAAACTTAGACACGAAGCAAAATAAATGCCAGAGATGGTATGAATCTTCCTAATATAAATCCCCACTTTCTTTAAAGGAAATACTGCAGAATCAAATTAAAAAGTGAAAAAGGCAACTTGAACCATCAAAATAATCTAAGACTGGAACAAGGAAGAATGCATTTGCAAGAGGGAATTGAAGATAAAAGGCGATCACTCTAGCTAATTATTGTTTAAATACTGAGTGTGTGTTTTTCTTTAGCAGAGATAGTTAGAAGTCTCATCATATGGGCCCTTAAACATGCTCCTTTAGGGATTTCCTTCTTGCACTAATATTTCCTGCACTATCGTAGTCTGGTTGTATTAGTGCAGGAACATAGATTTATGTAGAAGGTATAAATGGTGTCTTTACTAAAGGAATTTTACTTCATGCAAGGGCTTGAACTTTTTCAGGTTCAAAGCACTCAGATCCCGTGGCAAGAAACTAGTTCTTACACCGGATCAGAGTTTCCTGCACTTAGCATTTAATTCTTAAAATGAGTGCTTAATTATTGCAAGTGCTATTATACTGTTAAATAAAATTGCACACATAAAAAGTGAATGTTTATGATCTTAACAAAGTGCAGGAATAAAGAAACAATTAATATACATTTATCCTGTCATAAGCATTTAATGAAAGAAAGAAAATTGTGGGAAGTAGACTAAGAAGGCTTGCTGCACCACACCAACATGCACTGGTGCATGTTCATTTCTCCTGCTTGGACCAAGGGGGGAAAACCAATCAAACAGACTTGCAGAAAAGAATATATCACACCAACATGCACTGGTGCAAGGTTATTTCTCCTGCTTGGACCAGGCAAAGGAAAACCAAATTGAAATCAAGTGCAGGAAAGGAAATTGTAGGAAAATGAAATTTATCTACTTCACACAATGGATCCGCTTTCACTCAGATAGGAATGCATGTGCTTAAAATTAAATCACACTTGAAAATGTAAACACAAATTATAGGAAAATGGGAAATGGTGTAAAGGTGTTGGGTTGGCTGGGCCCTAGCAAACCAACGCGTTTCCATTTTAAATAAAAACGTTGCTCAGTACCTTAATCAATTCATCAACTCAAATACAGAAATGAAATTTGTGAAACATGAGGCGGATCTCCCTTTTATTAATTCACTGAGGCAAGTACATACACTAATACATCATCCAACCCATATTCGGGCAATAAAAAAATACAGCAACCTGTTACCGCCTCTCTGGCTATGTCTCTATTCTCTTCTCCTATAAAAACTTTGCTCCCTACTCCTATTTACATTCTACATTATACAGATCTTTGGCCAAAGGCCAAAATAGATCATTCAACCGATTACATAACCAAACACAAAATTTAGCTTTTCGGCCTTCAAAATTGGACAATTAGCAAAACTGGCCATGGCCAATCTCTAGCTTTCATCCTTCAGATATTTTTTCTTGGCTGCCTTTGGATCGATCTTGTTGTTGTCGCTGAAGCTGCTCAAAACGAGGTGGTGATCAAGAAGGTTTGGATCTACTCCAAAGATTTGTTGTGCTGGAAACGGTGCATGATCTGATCCTGCACCAGGATCAGCAGTCACGGTAAGCACTCTAACTACCAAATAAACATTGGAGATATCGATAAGCTACAAAGAGTGATTAAAAGTAATAAATGATTAATTAAATCTAAGTTGAATTAAAAGTATGAAAAATAAAGTTTATACGAAATATGTCACCGTGCTTGGACTAGTGCAAGATGAGGGTGCATAAAAGAGGTAAAACATAGGTAAATGGTTATGATTTAGGAAGGGGAAAATGAAAAAAAGAGAGAAAATTAGGGGGTTAGCATCCTCCCATCCCTAATTTGTTGTGTGTCCTCACACAAATCTTTACATTTGCAAAAAACCTTCAAAACTTTGAGCATTCCAGCTCAATCCTACTCTTTCATACTAACATCAGCCTACAATGTTTCAGACTTCTTCTTTCTTATGTTCTTTAGTTTCTTTGTCACCTTTTAAGTCACTTGAAACATTGCACAGCTCGATACTTCTAAACTCTAACTTCTCCTTTCTTTTTCTGGATCTCCGCATTTAATTCTTCTTTACTTTGTTCTTTATCCTCCTGTGCTTTAGCTATGAGTTGTTCTAAGTTCTGCATTTGAAGCTCTCGTTCAAATTTTCAAGCAACAGGAGTTACCAAATCTTCTTCTTCTTCTATCTCTACAGGGGAAGTGTCTTCTTTAGGGGCCTCAGTATCCCTCGGGGTTTCAAAAAACACTTCTTCCTCTTCTTCTTCCTCTTCTTCCAGTTCTTGCTCTTCTTCTAATTCTTCTTCTTCTTACATTGCTGCAGAAGGGGATTCAACGTCCTGTGGGTACTGTGGTTCTTTGCTTGCACTAGATTCTTCATTATTTTTCTGGGCCCTTTTAATGAAATCAGACAACAAAGTGTCATCTTCTACCTTTACCAATTTTTTTGCATCTGAAAGGACTGATAGGTTGTTTACTTTGGGGGTCTGTGCCTGTACTGGTGTCATAGAAGGAGTCTCTTCAATAGGTGCACTAGCTGTCTTCTTATTTAGAAATGGGGCCCTTTATTCCGTTGATTTTTCAGGTCATTTCATTTTTGCACTGGTGCAAGAAGGACTCCCCTTTACATTCTTACTCGGACCCTTGGTTTTGCTGGTGAGGTCCTCTGTCTCCTTTCTAGCAGTTGTATTTTTATGTAGCTATTTTAACAGTGCCTCCCAGGTCATGCCTTTAATTTCTAATTGTTTCTAGACCAAAATCTTTATCAGGCCGTGGTGATATAACTTCTTGTCAGCCTGGTCTGTGCATCCGTCCTGTACACTCTTGGCTATTTTTCTCCTAGGAAAAAAATAGGGGAAATCAATCCTCCACGAGACGTGTCGGCTGGTTCAAAATGTTGCAACATCCTAAAATGGTACACAAAAATGAGGGAGTACCTTCCCTCATAGGTTACGAATTTCTGTAGGATGAAAAGGAGGTCCCGCCACTGTCCTAGTAGGGCACTGCATGGAATTCCTTTCTTCCAATCTACCTTCATATTCCTGTCGACGACGAAATGCTGCCATCGCTTCCTTTCTAGTTTTTTATTTTTAAACCACTTCTCACCAGTCTTTTCCAAGCCTGTCGCTTCTACTATAAACTCCTTCGTAACCTCAAATTTTAGAGGTCTAATTTTTACTGGGCCATTTTTAAAACTTCTGGCAAAGTATAGGGCCACTTCAATATTGTTCTCGTCAAAATTTTGCAAGAATTGAAGAAATCCCGAGTCTCGCAATAGTGCAAGACTATTGTGATACTCAACAGTCTGTTCTATCCTACTGAGAGACGAAGGTTCGCTTCGAACAGGCGGCATCACTACTTAATGGTTATGAATAGTTAGGAATTTACATGCAGCACTGCGAAAATTAGTTCTTGTAGAGAGGGATCCAACTGTCCACCATCCCTTCCATCTTATCCCCCATTCATTCCACTAAAATAACGGTGGATGCGCAACATCTTTGAGATCATGTCGGACTGGTGCTTGCGGCAGAATTTTAATGCTTAGGTGAGGTAATCATTATGAGTGAAGGACATCGAGGATTATGGCAGAAAGGCACAATTATATCCAAGCAATAGTTAAACACTTCCACACTCCTTCATAATTCAAAAAAGAACTTTAGCATTCATTAAAAAAACGATCACGATTCTTAACTTAAAAACACCTTGTACTTTAAATAATTTTCTCCTAGTTAATATGATAGCACAAGTACTCATTGACTAAGTGAAAGGACTTCTTATAAACTTTCATGTTGACCACTTTCCTATGATGTATGCTATGAAAATAAAAAATTGTACTATGTTTCTAACAAGGTACATCCTTGCACCAGTCTGCTTGCACCGCTTAAACTATGTTATTCTGCTGGTACCATTCTACTTGAATTATTATATAGGATGACATGCTTGCACTAGTGCAAGAATAAGATCTAAAAAAAGAACAAGGAATTTAAGTAAAATATAGGTTGGACTTCCAACATGGCTTCCCCAACTTATACTAGAAATTTGCTTCGCCCTTTCTTGATGATTCAGAGCATATCCTTTTGCTCTTTGTGTGCGAGATCCTGCAATGAATTCATGAGGGGACAATGATGTGGGAAAAGGGAAATTTCAAAATGGGAAGGAATTATGTTACAGGGATTCCAGGAATAGTACCACAAGAGGGGATAAATAGAATTGGGATAGGGAAAAAAATTTAAGGGTAAAGTGGGGTTTTTATGAAACGGATAGGGTAAATTCAGAAGAATATGGTAAGGTTAATCATTCTGGGATTGAAGAAGAAAACTGAGGGAATATTACAAAAGTGGAATATGAAGAAAAGCAAAAAAATTTCTGGAAGGTCTGCCTGCACTGGTGCTAGAAAATAACTGTAGCGATAATTAAGTGTTACTTGAATAAAATTATCCATGCTAATTACCCCAATTGTATAAAGGTTGGTTCTGCTGAATCCTGCTTTTACTTGGTGGTCGCTAGCATATCTAAAGATCAAGCAACATTATTTTTTAATTAGAGATTTTTGATCTTCCTTCCAGCAAGCTGGTTTTGAGGTTGATCCTTCTGCAATCATGTCAGCAAACTGATTTTCAAAATTATAGGAAAATATTTTTCTTTACTTTTTATTTAATTTTTTTTTTGTATTTTTTTTTTTTTTAGAAGAAGAATAATTCATGTTTTCAAAAGGTTGGTATTACCATTTACCACTACCGTCCCAAATTGTTGTTGGACTTGCTGTGTAAAATCTTTCCTAGCAAGTGGCTGAAAATACTTCTTTAATCTGTGTCCATTTACCAAGAATACTGAATTTTTTCCGTCAATAGTTTTAAATTCTACTGCTCCATTTTCAAATACTTGAATCATTTCATAAGGTCCCATCCAAGGTGTATGGAACTTCCCTTTAAAAAAATTAAATCTAGAATCATAAAGGAGCACCCAATCACCTGGTTGGAATTTCCTTTTCTGAATAGACTTGTCATGCCATCTTTTGCGTTGCTGCTGAATTAGTATTTTTTGCTGAACAACATCCCTATAGAATTCATCTAACTCATTTAATTGGAGAAGACACTGTTGTTGTGCCTTAGAGAGATCTAGTCCTAACTATACTGCAGTTCTGAAAGTTTTGATCTGGAATTCAATTGGTAATAGAACCTGTTTGCCATATACTAGCTCATATGGTGTATGTCTCCTGCTATTTATCCAAGTGGTTCTGTATGCCCACAAAGCTTCTGGTAATATTTCAGCCTAGTCTTTCTAATGCATATTTACTGTCTTTGTAAGAATGGACTCAATCACTTTTTTTGTGGATTCCACCTGGCCATTTGCTTGCGGGTGATACAGTGTGGATTTCCTATGCCGTATCTTGTATTGGTAAATCAAACCCTATACCAGATTAGAAATAAACTGCAGACCATTGTCAAAAAAAAATTCTCTAGGCACACCAAATATAGTAAATATTTCAGTAAAAATAAAATCAACAACAACGTTTTCTATAGCAAAGGAAACAACTTTAGCTTCTACCCATTTTTGTACAAACCAAAATATGCTTTTTACTTAATGATGTTGGATTTATTGGCCCTATAAAAACAATATCCCATTTTTCAAATGGCTCAATCATAACTTGGAGGCATAAAGGCATTTCATTGGTTTGATTAGGCTAGCCAACTCATTGACAACTATCACATCGCCTGACATACTATTTGGCATCCTTAAACAAGGAAGGCCAAAAGTAACTAGCACACAATACTTTATATGCGGTCTGCTTATCAGTGAAGTGGCCTCCACAAGGTTCATCATGAGCAGATTTCAATATGTCAAAAACTTCCTCCTCTCTTACACATCTACAGATAATCAGGTTTGGAACAATGTAAAAGAGATCTCCTTGAATCCAAGAGTATGCAGCACTTTTCCGAATAATATTCCGCTTTTCATGAGCATACAAGTGGGGTGGTGTTTTCCCGGTAACCAAGTAATTAGCAATGTCAGCAAACCATGGAGAATTTTTTGACATAGAAAAAATATTTTCATCTGGAAAATCATCATTAACATGAGTTGCTTCACCAGGATTATCTAATCTAGAAATAAAATCTGCTACAACATTAGATTTTCCTGGTCTATCAACAATAGTAACATTAAATTCCTGTAACAATAGAAACCACCTAGTCACTCTACCACTAATCAATGGTTTTTTCATCAAATATTTAATTGTGAAATTATCAATATGTACAAATACTTCATATCCTGTAATATAGTGCCTGAACTTATTAATTGCAAAAATTACAGCTAAAAACTCTTTCTCTGTAACTGTATAATTTAATTCAGTGGAAGACAAATTCTTAATAATATAATAAATAACATAGGGTTTCTTATTTTCCTCTTATCCTAAAGCTATGCCAATAGCCAAATATAAAGCATCAGAGGAAATGTGAAAAGGTAGGGACTAGTTAGAACCTCGCAAAACTGGTGCCTGTACCAACTTTTCCTTCAATGTTTCAAAAGACTATTAGCAAGCTATGGACCAAGAAAATTCACTATCCTTAGCTAGAAGTTGGAAAAGAGGGGAAAATATCGTACAAAAATGTTCAATGAATCTTTTATAGTAACAAGCATGTCCTAAAAACCTCTTACTTCCCTTTGAGTTTTGGGTGCAGGAAGATGTAGAATGATTTCAATCTTTGCCGGATCAACCTGGATACCTTTACCCAAAATAAAATGACCAAGTAGCACTCCCGATTTTCACATTCATCTACATTTCTTATCACTCAAGGCGATATGGGCTTCCTAACAATAGAGAAGTACTTTATCCAAATTTTTGAGAGCTTCCTGAAAAGAATCACCAAACACAAAAAATTCATCCATATAAATTTCTACAAATTATAGATCAGCAAAAATGGCTGATAATTCCCTTTGAAAGGTAGTTGGGGCATTACATAAACCAAGGAAAGCACTTTATAAGCAAATTCACCCCATGGACATGTAAAAGTAGCTTTATCCTGATCTTTGGGTGCAATCTGTATTTGGTTATAGCCACTGAAGCAATCCAAAAAGGAAAAATATTTCATTCCTACAAGGGTATCAAGCACCTGGTCAATGAAAGGGAGAGGGAATTAATATTTGAGAGTGGATTTGTTTAATTCTCGATAATAAATACAAATATGACATCTTCCATCTTTATTAGGTACTAGCACTAATGGAGAGATCCACTGACTGTCGGAAATAGGATAGATAAAACCGACATCCAAGAGTTTTTGTACTTCTTCCTTCACAATATCTCTCAAAGCCGGATTCATTTGCCTTTGGGGTTGATGGACAGATTAGGTTCCTTCCTGAATATAGATATGATGTGTAAAAGTTTTAGGAGGAATACCCTTCATATCTTCACAGCCCCAAGCAAAGGCACTAAGATGGTTTTGCAACAAATTCACAAGCTGCTCCGATTGAGATGAGTTGAAATATGAACTAATATGCAAGGATTTACCAGGGCTAATATCAACAAGAGTAGTGTTAGGCTTAGGAGTACTCGAGGGAGTGGTCAAATGCAACAGTACAGAAGAATGAGAATCATGATTATCTTGAAAATCTAGGCTGAAAATCTAGCTCAATGGCTCAAAATTAGGCATAGTGTCAGATTATTCAGGAAATCTTGAATATCATATTCTTGTGAAGACCCACTATAATGATCAATAAGGGAAATGGGCTGAGTCTCCTCATCATTTCTTTGCTCCACCCATAAATTATCTCAAAGGTCCTGAATGGATCTGGCAGGGGGTATAAGGTAACTTTCTTCCTAGAATCTCCATGCGAAATATACATATCACCGGAACGACATCCAATATATGCATCGGCTGTAGCAAGCCATGGTCATCCCAAGATCAAGGGATGTCCTCCTACTGGGTTCTTTGGCTGAAGCACAATGAAATTAGCAGGATATTCCCAAGAATCTAATGAGATGATCACATCATCCAATACTCCTTCTGGCTTAATTTTACATGTATCTGCTAATTCAAGCATAGTGGGAGTAGGACGAATATGAGATAACCGAAGATCATCCATGGTTTGATTATTCATGACATTAATGGCTACACCCAGGTCTATAAGAACATTATATACCAGGACATTATCAATCTGAACTAAGACAACAGGGTTTTCGAGATCAGTACATTTTTCCATAGACACACATCCCGTCATCAACTCTGCTGCCCTACCAAAAAATTGAATGGTTTGGGGTTCCACTCTCTTCCTCTCGGGTTTCTTGAGACAGATTTCCTTAATAATATTGGTACAAATGGGGATCTCTTTAATGGCTAGAAGCAAAGGTATCTTAATGAAAATATTTCTAAGCTCAGATGCCAAAATAGTCTCAGAAATAGGCTCACTTCTTTCCATTACTAGCCTCTCTGGGAAGCGAGGCTGGTTGGAAGAATATGGAAAGGATTCATAGGGTAAGGGATGCTTAGTGATAGCTTTCAGAGAATGGTTAAGAGTTTCCTCTTCTCCTTTCTCTTCAACAATCACTACAGGTTTCTTCTGATTTTCCGATGTTACATTCATTCTCGATCTTAATTGAATATCATGAACCCCAACTGGAATAGATTGGTACTCGAATGGTGAAGGTGGGTTTGTTACATAGATAATTTTCACTTCTTTATTATTTTTATGATTGGGCATAGGCTGAGAAAGCAACTGAGGAGGTTGAAAGGGTGGAGGTAAAGGCAACAGTGGAGTAGACTGACTTAGAAGTTGAGGCATTGAATAAGGTGTATGCGTAGATGGATATGACTACATAGGTGGCTGGTAGGTATATGGAGAATGAGTTGGCCCTCTCCAACCTTGTTTCCATCGTTGAGAAGGTTTCCCATGCCGATATTGATTCCTATAATACCACTGCTGATTAGTGTTAGGATACGAATATACATGTGAATTATAACCAAGATAGTGTGGAGAAAATTCAGGAGCCATACCTGTGCCTACCTGAGGCCAATTCCTTCTTGCTCCCATAGCATACAAGTATTTAGCTTCAGGTTGTCCCCCTGTAAATATAGCTTTAAGTCTCAGTATAGAGGGACATTTTTCTGTGACATGGTCTTCTGCACAAATAGCACACTTATTAGTTTCTTTCAAATTAAGAGGACACTCTTTTAGGAGGATGCTTGTCTCTACATTTAGGACAGAAAATACATAATGAATCTTGTTCCTTCATGAGTTTTTGCTGAAATTTTAAAGAGTATAACTATTTGGTAACAATATTCATTATATCAATTCCCATATTTTCTAGTCCAATAATCATAGCATCAATAGATTTAGTTTTTCTATTTCTATTTCGATTTCCTCTATTGGATCTATACTAATTTCTTGAAAATTTCTTGCATAATTCACAAATATGTTCAAAAGTTTGCTGAGAAATATCACCTTGTCCTAACATATTCAAAATATTTCTAGCATTATCAGTAAGTTCTCTTAAGAATAAGGTTATAATAGTACTGGGATCAAAATTAAGTTTCGACCTTTGTAAAATATACATAAATCTTTCTAGGTAATCTTCAAGAGTTTCATCATCATCCTGCATGTCCTGAGTTTTGTAATATTCTTGATATTTAGACAAAATTACTCTCTTCATCTGATCCCAAGATGTTATAGTGTTTCCTCCTAACCCCATAAACCAGCGTAGAGCTGAGTCCTTGAGAGTAACAAGAAATAATCTTAACTTCTGAGTGTCAGTTGAATAATCATAACTTCTACACAGAATATCAAACTCGAATAGAAAAGAGTTAGGATCTTCATGAACTTTACCATGGAAATGGGGGAGAGCCGATGGTGGAATATTCTTCATTTGCGCCACAATATCAGGATCCACAATTGGAAACACAAAAGTGGATTGTTCTTCACTTACCTGGTTTTCACCAGTCCCTTCCAAATGATCTTCATGGTCCACCATTGTTTCCTTTTTACTTGTACCACTCTCAATAGGTTGATCCACACCTGAGCTGTCGTCACCAGAATCTAGGTGGATTGTTCCTGCGTGATGGGTTTGAATTGGATTGTGATTCCTTCTTACAGAAGGAGACCCAATATGAGAATTATTTTCAGAATTATTTTGGCCCTTAGTGGGCTTTAAACCCTTATATTTTCTAGGCATTCATTTCAAAAAAGAAAGAAAAATGCTATCAGAAATAAATTAACACCAATAAAATTCCTTCAAAGAAGAATTTTCTAACAATACTACAAAAATAAAGGAAAAATTACCTCTATTGTATAATCATAAAATTCTTACGAAATCAAATCGCCTCCGCTGCAACGGTGCCAAAATGTTGGGTGCTGGAATTACACCTAAGCAAACTCCTCAACACTTAATTTGTCAACCTGGGGTATCCGTAAACTTAGAGACAAAGCACAAGCAATGCCATAGATGGTATAAATCTTCCTAATATAAATCCCTACTTTCTTTAAAGGAAATATTGCAGAATCAAATTAAAACAATAAAAAGGCAACTTGAACCATCAAAATAATCTAAGATTGGAACAAGAAAGAATGCATTTGCAAGAGGTAATTAAAGATAAAATGGAATCACTCTAGCTAATTATTGTTTAACTACTGAGTGTGTGTTTTTCTTTAGCAGAGACACTTAGCAGTCTCATCAGATGCGCCCTTAAACCTGCTCCTTTAGAGATTTCCTTCTTGCACTAATATGGCCTGCACTATCGTAGTCTTCTTGCACTAGTGCAGGAACAGAGATTTATGCAGAAGGTATAAATGGTGTCTTTACTAAAGGATTTTTACTTCATGCAAGGGCTTTAACTTTTTCAGGTTCAAAGCACTTAGAACCCGTGGCAAGAAAGTAGTTCTTGCACCGTATCAGAGCTTCCTGCACACAACATTTAATTCTTAAAATGAGTGCTTAATTATTGCAAGTGGTATTATACTGTTAAATAAAATTGCACACATAAAAAGTGAATGTTTCTGATCTTAACAGAGTGTAGGAATAAAGAAATAATCAATATAAATTTATCCTGTCATAAGAATTTAATGAAAGAAAGAATATTGTGGGAAGTAGACTAAGAAGGCTTGCTGCATCACACCAACGTGCACTGGTGCAAGTTCATTTCTCTTGCTTGGACCAGGTGGGGAAAACCAATCAAAGAAAATTGTATAAATGGAGATATCACACCAACGTCCACTGGTGCAGGGTTATTTCTCCTGCCTGGACCAGGCTGAGGAAAACCAATTTGAAATCAAGTGCAGGAAAAGGAAATTTATCTACTTCACACAATGGATCTGCTTTCACTTAGACAGGAATGCATGTGCTTAAAATTAAATCACACTTGACAATGTAAACCCAAATTATAGGAAAACGAGAAATGGGGTAAACATGTTGGGTTGGCTGCGCCCTATCCAACTAGCGCATTTCCCTTTTAAATAAAAACACTGCTTAGTACCTTAATCAATTCATCAGCTCAAATACAGAAACATAATTTGTGAAACATGAGGTAGAGCTCCATTTTATTAATTCACTGAGGCAAGTAGATACATTAATACATCATCCAACCTAGATTCGGGCGATAACAAAATACAACAACCTGTTACCGCCTCTATGGTTGTGTCTCTATTCTCTTCTCCTATCAAAAATTCCCTCTCTATTCCTATTTAAATTCTACATTATATAGATCTTTGGCCAAAGGCCAAAATAGATCATTCAACCAATTACATAACCAAACGTAGAATTTAGCTTTTCGACCTTCAAAATTAGACAGTTAGCAAAACTAGCCTTAGCCAATCTCTAGCTTTCGTCCTTCACAGATTCGGTCTTGGCTGTCTTTGGATCGATCTTGTTGTCATGGTTGAAGCTGCTCAAAACAAGGCGGTGATCAAGGAGGTTTGGATTTGTTGCAAAGATTTGTTGTGCTGGAAATGATGCAAGATCTGATCCTGTACTAGGATTAGCGGTCACGGTAAGTACTCTAACTACCAAATAAACATTGGAGATATTGATAAGTTACAAAGACTGATTAAAATTAAGAAATCATGTAATAAATGATTAATTAATGATAAGTTTAATTAAAAGTATGAAAAATAAGGTTTATAAGAAATATGTCATCGTGATTGGACTAGTGCAAGATGAGGGTGCATAAAAGAGGTAAAACAGAGGTAAATGGTTATGACTTAGGAAGGGGAAAATAGAAAAAATTAAGCAAATTAGGGGGCTAACAGAAATATAATAGTGTCCGAAACAAAATGATCAAACATGCATGAGGTAGTTGGTTCTATACTCTACAAGGAAATATGTGTGCACCTGGCCTCCTCGTAGGCTGGGGAAGGATTTTAGGTCTGGTGCAGATTCTCATGCACCACTCGAATGATCTACCTCATCCACACCTCATCTCAATCCCAACACACAAGCACAAAAAAAAAATTACAATAATTTACCTTTCTCGAAAGATCATTAGATCAAAATATCATAGAAATAACTATAAAGCATGCTAAATAAAAATAGAAATAGGAAAGGAACATATGTTTATATTAATCAAATAAGTGAAAGTACATCAATATACCTTCAGCAAATAAGATCCTCTCCTCAAGATTGTAGCACAGTCTCCTTTTTCGATACAATAGAGCTCTCACACTATATTTTGGGTACTTGATCCCTTACCATATTTCCTATTAGTGAGATTATAAAGGCTCATTCTATCCTGTAGGAGAATGTATCTAGACACATAGGGGCTTAAGAAGTTAGGAAATTTCTACAATAATGGATGGCTAGCCAACTCATACATAAGTGGGTGAAGTTGATCTCCTTGGGAATGGAAAACTATAGAAACCTTAATCATAATTATGATTTTTTTCTCTATTATATCAATTATGAAATAATTATTATCTCATAATTATAATATTTTGGAAAATTGATTATGAGAAATAACTCAATCATGTAATTTCACCCTTTTAACATGGGATACATCTCACATAAGTAAAAGAAAAGGTGAAAGGGGATGAAATTTAGCAAAACAAATTAGGTAAGTTGATATTAGGTTTCTCTCACTATAATGAGTGGAGGATAGGCTTATAACAGATGACCCCCTAATGTATGAGGTGAAAAGATAAAATGATGGCTAAAATGCATTACAATAATAATCAAAGCTAAAAATGGGAGAAAGGAGCCAAGAGAATGAAGTTGAATCATAGGAACTCAATTGTTGAAGCCTCAACTCTGTTGATAACATCCCTGAGGCGAGCATACCCATGCCCGGTCATAAAGAGATGTTGAACATGGCCACAAAACATACACTATGGATCCATGAGATTAAATTCTAGAGCATGGCCATGAATACATACAAATTGGATACATGTGACGCAATAGATAGAGCATGGCCACCATAAAAGACAATGTGGATCTATGTCAGATTATACATCGGTAGGACTACAGACACATGGAAAATAGATAATTTTTCAAAAATAATCCTCAAAGCACATAAATGATACATAACTCCAATGAATCCTTGGAAGCATGCCATATAAAAGTGATATGCACCTAACCCAGGGTCTTTGACATAACCTCGATGGTACGAATCTACACCTAGGAATAAATGTGTTGAGGTCGAGCATGGTAGAAACTACCTGATTACCAGCCAATGAGGTAAACCAATAACATACATGAGGGAATCCACCAATGAGGAAAAGAGACCGTAAGGAGTATATAGACTCATATGTATGGTATGAATCATAGGCAAGCTAAAACCAAACTATGAGATAATGAAACATACAGTTTCCATTTTGAAGGGCGACACAAATGATGATGGAAGAGAGAAACCAAGGCTTAAATTACAAAAATATGCTAATAAAAATGGAAATAATGAGGGATAAAAGTGTGGTGAATCCTCATAGGGTATAGCGAGAAATAGAGACAAAGAATAGGACATGAGACTCAGTTTCTAAGTCATGCCGAGTCAGAATGAGTAACTCCAAAAAGAAGTATAAAATGAATACATGGACACCAAGGTGGCAAACAGGTGCTCACAAGGGTATCCATGACTAGGTAAGCTCTACCGCCAAGTGACGACGTGCATAAAAGAGAGTGGCTAAAGTTGCAACTTGACAGGGTGGTGCTTGATGCATAAATATGGAATTGACAGTCAAAATGTAATAACAATAGTGAAAATGACCTACCCCTATATGCCAAGGTTAGAGAAACATACCTAAGTTCCATGGATTTCGTAGTAAAAACACCACCCTGTCCTATAAAAACCATCTAGAAAGACTAGACCCATGGTTAAATCGCATAATGAGAGAGATAAAACATGGATAGGATAAAACCAAGACCATAGAATTTTTAATTTTGGGGATTTTAACATTTTTTGAGGATTTTTGGTATAAATAATACATGAAAATAATCACATCACACACCAAAACAAAGAACGATAAAGCATCGCACTCCTATGTACAATATGTACAAGCACAACTTAGTCTAATAGGTCACATCAAAATGTGCCCACAACCGAGCATAGGCCAAGGGTTTCTATATGAAAAATTCTTCAGGGTGGGGGACAATATGGCTCATCAATGTGGGGGCATGATTAATAAACTTGAAACTAACATGAATTCATGACCAACACACACAACCCATCAAGTCTGAGGGGTGAACCATGCTCTAATACCACTCTGTAACACCCTACTCCAACATCTACCCAAGTAACCAGACAACCAGGGTAAACATGCAACAAGGTGATACTATGAGACCTCCTAGGTGACCTTAAGGAAGTGGAATTGATGAAAACACATCACAAAGACCTTTTAAACTAGCAAAAAAACTCAAAGGAGCCATCCCAACCACTGAGGTAACCAACCCATAAGGTCCCACTAGGTTTTTAGACCGTTAAACCCCTAGATGCTCCCTTGATATGGGTGAGGGTATGTCTAGGAGGCTCTAGAAACTCCCACAGCATGGGCATGCATGCAGCTATGAAACGCTTTCCTCAGACTTGTGCGAACATCCCCGGAATTTGAGCCACTTTTTCAGGTTTAGAGCCCAAGTCACTTCCTAGAACACCATGTCACTTTCAGAAATGAAATATAACAACCGAATAACGATGCAAAATAAAACACATGAACAAGTACTTGACTGGACCACTACTCACCATGATAGAAATTTCATCAAACATGTTACAAATATGTAATCTACAGGTTTAAATACAATATCTGAGCATAGGGGTATCATACTTATCTGATCGCTAAGAAGCATTGTTTCCTCATCAAATTAATTGCATTAAAATATAATTGGGAATAGATATTGTTCATTCAATTATAGATAAAAACATGATGAGAGCCATACATTATCACCATCATTAAACAAATTTATAATCAACATATAAACAACAGAAATGTTGAGCGCATAAAAAAATACAAGCCACATAATAACAACCATATTTACCTATCAATACAAGAGGAAAAGAACACTTATTGCCATAAGAAAAATGTAACCAAGTATGGGACTTCCACATTCCACCCGACCATACACATAGCTAAGCCAAGTATCTCTTTAACCAGTCACCCACTTGCCATATTCTAAGAATGAATGTGGTATCTCATAAACATCATCAATCAAGACCAAACTAGGGCTTCAAGAGGCCAAACCACCTCAACCCTCAACTAGTGGTTCCACCTCACAGTCAGACATCACAACCATCACCCGATTGGTCTCCACCGAAGTTGTCCAAGGCTCCAGAGCATTTTTTCCAATTAGGGCTTCGAGGACTAGTAACTCAACCCACATATTCCATAGGGATTCTAGAGTGCTTTTCCAACGAAGGATTCCAGAACTAATAACTCAACCCACCAAGGGCTTCCAAAGCATTTGTCCAACTAGGGATTCTAGTACTAGTAACTCAATCCAAGCTATTGCAGGACTTCCAGAGAGTTTTTCCAACCAAGGCTTCCAGGGAGTAATAAATAAACCCACAACCAAAATCACATAAGAAGCAACCATAAAAACGAGCAATGAAATGAACCCACAACACCATGTCTATCTAGGAGATGGAAAGACTGGGAAAATTCATTGTAACACCCCCTTACCACATATACCCAAGTAACTGAAAAATCGAGGTAAACATTTGAAGAGAGGAACTATAATGATATTAAACCTCCTATGTGACCTTAAGGAAGTGGAATCAATGGAAACAAAAGATACAGACCTTGTACAAAAACCAAAACACCCCGAGGAGGTAACCCAACCACTTAGGCTTCTTACCCCTCGGTCACACTGACATTTTGACCCCTTTGAGCCATAGTCACAGGCACAGGATTGCATGCCTATGCTTAGGAGGCTACAACCATAGGAATAACACTACATTCCGGTGACCAGGGCCCCAAATACTCAATTCTATGCTAGCGGCCCTGGGATTTGAACCACCTTTTCAGGCCCAAAAACCATTTCTCTACCCAGAACTTCATGAAAATTGTAGAGATGATAAATAACAACAGGACAATGATATGGACACAATCACATCATTAAGAACTCATCTAGACCCCTCCTAGCCAGGACAAGCATTTTTTCAAACATGTCACAAACATGAAAGCTACAGGTATAAGGATCATGACATAGCGAAGGGGTCTCATACTTATCTTAGAATTAATAAGAAGAATTTATCCCTTACATAATTAGCTACAATACAATCTAATCCCTTACATAATTAGCTGCAATACAATCTATTTGATCATAGATACATTTTTCATTCATTTACAAGTAAAAACGTTGATAGAGCCATACATCATCACTGATAAAATACATGCTTATAACCATCATAATAAAAACTAAAATATCATGGATAAAACAACAATAGAATCCACATAATATCATGTGCAATTGTAAATCAAATACCAAAGGAATGAGCTTCTCATTAATGATTGTAAAAACCACTACAGATGGGACTTCCACCTTACACCCGACCATATATTGGCTGAGCCATATATCTCTTCAGCCAATCACGCTCGTGCCATATTCTGAGCATGAATGTGGGACTCATAACCTTCTAAAAAGGAACCAAATAAGCATAAATGCTACTAGGGTTATTCACCTACACTATGAGGAATTTCGGTGCCTCCTAGTCTCTCAAGATTTACCATAATCCATAGTCTAAATAAGGGATCACCAGGCCCTAAAATAATGCATATTCTCTAGGCTTTACCGTACATCTCATCTAGGGACTACTAGGCCAAACCAAGATAAATCCACCTCTTCACTTTACCGTATATCCTACCATTCATCGACAAGGATTCCTAGGCCCACCGAGGCACACAATACGGCAACACACAGTCTCATTCATGGGTTATTAGGCCTTTGTCTTTACCATGATCTGTGATCACTCCACTGGATCTCGAAGTCTGAAAAAGAGTCCAAACAGAGGTAACCACAAACCAAACTTTTGGCTTGGTAGCTAGCCCTACCAAACTCGGGAGGGCTCTCTCCACAATGTCACATCCAAGACTGCTAGATGAATTAGAGTTTAGGGATAGGTATGAGTATAGGGTTTTTTTTTCTTGATTTGGTTGAAAGATGAGGATTAGGCCAAAGAGGCTAGATTAGGGAAAATAAGATTAGGGTTGAAGAGATTCAATGGGGAAATATTGGTAGAAAAACTAACACTTTAGGTTTTTTTGAGTGTGATGCATCAGATAGGTGTGGATCTAGAAAGAGAAATACAAGGCATGAATTCTTTCTAAACTTAAGAAGATGACCAAACTATGAAGGTTTTCCCAAAGATAGAGCAAGAGAGATGAATTCTTCTTATCAACTTGAAAACAAGCATATCATAGAAATAAAATTGACCATGAAACCAAAAATTCATACATAATGAGAAAGAATAATGCTAAATTTCCATACCACAGGTATCCCAAAGAAATATATGCAACCTTTTCATTAATTTCTTGCCACGGAATGATTACACTAGAGTTTCTGATCAATGCATCAACATACATCTTGTGAAATGAGTCAAAAAGTACATGATATAGACCTCAAACGACCTCTCCCAACCTCAAGGGTCGAATTCCCATGTTAAGGAGGTGTTCCACAAAAAATGGAGCTGAATACCTAGAGTGTAGGGAGGTCAAACTGACTCATCCCTCACTTTTTGCAAACTAATTCATTATATGTCATAAAAAAATTTCACCTAAAGAATTTTCCCTAGGTAGTTCAACCACATCATAATTACATTTACATTCATGATTTACATTGGTAAATATACCATTGACCATGATCAAACTAGAAAATTTGAGAAAATTGAAAAATATCAGCAAATTGAGAAAATGTGTCCTATGCGTAGCGCCACTATCCTAAGCAGAGTGCCATCTTCAACTTCACTTTTGAGGGGGTTCCAGGTGTCCAAATTAAGCTCAAGATAGCTTATTGGAAATCATGTCATGTATGTTTTCTTGATCTGTGCCTAGTTTCCAAAATGGTCAAGTTTTGAAACTCCAAATCTTCATTCTCCCAAGACTAGTCAAAAGAGCAGCACCAACCTTCAAAATAGTGCAGAAAGGTCATTTTTTGAGTGTTTTTTAACCTTTTGACTGCCTATTTGACCCCAAAAAGTTTTGTAAAGTGGTTTTTCTTACTATAATTAGTCTTCATAATCCAATGGTGGTTTTATTTTCTCCATTGGAGGTCCCTAGGAAAAGCGCAATGCCTAGGGCACTGCGCTTTTGCCAGTTTGACTGTGTCAAATTGGAAAAAACACAAAATTTCCCAAAAATTTCAATATTTTCCAAAATTTCATCATTTTTTTTACTGTGGGATGATTATGAGGTGTACTAGGCTATCAAAGATCCCTCAACAAGAATATGAAGTTTTTCCCTTTCATTTTTCTTAGTTAGGGTTTCAAGACTGGATTTGGCCTTCTCGAGATTTGAGCTTGCAATTTGGTTTTTCTTGAAATTGTGCTTGGCCCTCTTTCTCAATATTTCATTATCCTTGTTTCCTTCTCTAGGAAATTCTCAAGATTTTTATTGGCCCTGTCAAGCCAGTGCTCCCATTTCTCATTGAAAATCATGGAAAATTGTCCATTCAATGTAACCTCATTAGCAAGCTCAGCCTCCTTTTTCCTCTCTAGTTCTAGAGCTCTTTTAAGCCCTCTAGTCCTAGGTCTTCTTCTTGGAACTTGTTCTTATGCCTCATTGGTTTCAGCATACCTTTAATAGGCTTCATCAAGTAAGGAATTTTACTTGTGTTCTTCTCTTTTTGGCTTGAGAAGCTGAATCTCCATGATGGTCTGCTTGGTCTTGAGTTTTTCATTTTCTTGCTCATAGTGTGCAATGAAAAACTTAGATCTCTATAATTTGTTCTAAAGTTCACTGATTTGGGCATCCTTCTACCTGATAATCATTTTGGATGCCTCATCATGATGCTCATCATCTAAATCAACAAGGTCAAAAGCAGTCTTTGTTTCATTAAGGTCATCCTCGTCATGAATGGTTGCCTCGTGTACATCTTCCTCTACCATATTTTCTTTGCCATTATGTACTTTATTTGTTGGTGAAGTAGGTAGGGACCCTCCCACAATATGTGTGGAAAACACGTTCCTATTCCCTCTCTAATATGTCTTTTCCATTGTGCTCATTTCGGCTTCTTTAGGCTTAATGAACTCAACTGTGCTAGGTGACTCATGCTTCTCATTAAATAGTGATGATGGTGGTGATGGTGATGGAGTATGTGAAGTGGACTAAGGTGATGAAATGGTAGGAATTGTGGGCTAATACGGAGCCATAAATGTAGTAGGGTGAGATGAATAAGGCACATCTTCATCCTATGGAACTTGTGGAGCAATGAAGATGTCATTTTCTATGAATGTGTCCCATGAAATGTTCAACTAGTTAAGCCAATGCAGGACAATGATTTTGATCAAGGAGTGGTGGAAAACACTATTCATCTTCTGGTCAAACTCTCTCTTTTGCACAAAGTATGCCATTTTTTTTATGCTCCTGAATAAATTTTATGGGATATTGAGCCATTTAACTCTTGTGAAGTGCATGATCAATCTTATGTGATAACTGTAAATTCTAGAGAACCTCCCTTCACAAGAGAAATATTTCATGATGATCTTCATCATGGGGGCATACCTATTAAGAAGATAGCTGAAAGGGAAAAACCTCTTCCTTTCATTTCTATAAATTTGTTTGATGAATGGCTCATAGTACCGATCCTCCAAATATTTAGATTTGAGCCACCTCTAACCCATGTTTGGAATCCCTGTGGCAGTAGCAATGATGGATGTAGACACTGTGAAAGTCACACCTGCTAGGGTTACTTGATTGTCTTTGAGGTTTACACTTAATAGTCTACTCAAAGCAGGGTGATTTTGTACCCTTTCAATCATGTTAAAAAATTTAGGGCAGCCAACATACTGAAAGCATGAAACTGTCATTCGTGAGGCTATCAGTTCTCTAGTGTTGGTGGGCTCCAACGTTATGATTCTCCCTCTTTTGTGTGGCCTTCTCTGTTGTCTATCATCTTCCTCCAATCTATATTTCGCCTATTTCATATCTTCCTCCTCTTCCATATAATCTATATCTTCTTCCATGGTGGTTTAGAAATCTCAGGGGAGGAAATGGGAATGGGGATAGATCTAGGGAATAGGGATTAGGGTAGGAAAATTTACGGAGATGAGGGAAGGGGTTAGGGAACTTTAGGGGGTGATAGGAGGTTCAGATACTTAGGGATTTGAAAATGATAATTGGATTACAGGTTTGGGATAGTGGTTTCCTATGAATTTTAGTGGCCTAGGACTCAGGGTTTTATAGGCAAGGGGTTTAGGGATTAGGAAAGATTAGTGTATAGGTAGGGATGGGTTGAATAGTGATGTAGGAAGGTATCGTAGGGTTTATTGGTAGAAAATTGAGAGTCAGGGAGTGCAAATAAGGTTTTCCACTAGACACTTAGTCAATTTTTCTTATGAAGAAAACCACCATAAAAATGACACTTAGGAAAGAAAGGAGCCAAAGATTTTGTTTTAGTTACTTCATAAAGGAGGAAATAATCCTTTGCTGAAATTTTGAGAAGGTTTGTGGAATTTTTGATGCTTTTAGAGCTTTCTGGGCATAAGCATAGCTCACTGGGAAAAAGAACAACGCCTTGCCTAGGAGCGTAGCGCCTGAGGTAAAAAAGGCAACACCAAATGCCCTATGTGCAATGCCTCTCTCCTATGCACAATGCCACTTTCCTATGCACAATGCCATGAAATTGTTTGCCTCTAACTATGAAAATTGACTTCTTCGAGCTGAGGGAGTGAAAACTAGACCTTTGGATGTGAAAATGAGTTTGAATGGGATGTCTTGGTGGTCTTATACTTCATGAAATTGATGATTTGGGCCTTGGGACCCACTTTCTTCCTTTTTTATTCAGTTAACTTTTTGAAACTTTACCCTTTCACTTCACTCTTTCCTTTGACAATTTTATCTTTTGATGACTTTGAGAACTCTTTGAATTTGACTCTTTAGTGCTTTGGCATCTTTGGAACACTAAGTTAGCAGCTTGGGATGGTGAAATTATTACATTTTGAAAGACATAACATTACATAATGAAAATATAAAAAATTACATTTGAACTCAAAATTACATGATGAAATAAGAATTTATCTTTACAAATCATCTTCACATGGGGAAGATATGTTTATTGGATCACCCTTTAATGGTTGGTCTTATGCAGTGAAGATGAAATTTTAATGAACCTTGGAAACACTAATGACCTAATGAAGCCTTGAAAAACCCTAAAAGACCTAATGAGACCTTGAAGGACTGAATTTCAAGATTACATGACTGATATTAATTTATGGATCATGTACAATTAGTAAGGTATGAAAATATGCCAACAAGTAATCAAATCTGAGGAAGAGTGATGTTTTTTGGACTAGTGCTACCATCAGTGACTAATGTGTTCCAGGACCTAGTGCAATGAATAAAAATTTCTAAGTGGGACTCCTAAAATGATATGAAAATAGGATTTTGATCATTGGTGGCATGATGCAAATACTGACCCTAACTCCGAAAGAGGTGTCAAGAACCATAAAACACTGGATTTTGCAGATCATTGCCTTATCCATTGTGCCAATACGGTCAAAATATCAACTAATAAACAAGACTGAAAACCGATGACTGAGAAGAAATAGAATGAAAAGAAAAAATTAAATTAATGAAACTTGAATCAATACCGACTTATTTGACTGAAAACTGAACTTTTGAAAATGGCAGAAAATCAGTGAAGCTCCATGGCCTTCACTTTGGGCTTCTAACTCTAGTGATTCTCTACTTCACACTCGTAGAAAATGTAACTGATATTTGCAATGAAATGGAAAAATGATTGAGAAATGTACTTCGAAAAAGATAGTGTTTCAGGAGGCTACCATTGACTGGTTCTTCCAAACACTCTTGTCAATTCATCTCTTCAAGCAGACAAGAATTTTTTCCCTGTTAAGTAGAAATCTAATATGGCCCTCTCCATAAATTCTCAAATTTTTTATGCTTACCGTTATCCTCATTTCTCACATCCCAATGGAGTACTACATATCCAACATTGAAGTTTCCTTCCTTTGCTTTATGTTCAAAGACTTTCTATCTCCATCATGGAGTTTTGAAGTATTATGAAATACTTCATCTCTTGTCTGTTGAAGGTGTATCATTTGATTGATCGAGTGTTGTATGTAATTTTCCTCAGTCCCAACTTATTGCAGCAATTTCATTACTAGGACTGCTATGATGAAGTAAAAACAATATTGACACCATACACAACTTTAAAACGAGACATTCCAATAGACTTCTTACTACTCACCCGGTCTGCCCACAATGCATTAATCAACTTCTTATGCCAATTCTTTTTATTTTCCTCTAACATTTTCTTCATGACACTGATCAAGGATTTATTATAGGACTCCACCAATCCATTACCCTGCAGGTAGTATGTTGTAGAGTGTCCCAACTTAATTTTATATATGTCAAAAAACTCAGTCATCTTCTTAATCTTTAATTTTGTTGTGTTATTTGTGATAATCTTAGTAGGACAACGAAAATGGGACAAAATATTAGTTTCTAAAAACTGAATGATGAAAAAATTTGTTTCTTACCTAGTCAGGATCGCTTCGATCCACTTTGTAAACTAATCTATGGCTACCAATATCCACTTGTGCTATGCGCCCCACTGTTGAAATGGTGCATGTACTGAAATAGGTTGAAGAGGTAATGGGAGAAGATTTCTCTTACCCTAAAAAACTTGACATTCGTGGCAGCTCATTATTTTTTTGTAGACATCTACAAAAAGTGTTGGCCAATAATATCTTTCTCTCAATACTTTATTGGCCGCGGTCGTCCAATATAGGTGGCCCCCACAATCTCCTTTGCATAATTCATTCATTGCTTCCTTATATTTTTCTTCGACCAAACAGTTCAGCAACACACCTCCAGGATCTTTCCAGTAAAGTGCATTGTCCAATATGCAATACTTTGAAGCTTTGAGTTTCAAATTTCTGCCTTGAATCTTAGTCATGCCCACAGGAGGGTTTAGGTGTTGCAAAACATAAACAATATCAGAATATCGTGGAGATGAAAGATATCAGATACATGAATGAGATTCACTTGTTTTTCATTATTAGAAAAGGTTGGAATTAAGTTGATGTCTAGAGCATGAAGGTTTGACTCAACCATGAGCTTGTCTAAGCCCTAACCTTTGATCAGCTTGGTGGGCTTGATATCAAGGTCATATTCTAGTAATGATGCTATCCATCTCCCTCTCCTACCTTTAGGGTTTTTCTGCATGAGAACTTATTTTATAGCTGCATTAAGCACATAGGCAAGAGTATGTGAATGTAATATGTAAAAACTGAACTCTTTCAATGCTTTTACCAAAGCCAAAGCCTATTTTTCTATGACGTTGTACCGAAGGGCTGCATCTATAATATTGCGACTAAAAAATGCAATTGGTAGCTCTGTTTTATCCCTATTTTGTATCAAGGTTGCTGCCATGGTGTGCTTAGAAGAAAATGAGAATATTATAAAATCAATAGTATAATCAAGACTTATCAAAACAGGGGAAGTAGTCAAGGAAAAATTTACTGAGTTGAAATATTTCCAGGCATCTTTAGACCATTTGACATCATTATATTTTTTCAACATATTTTGCAACTCTCTAAGATGTTTCGCTAAATTAGGAATGAAGCTACATAAGAAATTCATGTTACCATTGAATGCTTGTATTTCCTTTTTGCTAAAAGGGAAATAAATCTGCTGAATTGCTTGAACAAGAGAAGGATCAATTCATATCCCATCCTTGGAGATGATGTGACCAAGAAGTTTTCCCTCATCCATGGAAAAAACAAATTTATTTGGGTTGAGAGAGATTCTGAACTTCCTGCATCTTTGGAAAACAAATCTTAAATGGTGCAAATGTTCATCATCAGAATGTGAAAAAACTGTCAATTCATCTAAATAAACAACCAAGAAAAAATATTTTTCTTTGGAAAATTCTATTTCCACGGCCTGCTGAAATGTGGCCCCTACATTTTTCAAACCAAATGGCATTTTTTCATATTTGAAGGTGCCCCAAGGTGTAGTAAATGATTTCTTTTCCTTATCTTCCTTGTGCACCAAAATATGGTTATATCCCGAATAGCCATCCAAAAATGACATTCGGGAAGAACCAACCACTCTTTGAAGTATATGGTCGATTTTGGGAAGTGGATAGTTGTCATTGAGGGACACTTTGTTCAAGTTCCTGAAATCTATTTAGAGCCTGATTTCTCCAGTCTTCTTTCTCACTTGGACCAAATTCGAAATCCAATCAGAGAATCTGATAAGAACAATAATACCGAACTTGAAAATTATGTTTACCTCTTTTTCAATTGATGGCAACAATCTAGGATTTATCCTTCTCAACTTTTTCCAAAAGGGCTTTTGATCAGACTTGATCAGAATAATGTGCTCAACGATGTTCTTGTCATACACCTTTAAATCGGCATATTCCCATGAGAAAACATCATAAAAGTCAAAAATTAATTTAACATATTCAACCTTTACCTCAGGAGATAAGGACTTGGATATTTTAACCATATTTGGTTTGTCTGTTGTCATAATGTTTACATCTTCAACACCCTTTTCCATAGGCACCAATGTAGGCTTTCTTCCTACGTCATCTTGGTCAAAAAATTCTTCCAAATGTATGAGATCTTTTGGAATATTTTTATCTTTTAGCTGTAGTATATCCATTTTATTTTCTTCTATATCTTGGTCATCTTTATCACAAATTTCATCTATGGAACAATTATGAAATTTTGCCTCACCTTAGAGAAATTTATTTACCTATTTATCATCCCAGAAAACTTGCCAATACTGCTAGTTATTGGGAAGAATGGGCCGATGTTTGACATGAATCTCAAGCTTCCTATTTGAAAATATGGGGATCCTAAAATTGCTTTCAGCTTTAGCCAATGAATCTGCCATGATATTTTGATTCCTTGGCTCAAATGTAAGTATACACTCCTGAAACATTTTCAAAATATCTAGTACAACATTCCCATATTGCCTCATTCGAGGATGTTTAGCTTGATATTCACCTTTAACTTGCTTTATCACAAGTTCTGAATCACCATACACAGGAATCCTTCTTGATCCTAGTTTCTTCAAGATCGTTAGGCCAGTAATCAGTTCTTCATACTCTGCTTCATTGTTAGTGCAATCAAAAGCTAATTTGTAAGAGAAAAATCTAACATTTGTAGGGACCTTGTTGTACTGATGAAAAGGGTTGTGGACCCAAATTGCAATGCCTGCCCCGTCTTTCCCCAGGGCACCATCAAATTCCATCGACCATATACCATTTTCATCCTCTAAGTGCTAATTTCTGATTTGGCTCAACTTGTCGAATTGTCTCTTCATGATTTTTCAAACTTTCTTCCACCTAATCTAATGGTTGTTCTGAGTTTTTCTCTACTTCATCTGATGGTTGTTTTGATGACCTCAATATATACTCTTTTTCCTTTTGAATAATTCTCTAATACAGTTATGAATCTCTGGAACATCTTCTACATCTACAAGTTGTCTATCTACATCATTTAAGCCACTATTATTAAACAAAATTAATGACTCTAAATCTATATGTACAACATTTATCGAATGATTGTTAGGCTTTTATTTGCTTGTGATCATATATTTCATCTTTGTTTCACGGTAAAAATTTCTAAATTTCCCGAAAATAGGGATAGTTGCAAAAGAAAAGTCTAATCGCAATGTGCCTCTCAATTCCACTCCCCCATGATCTTGACAGCAACATGCCAAACCGTGGCAGTATGTTAGCTACCACCACATCCATTAGAACATTCTTTGTCAGAATCTACTCTAGGGAGACTACTAAATATTTAATAAGACCAATATAATGGAATCTACCTGAATCAAGGGAGTATAAGTCATGGTAGGGACAACTGATATCAACGCCAAACTTTTTCAAAATGGATTTTGACATTATATTATGGGAGGCTCTAGAGTCTAACATGGAATTGTGTAAAATTCATTGGTAGATTCTTAGACTCAAGTAGAAAGGAGGAACCTCACTATCTTCTAACTGACCATCAATAGTGTTAGACTCCTATACCAATAGGTGTCATTTTTCATGATTTTCTTGATTGAACTATGCAATATGTTCAAACCTTTTTCTTGTGCAAAGGTGTTCCATATTCTTGAAAAATCAAAAAATCAAAAAAATTTTAAAAAATGTAAAGAGGGTATACCCTAAAAGAAAAATCAAAGGGTAAGAAAAATAAAATGGTCAAAAAAGTGAAAGAAATGAACCCCAAACAAAAATAGACCAAGGAAAGTGTGCAAATCCAAAAGCCACTACTATTTCATTTTTTTGTAAATAAGCAAAATTGTGTGCAACTTGTCAAACTTTTGCCACAATTTATGAAGAGTCAAACTGTTTAAACTTGACTCATTCATTTTTCAATTTCATGTTGTAGATTAGAGAATAAATATCTGACCAAACAGTTTAATCTTGGCAGATAAGTAGATAGGTAGAGTTAATAAAAGGTGCTCAACAGTTTAATCTGAGCCCTTGGATGTAATAAGGCTAGAACTAGATAAATTTTCATGTAAAAGAAAAAGAAGATTGAAAAGTGTTTTCCAGTACAAGTGCACCCTAATAAAGGAGAGAAAATGGTAGTGTAAAGTAGGTAGGGTAGGTAGATGGTGTTTCAAAGTTTCATGTGATGAATGATGGTGCTAAATGTGTTTAATCCTTTATTTTCATCACAAAGTGAAAAGGCAGAACATTACATTGGCAGAATTTCACAGAATGCAAAGTCAGAATCATTAACTTCCCATCTCACTTGTTCCCTAAAGGTTTTACTAATTTCCCTTAAATTCTAAGGAGTTTGAAGATTAAAGGGGCTCAAGGCATTTCCTTGACTTTTGGAGGGACCGGACCCTCAGCCTAATAATTGAAAATCCCTCAGTACTTGAAGTTACCCATCATTGCACTCATTCACTTTTAATCTTTTCCTAAGTAAAATCCCATTTTATTTAGGAAAATCATGCAAAATTCCATAATAACCCCTCAAAATTGCTTGCTATTCTAAATCTAAGTGTTGAAGTTGATATAATGTAAATTTTCTTCAGAAGTCTTCACTTTCTTAGTTGTGTAAAGTATTTTGAGTTTTCCCTGTCCTTTTGTCATATTAACATCTAATTTATTTATTAAATCCTTAATAAAATACATTATCCTATTATATTTAACTCCCTCTTATGTAATAACCCAAAAACCCCCTTACTATAAGTTTTAGCCAAAGTATTTAATTCTATACGTTTGAAACAAGAACCCCAATATATATGCCCTTTGGCTAAAAACGTATCCTTATAAACTATCCCTGCCCCCTATGGTTAATAAATTTCATTAATTTGTTACCATATAATAAAAATATATGAAAAACATAGTTTAAACATGTATTTTATATATGTTTAAAAAATAAAAACAAATAAAACCTCAACTCGTCATAACCCGACCCTTTATAAACCAACGGGATTAATTGATCACCCAGATTAATTAATAACCTCCCCATCCAACAATCAAATGCCTTCCGGAATAGTTAATTAAATGCTAATTACATTGAAAACCCATCGGGCCTGCGCATTAACTCCCATACCATTTCCCCGTCCCGTCGTCCGTTGGATCATTCCATCGAAAATCCACGCCATGCATCTTTTCCGCTGCCCATCCTTCATCCGAGATTTAACGCGCGAAATCCAAATGGTTTCAAAATAGTGCCATGGCCACGTGTTAAATGATGAATGGATTCGTTGCTCGTTCGACCGAAACCGCCAACTCCCGAAAGCGGTGCGGAAAGAAACCGCTTACCGCTCGTCCCTGGTGACGTGTCCTCCTGTACACTAATGACATCATTCTCGAAAAAAATTAAAAAATCCCTGTTGACTTTGCAAATAAAACAAAATTCCGCGCATTTTTTCGTTATTCTGTTTGTTGAAAGCGACTGCGCCCTTTTCTGAGAAATTTAAAAATCCACTGTCAAACTGCTGTCAACTAAAATTGCTGGACGCCATTGTTAAACCAGTGCACAAGCATTCATCGGTCGTTGACCAGTGCCTGTTAATTTCAACATTCTTCATAAAATAGGTATTTATCCGATTTCCTGCTGAAACTCTATGAAAAATCCTCATTCCAGTGTTAAATTCACGCCATAATCTAAAAGGAAGTTTAATATTGGTCTGTTTTAGTTCCTGCAACTGAAATAATACTTCCAAAACTGAAATTGTGCCCGTTTCTGTAAAAAACCCCCGAATTTCCGTTTATTTGAATACACAAGAACCAAAAATATGGAAGTTCCTGTAGCCCTGAATGTAGCCCCATTGAATGCTCCTCATAGAGATTTGGATTACTTATCATTGGTGGACAAAGATTTTCAAATAAAGGACTTGAAATTTACTGAAAATCCCCTTCGAATTTATTGTCGTTGTAGAGACAATTATTTGAATGGCTCAGATATTATTGGGTTATGGGAGTCTGGTCTTCCTAGATACATTTTCCCCTCAGTCCATATCTTTCCTGAAATTATCCACTATTGCCATGCCAATTATGATCCAAATCAGAGAGCAGTATTGTCTCCAAGCCAAAACATCCTTTTTCCCATTACTGCTCAATCCATCAATGATATGTTACATTTTCAGCCTAGCGAAGCCCTTACTCCTTTGTTAATGGAAGAATTATTGGAGAAATCCACTAAATTGTCCCAGGAGGAGTTAATTCACATTTTCCAAGCTTTCATGTGGCCAGAGCATCAGCCTACAGGCCCTGCCCCTTATGCTAGTGTTTATTTTACTATAGAAGGGAAAAATATTTTGAGTATGATATCTTTCATAATGGGTTTTAATACCAATGAGTATGTTGATCATTTAACCCTGGTGTTATTATCTATGTTCACCCCTGGACAACCTCCTGCTGTCAGGTATGACTTTACCTCTTTCATTGCAGATAAAATACATGACCAATTCATGAGATTGGAGAACGAGAAAGTATTCAAATATTCTAATGTCATTTACCATCTCATTATTTATTACCAGTCTGAAACTTTCCCTTTCCATATCAGAAAACTTTATGCCCAAGGGAATCCAAGATCTGTTATCTTTTGGTCAGCCATTACTCATTGTTCCATAGACTCTCCATATTCTTATAATGAGTTTATTGACCTTTTTATACATCCCGCAACTACCTTGTTGACAGGAGTTTCCCCTCCAAGACTCAGCAATAAAATCAGGAAAATCCTTTAGCTTTCAAAACATTACAAGATAGGTGACTGGTACTTCTACCAGAATCATACTGAAATTAGAATTTATGGATGTGAATTGAGCCCTTTCAAGTTACCCATATATGTTCCAATGAGACTTTTTGCACTTGAGTACTTCAGACAAATGAACAATTTAGATATAATTCACTTCTGTAATGCCAAGAAAAAGGCTCAACTCAGGATAAAGAGCCAACTAGGTCCATTCATTTGCAATTCTAGAGATGGAGGGGAAGAAGCTCAAAAGATATTAGAGGATCATTACAGATTGCAGAAAAGTTTCCATTGGGTACCCTATGACCCATTCAACTTCATTGTGACAAAAGGATGAAAAATAAATCAGCACCCTACATGCATCGAAGAATCCCTGAAATTGAAAAGTATGCTAATACAGATGAGTGGGTAGAAGGAACTTTGATAGAGTAGGATATTGAGCAAGTTGATATAAATAGTGTTATGAAAGATCTTGCAAAAATACTTGACTTGGATTCTTTTACACAGGTACAGAGACCAGAGATTGGTACTTCTTCAGATGGTATAATTCAGCAGAATTTACAAGAGAACATTCCATTAATTGTAGTTGAATCCAAAGGCAAAGAGAAAGAACCAAAAATACAAGTCATTGAAACATTCACCATGACAGAAAAGCCTCAAACTTCCAAGGCACAAGATCAAGCATAGTTTTCTCTTATTCAAGTCAATCACCCTGAAGTTTCAAAATTGCAGACTCCATCCAATGTGGAACAAGGAAAGAAAAGACAAGTTAAAGATCCTACTCCTCCTAAGGAATCTTCACAACAACCTCAAGCTAAAAGGCAGAAACTAAATCCAATTCCAGAAGTGGAATCTACTGATAAAATCTTTAATGAAGAAAGGGAGGATAGTCAGCTTACTGGTTCAGTTAGTGAAGCATATATAGGTCATAAAGGAAAGGAAATGCAAAGATAGTTAAGTACTGAAGTGTCTTCATTCAAACAGCCAAAGACAGATGCAGGAGACATAAAAAATACATTTATCAGTATAAAAGCAAGGAATGATCCACTAAGGGTCCAGGTGTATAATCAGTATCTTAAAATGGCTCCACAAAATCAAGAGATATTAATGTCAACTTTTGACATTCAGCAAGGGAAAATGTTAATGAGCCATTTCAAATCTAAAGTGCCAAAACCACAGACAGCAGCTGACTACATCAGGACCAATTTTGAGGTCCTAGAAAAAGACATTCATCCATTGGACCAGATAGAATTACACAAGAAAACCGGAGAAATAATATATTCTACTCTTACTGACAAAGCCATGGCAGCCCACAGATTGCAAGATTCTTTGAATAATACAAACACCCAGCTACAGATTGAGAAAGCTTCTTCCCAAGCAAAGGATAACAGGATAAAATCTTTGGAGGAAATAATTATCAGTTTGGGTCATAATCCTAAGGATGTAAAAGGAATTGAAGCATTGATGAAAAATAAGGATGATGACATTGTTGTGTTAAGGAAACAATTGAAACTACCAGCTTCGAGGCACCCTCAGGCTGAAGAAATAATTAAGGAAAATTCAGAAGAAGAGGTGATGGACTTACTTTTAAAAATGAATGAACGACTTGCTGAGACAGAGAAAGAACTTGAGCAAGCATTAAAAGATAAAGAGTCCATTGTTCCAGCAACTACATCACAGGCAGCCACAGAAACAGGTACATCAATCACAGGTCAACAAGCAGAGCTAACACAGGTAAACACTTCTGATAAGAGTTCTGATGAATTAATCAAAGCAATGAATTAATTAAAACTGCAAGTGACAGAACTCCAAAACTTAAGGTTTCAGCTTTCTACTCTTGAAAACAAATATGATCAATCAAAAATAAGTATTGCTGAGAAGACAAGAGAAATCAAAAAAATAGAAAAGTCAGCTAAAGCATTGGAAAAGGATCTTGTAATGGAAAGACCTTTAAGTGAATTAAAAGAAATTCTTTGGTATAACATCATTCAATCAATAAAGAAGGTTTGGCCTTTTGTTCAAATAATATATGAACAGCAAGATTTAGTCAGTTGGGCTCTGGAAGAAATTGAGAAAGCAAGGGAAGAGTTAGGAAAGATGCCAGAAGAAGCCAATAGGCTTATCAATTTTTTGAATACACAGAATAAGCAGCAACTTGAAGAATTGGGAATTCAGGACAGAACAGGAACCATCTTGGAAATCAAAAGATTTTTTACCAAGAGGACTCTTATGCAAAATCTTGAAAGAAGGTGTTCAGAGATGCAGCAAGCAATTTTTTTCTTCAGAGAGAGATTTGATGTTGTTTTAAATAAAGGTTTGCCCAACCCGGTTACTGAAGAAGATAAATTAATGAATTTGGAAAGTTTTTTTGAGAAAATAAACAAACAGGTTGATGATCAAGCCAGTTCTTCGACAAGTGCAGCAGCAGGAACATTTCCAACAGGGAAAAGCCTCTATGAAAAATTGGAAAGTTTATTTTATCTTGAACATGAAATAAAACATTTGTTTCTATATTAGCCTAAGTTTTTCAAATACACTGAAGCTGATGAAACATTGAGGAAACTACAAAGAACCAAAGTGCCAGAAGTTCAATGGTGGGATGACATGTTGGAGCTTTTATGAAATTTATCCTTGGGTAAAATTTTTGCATATTTTACTGAGGTATATCTTGATAAAAGATAAATAGATGAACAAAGTTTAAAGAGTATCAGCTTGGCAGTTGAAAGCGTATCAGTAGAAATGAAGAGTATCAGTGAAGTTAGGCAGTCAGAAAAAGAATTACCAAAAAGGACAGCATCGAGCCAGATTGTAGGACCTGCCTCCAGCACATGCATAAAAAGAGGAAACAGCACACCAGCAATTGATTTTTATCCTATCTACGAGACCATCTGTCTCTCTTTATGTTGTAACTTATTCATTAGTCACCCTATATTATTTCCTAGGTTGTTGAAAGATATTTTTAATCATTTTTTGTATAAATAAACCCTCGAATGGAGTATCGAAGGGGTGGATTCTACTACTTTGCTGTGACATTGATGTTTTTGGAATAAAAGTGCTTTGGAGAAATTTATTTGTGGCTTGCTGGATGACTATTTGAAGCTCATGACTTTTTACAGGATTCATGCGTCGAATTGCAGTTCAATAAGTCTTTCTATCCTATGTTTTAAGTTTTATAACTATTTATAATATCGTTGTGTTTCCATTTATGAGTAATTTCCATGAAAGAATAAATCAGAACTTACTTCAGTGTACTCTGATTTTTAATTGCAGTTATTCTAAATGTTTTCTTCCAAACTAGTTATAAGCAACGAATTCTTAACTGCTCTTGTTTCACTGGTTTGAACACTTTGATTACTATAATAAAGAATTCTTAACTGCTCTTTGTTTGTAATCATTCATTTTATTTCTTTGAATATGTTGAAAGATCCTTGATTGCCTTTCATCCCTTCAAAACCCATTCCATCCACTTAAATTCCTTAAAATTGTTCTCTGTTTCGTTATCTTGCCCTGCAAAGCCATCCTGTGTGTAGAATATTAATCCAGTAAAGCCATACCTTTGACTTCATAGCCCAATGACCTGAAAATATTCAACCTTGCCCTTAGTTGGCAAATTCCACCATTTTCAAACAAACTCTTGGACCTATAACTAGCCTAAATTTTTCTAAAAATAAAGTTAAATCATAAAGAGAGAGCCCTCTCTGGATACATATTGGCTAGATTCTGTATCCGAAGGTTGGTTTGTGGTTACCTCGGGTATACTTTCCTTTTCCACAACTTCAAGGAAAACATGAGTGATAACATAGTGGCGACTCCACTGGGGACCTGAAACATTTTATTGTTATTATTTTTTTCTTATAAGCTATGGATAGAGTCTGAAGATCAGCCAGGTAGCTTTTGAAATGCTTTTTCCCTGCAACTGCATAGTAAATAAATGTTGCTTCAGTCTATCTCTGGTTTAGCTTATAAACTGAACTTTAGTTTCAATCATTCAATCAGACTCTCTAGTTCAATAAATCTTTGAGAAGATCTTAATCCAAAATCTTAAATTTCTTTAAGAGTTTGTTGAAGTTGTATTTTCATTTCATTTTAAAAACAAAAAATAAAAAACACATAGTCTAGGAAAACTGGCTTCAGAAAGGATTCGTCATACCAGGTCAAATCCTGACCCTAATCCACCACCGATATTTGAAAATCCAAATCTGATTCCTAGGATTCTTAGAAAACAAGGAATTCAAGAAAGTTCTGAAAGAGGAAGTCAAGAGAGTTCTGGAAGTTCCAGACCTCTTTCTAGATCACAGTCCTGTCCTGTGAAGATTATATATTTTAACGAAATCCCTTTTGATGAGCATTTTGAAACATCTCTGTTTGTGATTTTTTTTGAATCTGAATTGTCTAAGCTCATCCTAGACCCACTATTTCTAGAAGATTTACAATTGAGATTCGTTCCATATCATATTGACAGACAGTTACAAAACTCCGTTCAATCTGAACAGACCTTTGAAGAAAGTTCAAATATTTCTGTAATTACTGAAGCTTCCCCAAGCTCAGCTACCTTTCCTCAAAACCAAGCCACTCCTCCACCCCCTCCTACCAGACCATCAACTCCTATTATTCCACTATACCTTCCAATGGCCAATAGATATGCCCCATTAAGGTTTCCCAACAACCCTGTTGGTTTGCCTCAGGATTATCAGAGTAAGATCACCCCTTTTGACGGTTCAGGTACTTAAACAGCTCAACAACATACCAAAAGGATGACTAATTACTTTGAATTTTATGAAATTGACGCTGATGACGTTCGTATGAGAATTTTTGTCCAGAGTCTTACTGGGGAAGTCAGGACATGGTTTAGAGCCCTTGCTCCAAACAGTATCGCTGACTTACCAGCCCTATATAGGTCATTTTTAAATAGATGGGAGAAGAAGAAAGACCCTCTTCAGATCCTATCTGACTTTGGAAAATTGAAAAGAGGACATAATGAAACAGTACAAGATTACATCATCATATTTAACGAAGCTTACAACGTTGTTCCTCAAAACCTTAGACCACCTCCGGACTCAGTATTGGTTAAATTCGCTGATGGTTTTGACTCGGACATAGCATATTCACTCAGGGGAAGAGCCCCCCAAACCCTAGAAGAGATGCAAAGCATAGTGGTTAATGTGGAAGCAAACCTCATAGAAAAATGAGCCAGAGCTAAGGCCGAAAGAAGAATGCCTATGAATGAAGAACCTTCAGCTTTTGAAAGAAAGCTGGATGAAATCATCGAAGGTATGGAAAGACTGGGAGACAGAGTGGAGACAATCGAAAGAAATTCTTCTGGTGATAGTCAAAATGTTGTGAGAAACCCAAACTTTAGAAGAAATCAGAACCAAAATATTGGGAAAAATGTCCCTAACCAAAACATCAGGCCACCATTCCAAGAAAATTTTGTTGAAGGTTCAACCTCTGAAGAGCCTACTGAGGATGTTGAAATAAATAATGTGACTGAAAAACAAAATGAACCAGAAGTTTTCCTATCTCAATATGATCAAGAAAATCATATTATTGAAACATTTCAAACTCATTCAGGAGAAACTTTTGATTTTAAAGAAGGCTATGACACAACAATTTATGAAGTTCATAAACAATACAATTTGAGAAGCAGATGGATTGATGTGCCAGAGAATAGAAAACAGAAAGCTGTAAAACAAAACTTCAAAGGTAAAACTAACATTCCTCCTGTACAAAACATTCCTCATGTACAAATTTTGTCTAGGACAAGTCCTAACCCCGCACACCCAATAATTGAAGATGTGTCTGACAATCAACTGAACAATAAACAATAATCTAATACTTTTCCTTCTATAGGAAACGTAGAAGAAACAGTAGAAGTTAATTCAGAAACACCTTCAAATCATAATCCCACTCATGAAAAAGAGAAAAACGTTGAAGATCCAAAAAACAGAGAAAACCCAACTGTCTAGAACACTAGAACTCAAATAGAAAAACCTTTCAATCTAGAGGCTGAAATAGGAAAAATAAAGATAGTTGTTCCCTTATCAGAATTGGCTAAACATGATGTCTATAGAAGCCAAATCAGCAAATCCCTTAACATTAAAATTACTGGAATGGATGATTCAGTAAATATTCTTGATGATCAACCCAAACTCCTTTTTGGCCCTGAGGTAAATGGAAAACCAGAAAGTGGAGGAACCCCTCCATTTTATGTGAGCTTGAACGTTCATGAAAAAATACTCCATAATGCTATGCTTGATTCTGGAGCATCCCACAATTTGATGCCAAAAGCTGTGATGGAAAGATTAAATTTAGACATTACCAGACCGTATAAAGATCTGTTTTCTTTTGATTCTAGTCAGGTAAGATGTTTAGGTTTGATTAAAGATTTATGTGTTACTTTGGTGCAATACCCTGCGAAGTCTATTTTGATGGATATAGTAGTGGCCGATATTCCTCCCAAATATGGTATGTTTTTGTCTAGATCCTGGGGTGCTAAACTTGGAGGATCTATTCAATTAGACATGTCATATGCCACTATTTCAGCATTTGGTCAACCTAAAAGATTATATAGAGAGACCTTGATGAAATACTTAGTCAGTAGCCATGAGAAGCCTGAAAACTTCCTTGTCTATTCAGTACATTCTGATATGGACTCTTTCATCCTTTATAATGCTGAAATGGACCTTCCTACTGAGCTAGAAGCACCTGAAATGGAAACTACAAATAAATCCACTGTTCAGATCGAAGAAATTTCCGAAGACAAAGAAACACCAGAAAATCAAGAGATACCAGAAAGAACTAAAAAACTAGCTCCTGATAAGAAACATGTTAAAACAGTTGATGAAGATTATGAACATGAAATTCTGTGGCATTTAGAATTTGATGGCTCAGTAAACAAGTTAGGAGCAGGAGCTAGAATTTGGATACATAATGTTGAAAACGATCATGCCGAAGGCCATGCTTATAGGTTGAACTTTAGATGCACTAATAACATGGCAGAGTATGAAGCTCTTTTGTTAGGGCTTAAACATGTCAAAAATTTAGGAGCAATTATAGTATCAATCATAGGAGACTCCGAGTTAATTATCCAACAGATAAATGGTGAATGTTCAACAAAAGATTCCAGATTGAAAAAATACAGAGAAACAGTTGTGGAAATTTTCAACACTTTTCTACAAGCTCAACTTGCCAAGATTCCCAGGAAACAAAAATTGCATGCTCACAGTCTTGCAATGTTCGCTAGCACATGTAAATTACCTTTTGGACCTAATCATCAGTTCACAGCTGAGATTAGACATAGACCTGCTATACCGGACAATCTCATGAATTGGCAAGTATTTGTAAATAATAATCAGATCAATAGTTTTTTGACACTAGAAAATGAGTTTTCTAATAGTAGAATAGATGAAGACATAAAAATCAATAAATCTGATCAAGTAGATGAACAAGAAACGAATATTTCAGAAGAGACTGCAATTCACATGCTTCACCCAACCAAATTCACTGAAAAAGATATGCAGGATTTGAAAAAAATGGAATTTGATGAGATCATAGAAGATGAACCTGACATTATTAATTTGAAAGATAATCATTTACCTAAAGGATTAACTCCTTTATAAGATATTTTTGACTCAAATGATATTCCATTTAAACCCAAAATGGAACCTGTAAAAGCTGACATTGAAGAATACAATTTAGGAACTGAAGAAAATCCCAAGATGGTTAAACTATCTAAATCTCTGCCAGAAGATCAAAAGGTTAAATATGTTGAACTTTTAAAAGAATTCCAGGACGTCTTTTCCTGGAGTTATGAAGATCTGAAGTCATACGATACATCCATCATTCAACATACAATACATTTGAAACCAGATCAGAAACCTTTCAAACAAAAACTTAGAAGGATCAATCCTATTTTACTACCTTCAATTGAGAAAGAAATTAAAAGAATGTATGAAGCAGGAATTATAGCTCCTATTAGATTTTCTGAATGGGTTTCTAATTGGGTACCAACAAGAAAAAAGACTGGAGAAATTAGACTGTGTGTCGATTTGAGGAATTTGAACAAAGTTTCTTTAAAAGATAACTATACTTTGCCTAAAATGGACCATATCTTACAGAGGGTAGTGGGATCTTCAAGGATATCTCTTCTGGATGGATTTTCAGGGTATAACCAGATTCTGGTTCATCCTGATGATCAAGACAAAACAACATTTACAACACCATGGGGTACTTTCAAATACGTTAAGATGCCATTCGGTCTAAAAAACGCAGGGGTGACATTTCAAAGAGCAATGGAAATTGCGTTCGCCAAAGAAATCCATGATTTTCTGGTAATTTATCTAGATGATTTAACTGTTTTTTCCAAAACAGATCAACAACATTTAGATCATCTAAGACAAGTGTTTATAAAATGCAGAAAGTATGGTATTTCTTTGAATCCGAAAAATTCATTGTTTGGTTTGGAAGAAGGAAAGCTCCTAGGTCATATTATTTCTAAAGATGGCATTAGAATTGATCCTGAAAGAATACAAGAAATTTTGCAGATACCTCATCCCAGAAACATTAAAGAACTTCAAGCTTTCATAGGAAAGATCAATTTCTTGAGAAGATTTATTTCTAGTTTAGCTGAATTACTTAGATTGCTTACTAACATGCTTAAAAAGGATTCAAGTATTGACTGGACCGTAGAAACCAAGCAATCATTTGAGGAAATCAAAATGGCTTTAACCAGAACACCAGTTCTTACAAGTCCAAAGTTTGATAGAGATTTCATCATTTTTTCATTTGCTTCTGAACATACAATTGCAGCTGTTTTACTACAAAAGGATGATCAGGGAAGTGAAAAACCAATAGCCTTTTTTAGTAAAGCACTTAGAGATTCATCTTTGAAATACAATATCATGGAGAAACAGGCTTTTGCACTTGTGAAAGCAATTAAAGATTTCAGAGTTTATATATTGTATTCTCATGTGATAGCTTATGTACCTAATGCTGTCATTAAAGACATCTTGACTCAAGATGGTATTGAAGGCAAAAGAGGTAAGTGGATAACTACCATATTAGAATATGACATTGAAATAAGACCAACAAAACTTATAAAAGGACAAGGTTTGGCTCAACTCATGACTGAAACTAATTGCCAAGCCCTGGACATTAACGAACTGGACAACGAGTAGGAGATGGTGACTCCACAGATCAGTCAGACCTTTTTAGATTCACCCTGGTACACTGATATTATTTATGTTTTGTTAAACCTGCAAGATCCTCCAGGGTTGTCCAAAACGAAACAAAGGTTCTTAAAAATGACATCTTTAAAATATTGTATTTTAGATAGTGCTCTTTTTTGGAAGAATCATGATGGAATTCTATTAAATTGTTTATTGAAAGATGAAACTGACAAGGTACTTAATGAATTTCATGCAAGGGATTGTGGTGGACACCTGTACTGGAAGTCAACTACAGATAAAATCTTAAGGGATGGTTTTTACTGGCCAACCTTGTTTTCAGATGTTAAGAAATTTGTAACTTCTTGTCATAAGTGTCAGATCTTTGAGGGAAAAAGAAAATTGTTACCTTTACCATTAAAACCAATTTCAATAGAGAGACCCTTTCAACAATGGGGACTGGATTTTATTGGAGAAATCCATCCCCCTTCTTCTAGGAAACACAGATGGATTCTTACTACCACAGATTAATTTACTAAATGTATTGAAGCTATCCCATGCAGAAAAGCCAATGATTCTGTAATTATAGAGTTTTTAGAAACCAATATACTTTCAAGATTTGGCTCTCTAGAGAAAATTATAACAGATAATGCTGCTGCATTTAAGTCTAAGAAAATGATTAGTTTCTATAATAAATATCACATCACTTTAGGCCATTCAACATCCTATTACCCTCAGGGTAATGGACTGGCAGAATCTTCCAATAAAAGCCTAATTAATATCATTAAAAAATTATTGGAAGAAAATAAAAAGAATTGGCATAAGAAACTTACCAATGCATTGTGGGCAGATAGACTTACAACTAAGAAATCAATTGGGACCAGTCCATATGAATTAGTTTATGGTATTGAGGCAAGATTCCCATCATCTTTAGGAATTCCTATTATGAAGTTACTTCAGGAGGCTCAAGTAGAACCAAATGATATTCAGAGAAGAATAAACCAGACAATTCACTTGCAGTAAACCAGAGAAGAAGTGTATCAACGATCCCAAGTCTTGCAGGAAAAGTTAAATAAAATGTTTGACAAAAGAACTAAAGCAGAAGATTTTCAACTAGGAGATAAAGTCCTAAGATGGGATTCCAGAAGGGAAGAAAAAGGGAAACATGGGAAATTTGATTTCTATGGAAAGGAACTTACATCATTCATGCTTTACAGGGGAACAACACATACTTTTTGAAGAATTTGGACAGTTTAGAAGCTGAGGAATGACCAGTCAATGGTCAAATGATAAAGCACTATTTTGATCATATTTACTAGGATGTTTTGATTTTTTCTTGTACATAATATATCCTTTCTAATGCATCAGTTTTGATTGGATGGTGACTTCTTGGAGTTGAAGCCCGAAGTGAAGGCCCTAAGCTTAAAAAGTTGCACTATCATATATACAATAAAGTTACTAGAAGAAGGTGATTACATGGTTCA
Organism: Pinus albicaulis; assembly: GCA_034641835.2. Taxonomy (NCBI): domain Eukaryota; kingdom Viridiplantae; phylum Streptophyta; class Pinopsida; order Pinales; family Pinaceae; genus Pinus; species Pinus albicaulis. The sequence continues at coordinate 508,256,893 of CM076578.1, read as the reverse complement.
GTTTGAAGACATTTTGAGGCATCTGACCTGTTCATCTTGACTTTTCACAAGGAAAATCCATCCCTAAGTGGAGCCAGTGTTAGACTCCTATACCAATAGGTGTCATTTGTCATGATTGTCTTGATTGAACTATGCAATATGTTCAAACCTTTTTCTTGTGCAAAGGTGTTCCATATTCTTGAAAAATCAAAAAATCAAAATTTTTTTAAAAAATGTAAAGAGGGTATACCCTAAAAGAAAAATCAAAGGGTAAGAAAAATAAAATGGTCAAAAAAGTGAAAGAAATGAACCCCAAACAAAAATATACCAAGGAAAGTGTGCAAATCCAAAAGCCACTACTATTTCATTTTTTTGTAAATAAGCAAAATTGTGTGCAACTTGTCAAACTTTTGCCAAAATTTATGAAGAGTCAAACTGTTTAAACTTGACTCATTCATTTTTCAATTTCATGTTGTAGATTAGAGAATAAATATCTGACCAAACAGTTTAATCTTGGCAGATAAGTAGATAGGTAGAGTTAATAAAAGGTGCTCAACAGTTTAATCTGAGCCCTTGGATGTAATAAGGTTAGAACTAGATAGATTTTCATGTAAAAGAAAAAGAAGATTGAAAAGGGTTTGCCAATCCAAGTGCACCCTAATAAAGGAGAGAAAATGGTAGTGTAAAGTAGGTAGGGTAGGTAGATGGTGTTGCAAAGTTTCATGTGATGAATGATGGTGCTAAATGTGTTTAATCCTTTATTTTCATCACAAAGTGAAAAGGCAGAACATTACATTGGCAGAATTTCACAGAATGCAAAGTCAGAATCATTAACTTCCCATCTCACTTGTTCCCTAAAGGTTTTACTAATTTCCCTTAAGTTCTAAGGAGTTTGAAGATTAAAGGGACTCAAGGCATTTCCTTGACTTTTGGAGGGACCGGAGCCTTGGCCTAATAATTGAAAAGCCCTCAGTACTTGAAGTTACCCATCATTGCACTCATTCACTTTTAATCTTTTCCTAAGTAAAATCCCATTTTAATTAGGAAAATCATGCAAAATTCCATAATAACCCCTCAAAATTGCTTGCTATTCTAAATCTAAGTGTTGAAGTTGATATAATGTAAATTTGCTTCTGAAGTCTTCACTTTCTTAGTTGTGTAAAGTATTTTGAGTTTTCCCTGCCCTTTTGTCATATTAACATCTGATTTATTTATTAAATCCTTAATAAAATACCTTATCCTATTATATTTAACTCCCTCTTATGTAATAACCCAAAAACCCCCTTACTATAAGTTTTAGCCAAAGTATTTAATTCTATACGTTTGAAACAAAAACCCGAATATATATGCCCTTTGGCTAAAAACGTATCCTTATAAACTATCCCCGCCCCCTATGGTTAATAAATTGCATTAATTTGTTACCATATAATAAAAATATACAAAAAACATAGTTTAAACATGTATTTTATATATGTTTAAAAAATAAAAACAAATAAAACCTCAACCCGTCGTAACCTGACCCTTTATAAACCAACGGGATTAATTGATCACCCAGATTAATTAATAACCTCCCCATCCGCCAATCAAATGCCTCCTGGAACAGTTAATTAAATGTTAATTACTTTGAAAACCCATCGGGCCCGCGCATTAACTCCCATACCATTTGCCTGTCCCGTCGTCCGTTGGATCATTCCATCGAAAATCCACGACACACATCCTTTCCGCTGCCCATCCTCCGTCCGAGATTTAACGCGCAAAATCCAAATGGTTTCGAAATAGTGCGATGGCCACGTGTTAAACGTTGAATGGATTCGCTGCTCATTCGACCGAAACCGCCAACTCCCGAAAACGGTGCGGAAAGAAACCACTTACCGCTCGTCCCTGGTGATGTGTCCTCCCATACACTAATGACGTCATTCTCAAAAATAATAAAAAAATCCCTGTTGACTTTGCAAATAAAAAAAATTCCGCGCATTTTTTCGTTATTCTGTCTGTTGAAAGCGACTGCTGTCAACTAAAATTGCTGGACGCCATTGTTAAACCAGTGCACAAGCATTCATCCGCTGTTGACCAGTGCCTGTTAATTTCGACATTTCATAAAATAGGTATTTATCCGATTTCCTGTTGAAAGTGTGTGAAAAATCCTCATTCCAGTGTTAAATTCACGCCATAAACTGAAAGGAAGTTTAATATTGGTCTGTTTTAGTTCCTGCAACTGAAATAATACTTCCAAAACTGAAATTGTGCCCGTTTCCGTAAAAAACCCCCGAATTTCCATTTATTTGAATACACAAGAACCAAAAAGATGGAAGTTCTTGTAGCCCTGAATGTAGCCCCATTGAATGCCCCTCATAGAGATTTGGATTACTTATCATTGGTGGACAAAGATTTTCAAATAAAGGACTTGAAATTTACTGAAAATCCCCTTCGAAGTTATTGTCGCTGCAGAGACAATTATTTGAATGGCTCAGATATTATTGGATTATGGGAGTCTGGTCTTCCTAGATACATTTTCCCCTCAGTCCATATCTTTCCTGAAATTATCCACTATTGCCATGCCAATTATGATCCAAATCAGAGAGCAGTATTGTCCCCAAGCCAGAACATCCTTTTTCCCATTACGACTCAATCCATCAATGATATGTTACATTTTCAGCCTAGCGAAGCCCTTACTCCTTTGTTAATGGAAGAATTATTGGATAAATCCACTAAATTGTCCCAGGAGGAGTTAATTCGCATTTTCCAAGCTTTCATGTGGCCAGAGCATCAGCCTACAGGCCCTCCCCCTTATGCTAGTGTTTATTTTACTGTAGAAGGGCAAAATATTTTGAGTATGATATCTTTCATAGTGGGTTTTAATACCAGTGAGTATGTTGATCATTTAACCCTGGGGTTATTATCTATGTTCACCCCTGGACAACCTCCTGCTGTCAGGTATGACTTTGCCTCTTTCATTGCAGATAAAATACATGACCAATTCATGAGATTGGAGAACGAGAAAGCATTCAAATATTATACTTTCATTTACCATCTCATGCTTTATTACCAGTCTGAAACTTTCCCTTTCCATATCAGAAAATTTGATGCCCAAGGGAATCCAAGATCTATTATCTTTTGGTCGGCCATTACTCATTGTTCCATAGACTCTCCCTATTCTTATAATGAGTTTATTGACCTTTTTATACATCCCGCAACTACCTTGTTGACAGGAGTTGCCCCTCTAAGACTCAGCAATGAAATCAGGAAAATCCTTCAGCTTTCAAAACATTACAAGAGAGGTGACTGGTACTTCTACCAGAATCATACTGAAATTAGAATTTATGGATTGATCTTGGCCCCTTTCGGGGTTAATTTTACTAGATATGTTCCAATGAGGATTTTGCCTTGAGTACTTCAGATAAATGAACAATCAGAGCATAATTCATCAGAATACAAGAAAAGGCCTCAACTCAAGATAAAGAGCTAACTAGGTCCATTCATTTGCAATTCTAGAGAGATGGAGGGGAAGAAGCCTGAAAGATATTAGAGGATCATTACATTGCGTAAAATTTTCCATTGAAATTTATGACCATTCATAACTTCATTTGTGACAAACATGAAAAATAAATCAACCTCTACATGCATCGGGGTGAATCCTCCAAATTGAAAAAGTATGCTTATCATTAAAGATGAGTAAGGAACTTTGATAGAGCAGGATAGTGAGCAGGTTGATGTAAATAATATTATGAAACATCTTGCAAAAATACTTGACTTGGATTCTTTTACACAGGTACAGAGACTAGAGATTGGTACTTATTCAGTTGGTATTATTTAGCAGAATTTACAGGAAAACAGTCCATCAATTGCAGTTGAATACAAAGGCAAAGAAAAAGAACCAGAAATACAAGTCATTGAAACATTCACCATCACAGAGAAGCCTCAAACTTCCAAGGCATAAGATCAAGCCCAGGTTTCTCCTATTCAAGTCAATCACCCTGAAGTTTCAAATTTGCAGACTCCATCCAATGTGGAACAAGGCAAGAAAAGACAAGTTAAAGATCATACTCCTCCTAAGGACTCTTCACAACAACCTCAAGCTAAAAGGAAAAAACTAAATCCACTCCCAGAAGTGGAATCTATTGATGAAATCTTTGATGAAGAAAGGGAGGATAGTCAGCTTACTGGTTCAGTTAGTGAAGCATATACAGGTCATCAAGGAAAGGAAATACAAATACAGTTAAGTACTGAAGTGTCTTCATTCAAAAAGCCAAAGACAGATACAGGAGACATAAAAAAGACATTTATCAGTATAAAAGCAAGGAATGATCCATTAAGGGTCCAGGTGTATAATCAGTATCTTAAAATGGCTCCACAAAATCAAGAGAGATTAATGTCAGCCTTTGAAATTCAGCAAGGGAAAATGTTAATGAGCCATTTCAAATCTAAAGTGCCAAAGCCACAGACAGCAGCTGATTACATCAGGACCAATTTTGAGGTCCTAGCAAAAGATATTCATCCATTTGACCAGATAGAATTACACAAGCAAACTGGAGAAATGATATATTCTACACTCACTGGCAAAGCTATGGCAGCTCATGAATTACAGGATTCTTTGAATAATACAAACACCCAGTTGCAAATTGAGAAAGCTTCTTCTCAAGCAAAGGATAACAGAATAAAATCTTTGATGAAGGCCAATTACTGGCTTTGAGTCATAATCCTAAGGACAAATAAGAATGATTGGAAAAGAAGGATGATGACATTGGTTGCTACAAGGTGCCAATTGAAATAGCCATCTTGAGGCACCCTCGATCGAAGAAGAACATGAAGGAAAATCAATAGAGAGGTGATGGACTTATTTCTTGAAAATTGAAAAATGAATGAACGATCTTGCCGAGAGCTGTATAAAGAACTTCGAGCAAGCATTAAAAGATAATAAGTCCATTATTCAAAGAATTACAAGATAGGCAGTCACAGTAAATGGAGGTACATCAATCACAGTGTCAGGTCCTAGAGCTGAAATACTGGTAAACACTTCCTTACAGCAAGAGGCTCTGAAGGAACTGAACTGTACAATGAATTAATTAAAAACCGTGTGCTTTATTTAACCCAAAATCAAGGTTTCAGCTTTCTACTCTTGAAAACAAATATGATCAATCAAAAATAAGTATTGCTGAGAAGACAAGAGAAATCAAAAGATTAGAAAAGTCAGTTAAAGCATTGGAAAAGGATCTTGTAATGGAAAGACCTTTAAGTGAATTAAAAGAAATTATTTGGTATAACATCATTCAATCAATAAAGAAGGTTTGGCCTTTTGTTCAAATAATATATGAACATCAAGATTTAGTCAGTTGGGCTCTGGAAGAAATTGAGAAAGCAAGGGAAGATTTAGGAAAGATGCCAGAAGAATCCAATAGGCTTATCAATTTTTTGAATACACAGAATAAGCGGCAACTTGCAGAATTGGGAATTCAGGACAGAACAGGAACCATCTTGGAAATCAAAAGAGTTTTTACCAAGAGGACTCTTATGCAAAATCTTGAAAGAAGGTGTTCAGACATGCAGCAAGAAATTTTTGCCTTCAGAGAGAGATTTGATGTTGTGTTAAATAAAGGTTTTCCCAACCCGATTACTGAAGAAGATAAATTAATGAATTTGGAAAGTTTTGTTGAGAAAATAAACAAACAGTTTGATGATCAAGCCAGTTCTTCGACCAGTGCAGCAGCAGGAACATTGCCAATAGGGAAAAGCCTCTATGAAAAATTGGAAAGTTTATTTTATCTTGAACATGAAATAAAACATTTGTTTCTATATCAGCCTAATTTTTTCAAATACACTGAAGCTGATGAAACATTGAGGAAACTACAAAGAACCAAAGTGCCAGAAGTTCAATGGTGGGATGACATGTTGGAGCTTTTATGAAATTTATCCCTGGGTAAAATTGTTGCATATTTTACTCAGGTATATCTTGATAAAAGATAAATAGACAAACAAAGGTTAAAGAGTATCAGCTTGGCAGTTGAAAGCGTATCAGTAGAAATGAAGAGTATCAGTGAAGTTAGGCAGTCAGAAAAAAAATTACCAAAAATGACAACATCGAGCCAGATTGTAGGACCTGCCTCCAGCACATGCATAAAAAGAGGAAACAACACACCAGCAGTTGATTTTTATCCTATCTAGGAGACCATATGTCTCTCTTTATGTTGTAACTTATTCATTAGTCACCCTAGATTATTTCCTAGGTTGTTGAAAGATATTATTAATCATTTTTTGTATAAATAAACCCTCGAATGGAGTATCGAAGGGGTGGATTCTACTACTTTGCTGTGACATTGATGTTTTTGGAATAAAAGTGCTTTGGAGAAATTTATTTGTGGCTTTCTGGATGACTATTTGAAGCTTAGGACTTTTTACAGGATTCATGCGTCGAATTGCAGTTCAATAAGTCTTTCTATCCTATGTTTTAAGTTTTATATCTGTTTATAATATCGCTGCGTTTCCATTTATGAGTAATTGCCATGAAAGAATAAATCAGAACTTACTTCAGTGTACTCTGATTTTTAATTGCAGTTATTCTAAATGTGTTCTTCCAAACTAGTTATAAGCAACGAATTCTTAACTGCTCTTGTTTCGCTGGTTTGAACACTTTGATTACTATAATAAAGAATTCTTAACTGCTCTTTCTTTGTAATCATTCATTTTCTTTCTTTGAATATGTTGAAAGATCCTTGATTGCCTTTCATCCCTTCAAAACCCATTCCATCCACTTAAATTCCTTAAAATTTTTCTCTGTTTGGCTATCTTGCCCTGCTAAGCCATCCTGTGTGTAGAAGATTAATCCAGTAAAGCCATCCCTTTGACTGCATAGCCCAATGGCCTGAAAATATTCAACCTTGCCCTTAGTTGGCGAATTCCACCATTTTCAAACAAACTCTTGGACCTATAACTAGCATAAAAGTTTCTAAAAATAAAGTTAAATCATAAAGAGAGAGCCCTCTCTGGATACAGATTGGCTAGATTCTGTATCCGAAGGTTGGTTTGTGGTTACCTCGGGTATACTTTCCTTTTCCACAACTTCAAGGAAAACCTGAGTGATAACAAATAGCACGACCAAAAATGAGTTTGGGTTGATAATATTCGACATTCACCATGTCGGAAAAAGGATCTACTTTAATCATCTTGGCAATATGGTACTTATACTGGTTATTCTTAACAAGCTCAGTTAAAGGAATAAACACTTTTAACTTTGAAATTTCTGTTTCTAGGCTGAAGGGAGTATTTTTTTCTACCTCTTTAATGGTGATGTCTCATTGTCCAGAATGGTCCTTTGATGGAACTTCTTTCTTCTGACAATAATTTTCCGTATTTTCTGAACTTGTGGATGGTTGATTTACCTTGTTCTAATTGTGACTACAGTCTCTTTTCCCTTACATTGGTTACTAGGAGGATTTTTCCTTGTTTGAGTATCTTTATGTTGAGATTATATTTTCTAGATGGGATTAACTGGCACATATCTTCTTCTCAATGACATCTGCCTATTTTGTGAACTAAGTGCATTCAATTACCCCTGCTGATAATCATCTGATTCAATCTCCAATTCATGATCATTGGAAAGGATAAAATCTTCATCCTTAGGCTGATTTTTCCTTTCAAAATACTCCCCACATTTAGTCAAAAATATAGGCATATCATCAGCTTTGAAAAGGATATTTTCCTCAAAAATTGTGTCTTAATATTCTTCTTCTCCTTGAGCATAGTTCTTCTACAAGGGTGTCCTGATTTTCTTCTGCTGCTGTTTTGGTTGCTCAAGAGCCAGCTATTCTCTCTGCTTGATCTTTAACTGAGGTTGTTGCTGACCTCTGTAGTTAGGATTTTTAACCTCTGGCTGTCTCTCAGTGATGGACATCCTGTCAACCATCCTTTCAATAGTCCTTATTAGTGTACCCATCTTAACACCGTAATATGAGGTGGATGGTTCATCTTTAATAGTAACTCTTTTCTCATTTCTAGCTCTGCCTCTCTTCATCAACAAATTTTCTTCAACGCTAACTGCTTTCGTCTGCATATTTTCCAATGTAGTTGGATTTATTTCCCTTAGTTGGTAAGCCATATCAGGATCAAATGCATAGGGATAACATATGAGGGATAAGCATATAGGGGGCTGGATCTCAATGGGAATTGCATTATAAATTCTATTGAAGCGAGTATTGAAATATTAGACTCATTCACTGAGATTTATTTCAATGTTCTCATACTCAAAAAGAAACTATAAATGATTTTTTTAACCTCCCATCGGGCTATAAATGAATCAATCAGCCGATTTCGAGTGGCAATGGAATTAGCAGTTAAGGACCTAAACCAATATTTGACATCTCCACAGAAGCTCTGGGCTATAATCCTCATTTTTGCATTGTCAATGTCAACCTCCTCCAAATCTATGAAGTCAGTGACCTTAACAAGGTGTTGTCTTGCAGATATGGTATAATTTTCATCAAAAAGGGGGAGTCTTGGGGCATAAACCTGAGGTAAATCATTCAATTTGGCATGTAAGATAGGTGGGGAAAATCTTGCCATGATTCCTGCTGAGTGAAGTGCTGGATTGAAAATGGGAGGGATTGGCTGAATATGTAGTGGAAAAAACATTGTAGTTATTGAAGTAGTAGGTATAAATGATGAAGTTGAAGGTGCAAATGAAAAAAATACAATTTACTGAGTTTGAGATTGAGTCAAGACAGGTATTTCCTCTTGATGATAGAATTGGATTGAATATTTGATATCAAGATTTGATTCAGGTTTAATCTCTTCAAAAAAACAATATTTTAGATAACTAAGATCTAATTTAGACAATGACATGACCTTAGATAATATTAAAGGATCAAAGAATATGTCAGATAAAGAGGTTTTAGACTTTGATTTAAAGAATGACAATTCAAATTTCAGATCATACAGTATATCTTCAAGAGATAGTAGTTTAGCAGGCATTGAAGTAGATCTTACTAATGGAATTGGTCCTGACTGAATGTTTGTAGTTTGATATCTATGCCTCTGGAAAATATTATCTGGATCATATATTAGATCATCTGGATCAAGATCGGGATTTTCTCTAGTATATCTTCTTGAAGCCAACTCTACAATCTTGGCACTACAATTATTGAATCAGCCTCTCTAAAACTTAACCCTATCACCTGAAGGATCAATTTTCAATGTTTCTTGTCGTACACCAAGGGAAAATAAATCTTTCATTCCCCAGAAATGGCACCAGTATGTTATCCCTCCACCGAATCTCTAAGGCTGAAAAGGAGTCCAAAAAAAGGTAGCCACAAACCAATATTTTGGCTTGGTAGCTATTCCTACCAAACCAGAGAGGGCTCTCTCCACAATGTCACAACCAAGAGAGTTGGATGAATTAGGGTTTTAGGCTAGGCATGTGTATAGGGTTTTTTTTATTATTTGGTTGCTAGATTAGGATTAATTCAAAGAGGATAAGCTAGGGAAAATAAGATTAGGTTGCAGAGATTCAATGGGGAAAGATAATTAGAAAGCCTAGCACTTTAGGGTTTCTTGAATGGGATGGATCAGACAGGTGAGGAGCTGGAAAGAGCAAGAGAAGGCATGAATTCTTTCTAAACTGAAGAGGATGAACAAACTATGAAGGTTTTCCCAAAGACAGAGCATGAGAGATGAATTCTTCTTATCAACATGAAAACCAACATATCATAGAAATGAAATGGATCATAAAAAAAACATTCATACATAATGAGAAATAAGAAGAACAATGCTAAATTTCCATACCATAGGTATCCCAAAGAAATAGCTGCAAGCTTTTCATTAATTTCCCACCAAATATTGATTACACTAGAGTCTTTGATCAATGCATCAACATAAAACCTCTGAAATGAGTTAAAAGGTGCATGATATATAACTCAAAGAACCTCTCCCAACCTCAGGGGACGAATTCCCAATTTGAGGAGGTGTTCCACCAAAACCTGAGTTTAATACCTACAGTGTTGGGAGGTCAAACTGACTCATCCCTCACCTTTTGCAAACTAATTCATTACATGTCATTAAAAATTTTCACCTAATGAATTTAACCTAGGTAAGTCAACCACATCATAATTAATTTTACATTCATAATTTACATTGGTAAAAATCCCATTGACCATAGTCAAACTGGAAAAAATTGAGAAAATTAAAAAATATAAGCAAACTCAGAAAATGTTTCATATGTGTAGTGCCACTGTCCTAAGCACATCACCATCTTTAGCTTCGCTTTTGAGGGGGTTCCACGTGTCCAAATTGAGCTTAGGATATTTCATTGTGAATCTTTCTTGGTCTAGTTTCCATATATGTGCTGAGTTTCCCAAATGGTCAAGGTTTGACACTCCAAAAATTAAATTTACCAAGATGGGTAAAAAGCATAGCGCCATCTTCCGAAGCAGGGACGAAAGGTCATTATTTGAGTGCTTTTTGACCTTATGACTACCTCTTTGACCCAAAAAAGTTTTTTAAAGTGGTTTTTCTAACTGTACTTGGCCTTTAAAATACAATGGTGGTTTTATTTTTTCCATTCGAGGTCCCTAGGAACAGTGTAGTGCCTAGGCCGCCGCGCTTTTGCCAGTTTGACTGTGTTAAATTGCAAAAAACACAAAATTTCCCGAAATTTTCAAAATTTGCGCAAATTTATTACCATTTTTTGCTGTGGGATGATGATGAGGTGCAATATGCTATGAGAGATGCCTCATTAATAATATCAAGCTTGTCCACATCATTTTTCTTAGTAAGGGTTTCAAGACTTCATTTGGCCTTCTTGAGCTTTGAGCTTGCAATTTGGTTTTTATTGAAATAGTGCTTGGCCCTCTTTCTCAATATGTAATTATCATTATTTTCCTTCTCCAAGAGATTCTCAAGATTTTTATTAGCCCTATAAAGCCATTTCTCCTAGTTCTCATTGAAAATCATGGAAATCTATTCATTCAATGTAATCTCATTAGCAAGCTCAACCTCCTTTTGCCTCTCTAATTCTAGAGCTATTTTCAACCCTCTAGTCCTAGATCTTCTTATTGGAACTTGTTCTTATGCCTCATTGGTTTTGCCATACATTTCATAGGCCTCATCAAGCAAGGCTTTTGCCTTGTTTTCTTCTCTTTTTTCCTTGAGAAGCTAAATCTCCATCATGGCCTGCTTGGTCTGGAGTTGTTCATTTTCTTGCTCATAGTATTCAATGAAAAACTTAGATCTGCCTAAGTTGGTCTAAATTTCATGAATTTTGGAGTCCTTCTGCTTGATAATCATCTTGGATGCCTCATCATCATCCTTATCATCTAAATCAACAAGGTCAAAATCAGTTTGTGTTTCATGGAGGTCATCCTCATCATGAATGGCTTCCTCATGTACATCTTTCTCAACAATATTTTCTTTTCCCTTCTGTACCTACTTTGTTGGTGAATAAGGTAGGGCCCCTCCCAAAATATTTTCGGCAAACACCTGTTTATGCCCTCTCTAATATGTCTTTTCCATTGTGCTCATTTCAGCCTCTTTGGGCTTACTAACTTCAACTCTGCTAGGTGAGTCATGCTGCTCATGAAATGATGATCATGCTGGTGATGGTGATGGAGTATGTGAAGTGGACTGAGCTGAGGAAATGGTAATAACTATGGGCTGAGATGGAGGCATATATGTAGTAAGGTGAGATGGAGAAGGCACATCTTCAGTGTGTGGAACTTTTGGAGCAGTGAAGATGTTATTTGCTATGAATGTGTCCCATGAAATGGTCAAATAGTTAAGATGATGTAAGAAAATGATTTTGATCAAGGAGTGGTGGAAAAGACTATTCATCTTCTCGTAAAACTCTCTCTTTTTCCTAAATTATGCCATTTTGTCTATGCCCCTGAATAAAAAAATGTGATATTGATAAATTTAACTCTTGTGAAGTGCATGAGCAGTCTTATGTGATAAGTGTAAAGTCTAGAAAACCTCCCTTCACAAGAGAAATATTTCATGATGATCTTCATCATGGGGGCATACCTATTAAGAATATAGATGAAAGGAATAACCCTCTTCCTTTCATTCCTGTACATTGGTTTGATGAGTGGCTCATATGACTGATCCTCCAAATCTTTAGATTTGAACCACCTCTCACCCATGTTTGGAATCCCTGTGGCAACAAAAATGATGGATGTAGACATTGTGAAAGTCACAGTTGCTAGGGATACTTGATTGTATTTGAGGTTTACAGTGAATAGTCTTCTCAAAACAGGGTGATGCTGTACCCTTTCAATCATGTTACAAAATTCAAGGCAACCAACATAGTGAAAGCATGAAACTGTCATTAGTGAGGCTATCAATTCTCTAGTGTTGGTGGGCTCTAGCCTTATGATTCTCCCTCCTTTGTCTGGCCTTATTTTTTGTCTATACTCCCCCTCCAATCTATCTTCCTCCTCTTGCATATCTTCCTCCTCTTCAATATAATCTCTTTATTCTTCCATGGTGCCTTGGTCTAGAAACCCTAGGGGAGGAAACAAGAATGGGGATAGGTCTAGGGAATAGAGATTGTAGTAGGAAAATTTAGGGACATGAGGGAAGGGATTAGGGAACTTTATGGGGTGATATGAGCTCAAGATACTTAGGTATTTTAAAATGATAATTGGATTACAGGTTTGGGGTAGTGGCAGATTAGAAATTTTAGTGGCCTAGGACTTAGGGTTTTATGGGGAATGGGTTTAGGAGATTAGGAAGGAGTAGTGTAGGGGTAGGGATCAGTCGAATAGTGACGTAGGAAAGTATTTTAGGCTTTATGGGCTGCAAATTGAGAGTGAGGGAGTGAAACTAGGATTTTCCACTAGACACTTAGTCAATTTTTTTTATGAAGAAAAACACCATAAAAATCATACTTAGGAAAGCAAGGAGGCAACGGTTTTGTTTTACTTACTTGATAAAGGAGGAAATAAGAATTTGATGAATGTTTTAGGGAATTTTGATGCTTGTACAGCTTGTTGGGCATAAGCGCAGCGCACTGGGAAAAGGTGCAATTCCTTGTCGAGGAGCACAATGTCTGAGGTATAAAATTAGTGCCAAATGCCCTACGTGTAATGCTTCCATCCTATGTGCAACACCACTTCCCTACGCACAACGCCAAGAAACATTTCAGCTCTGATTGTGAAAATTGACTTCTTTGGGTGAAGGGAGTGCAAACTCAACCTATGGATGTGCAAATTATTTTGAATTGGATATGTTGGTGGTCTTATACTTCATGAAGTTGATGATTTGGGCCTTGGGATCCACTTTCTTCCTTTGTTATTCACTTAACATTTTGAGACTTTACCCTTTCAATTGAATCTTTTCTTTTACAATTTGATCTTTTCATGACTTTTAGAACTCTTTGAATTTGAATTTTTAGTGCTTTGGAATCTTTGGAACACTCAGTTAGCAACTTGGGATGGTGAAATTATTACATTTTGAAAGACATAAAATTACATAATTAAAATATAAAAAACTACATTTGAAGTCAAAATTACATGGGTAAATAAGAATTTCTCTTTACAAATCATATTCACATGGTGAAGAGATGTTTATTGGATCACCCTTTACTTGTTTTTCTTATGCAGTGGAGATGAAATTTTATTGAACCTTGGAAACCCTAATGACCTAATGAAACCTTGGAAAATCCTAAAAGACCTAATGAGACCTTGAAGGACTGAATTTCAAGATGACATGAATGATATTACATTATGAATGGTGTATAGTCAAAAAGGTATGAAAATATGCCAACAAGTGATCAAATTTGAGGAAGTGTGATGTTTTTTGGATGAGGGCTACCATAAGGGACTAATTTTTTGCATGACCTAATGGAATGAATAAAAATTTCTGAGTGGGACTCCTAAAATGATATGAAAAGAGGATTTTGATCACTGATGAAAATACTGACACTAACTTGATCCACATTTGGGTTCAAGGACCACTAGCTCATGTGTTTTTCATTTCATAGATCCACCACACTCATTTTTTAATCCATTCGACAATCCAACTCAACAGAATTATGTTGAACCCATCTCATTAAGGATATCTAGAAATGGAAATTCCAAGATAAAATCATTTTCACACCTGGAAAAACCCATGCCATGACAGAAAAGAACCACATGCAATACCATGCATGCCATATCTAGCAAGAAAATTACACATGCAAATCGATACCGACCAATAATCCTGATGTGGTTTCTCGATTCCTGCTCCTCCTTTCTTACTTCCTCCTTATTATTTCTTTCTTTTCCTTTCTTGATCCAATGCTAAAGTGCTCGAAGAAAAATTGAGGGAGAGAAGAGAATAATGAGAGAGCTCCAAAAATTAAATAACAAGAGGTCGAACCAGCAAAAGCTTGCCAACTAATCCACATAAGAATTTTTATTGATGAGGCCACTATTTTCTTCATTTTCTATTATTTTCCTTCATTTTCCTCCTCATTTGAAACCTATGACATTTCACCTCCCTTTTCTCATAATTTCCATTATTTTCATAGATAAATGTGCCAAAAATTCCATTTTTCCTCTTTAATGCATTTGCCAATTTCCTTAGCCATTTTAACCAAAATGATCACATACTAGGATGTTTTCCCCAAGATTTAGCTTTGAATACATGTCCCATCAATCGTGGTTATTATTTTTAACTTTTATTACATGGAATTTTCTCCAAGGTTGTTACAAAACCCTCACCCTTGGGGGATGCCCTCCTCAGTGTTCAATGATACCTACAAACCAACAGATTGCTAACTTACAAAACATACTTACTATGGATATTTATAACACAACTTGTTATTGTATTTAAACTAGTATACATATATAAAAATATGCACATTTTCTAAACCAAAAAATATAAGGATACAATGCCTATATCAAAAAAAAGGAAATCCAGAGGATCACACCTCCACCCCAAAGTAGTAGCAGGATTCACTTCCTTCCCAAGAAGTTCAGAATCCACTATCATAGTCAAATTTTTCATCCAATGTCCAACGCTACAATCCTGCGCTATTGTACCCTATGTGACCAGTTACTAACTCAATGTTATAGGGTGCACTCCAAATGTGCATATGATTCCATATGGCAATGTTAATGACAAAAAAAAATACATCCGCAATCTTCCTTATCTATAAGATAGTCCCTCGGGAAATCTGGTACTCCCCTTCTCTACAGTCACACACCTTCCAAGTTCCATTGGCACCCCCATCCTAGGTAGTCTATCACTTGGAAAGTCTTCCTCACATAAGAAGATAAAAAAATGAAAGCATATCCCCACCTCAAAACCATCATACTAGTCATAGCATGCTTATGGAAATAAATTGAAACTATTGGGTACCAATGTCCCATAATGGCCCTATTCCTGAATTGTTTTACCATCATATTGTTGTATGTTTCAATTCCTTTTGCTGGCACTACTCGTTCTTGCTGTCGGTTTCAACCATTCCAAACTGGCCATTACATTCTTTCCTATACCAAGCACACAATTTCCATTAAATTCAAAATAAATTGAAATAAATTCACATCATACCTCATTAGCAAATCCTCAATAAGGTACACTTCCATTTCTATTTACTTAATATCACAAAAATAAAAGTAATTATTTGATCAAATCATCATGTATAAACGCATCACATCTGGTTAGCTCAAAACTCAACCAAAATAAGTTTAGAAATTATCATATTCCTAATAAAACTAAAATACAATACCAATACTTACCCTTCGTCGGTCCTTACTTCTTAATTTTTTCTTTTGTACACACACTGGATTGGTTGCCACACATGACAAACACCCAGTTCCTTCTCCTAAACCATGTGCACATACACATAGTGTGCATCCCACACATACAACCATACACGACACAAAGCATCATACAATACATGCACCTACACCTGGTGTACAACACAACACAATACATAGACCTACACCTGATGTACAATACAACACAATGAATATACATATACAAAGTATAACACAAAAAATACACATGTCATGATACCATGACTACACCATGCACATACATAGTACTACATGCCTAAAACACAATATGTCCAACATGCACATAATACCACATGTATAACAATACCCTATGCACAACATGTACACAATGCCACATGTACACAACACTACCTGTACAATAATACCTGCAAAATGTCTATAAAACATCACATGTAAATGACACCACCTACGCAATGCATGCACAATGCCAAACGTACAACGCACCACTTCAACAATATGTACATAATACCATGTACATAACACCACATGCATGACATGTACACGATACCACATGTGCACAACGACACATGCACGACATGTAAACACCATATGCACACAGTACCATATGTACACCATGTACACAACACCACATGTACAATCATGTACACAACACCATAGGTACATAGATATGTATAGCAGCCACGCAACACCATATATACATAATAATTTATATACAACATGTACATAGCACCATATGTACATAGAATTGCATATCCAACATGGGCACAACACCATATGCACACAACACCGCATCTCTAACATGTGCACAGTAGGATATGTACACAACACCACATCTCCAAAATGTACGTAGCACCATCTATACCTAGAATTATATATGCAATATACACACAACATCATATAATACAACAAGCACAATATAATATGTACACAATAACATATGCTAAATATACACATAACCATAGGTACAATCACTAAATATATGACACACACAACATATACACAACAGTAATATTTCACATCCATAGAACACACACTAACCCCACAAGAAACCTTTCTTTTAGTGTCTTTTCACTATCCATGCTTATCCTAGCATTTCACAGATCACACTCTTTCACTTCTCTAATGTACCCCTCAACATTACTTGTCCATAACATAAACATAGGCATAGTACAATCATATAATATCAATTCATATCCATGTGATATTGACCTTACAGATCTTTCAAAGTTACTCTTCCCACTTGATTCCTCATAAGACAAAGAATCTATTCATGCCATTCACTTGTATAAGAAATCATTCCTCCACAAGAATGGTCCTTGGAAACCCTCTCATATAGTGACATAAATACATAAATATATACATATATATAATCATTAGCATACAACAGCCATGATCCTATCATACGAAGACATACATAGATGCATATATAACCATCAACATAAATCACTCATGATCCTGTCGGAGAGAGACATACATACACGCATATATACATATCAGCATTAAAAAATCATGATCCGTGATGACCCTGTCAAACATGAAATAAATACCTACATACATGCATACATACATACATACATACATGTATACATATATGAGGATCAACATAATCACAATTAAAAAATAATTACCAGATAACATAAGGTAAATGTTAAGAGAAATTCCTCATTTGTGCACAATATGCACAACGTTGAGAACCGCATTTCTCGACATAGCGAAGGAATCTAACACCTCAGATCTAGTTTATTTACCTTTTTTGTTTCCTCTCTCATGCTTGTACTGCCACCATCCATTTACCACAATGGACCTAACCAGTCCAACTAACTTTCATAGATTTACCTTTTGGCGCGCTTACTCATGCACTGAGCTTCATCTAAGTCTTAAATTGCCGTCTGGGTCTCATCTGACTCTTCTTGAAATCCATTAAATTTCCTCTTTCCCAACCATTTATCAAGACTCAAAAGCATAAAAGACAAGGAAAAGGACAAGAAGAAACAATGGGTAAACCATGAAAACCAATAATAATACAACAGAAAAAACAAAGTGGCATCACCATGCACTAGAAATAGTCAAGACCAAAAATCAAGTGAAACAAATCAGAAAATATCGAAAGCACAAGACTTGCAACAAAAATTATGACTCAATCCCCATGGGTTCCCAAAGGTTCGAAGGGAAAGCTCAACCTGAGCCTTTTTAAAGATGTCTTGGTTGTCTCTTGCCATGCAATCCCCTACATAATACCACCATAAATGCATAATTTTCAGTGTATTTAATATAAATGTGCAATATATCAGTTACCTTACGTTGTTATGATAGACACACTGCCTTTCGCATGAACACATACATATATCATCTCTCGAGGGACTCCATTCCCTTGACGAATCCAGCCATAACTAGAAACCATCTGATATACCTATCAAATACATGTTCATGACCATAATACATATATGCATAATGTCAGAAAAAATCAAGGTTAAGAAGACTTACTCGTTCCTTGCAAAGCACTCATTTTTTTGGAATTAGGTTTTCCCAAAATAACCTAAGGAATTCTTACCCAGTTCCTTTCTTTGACCATTTACCTTGCTACAATTAAGTCTTACAACATGTTATCACATCACCCAGTCGCTAGTTATATAAACAATTCAACAGTTACATTTTAATGCTAATACTAAGCATCTTACCCTGCAACTGATCAAACATGTCGATCACATGTTCCAAATATCAAGAAAACCATATCTATTGACTAAAATCAGCCTCTACCAATACTAAGTGTCATTTCATAACCAACTTGTAGTCAAAATCACAACACTACAACTATCACCTACTTATACTTTAGTACACATCAAATATCTCAACACATAGTGCGTTAGTACAACCATCTTAAAACAAGATCATTACTTCATGTAATTTTATAGATACATCCTCATATCATGAAATTAATCTAACATGCAAAAAACCCATTAACATACCATAGAATATAATCAACTAGACGACATAATAGACACCAAACACTCAACACCAGATAGATAACATAATCAAACAATTAAGCATCACGTAAATGACATAAGAAAACTCATACCTTAATGTATCTCAGGGGAGGCTATCTTGTATGCACAATCAATCAGCTAGATTAGAATGATATAACTTCACAAAAAATAAGCTCAAATAAAAATAAAATCATGATATCCATAACAATAACTAACTAACATGTTCACATCATAATCTCATAAACATGTGTTTTGCATGCATAGAAATCACAAATGCATAGTCAACCTAGATTAGTATGACATAATTTCACAAATAAGTCGACTCATACCTGAATTTCATAACCCTAACCATCAAGTCACTAGAATATAACAAAAACAAGTTATATATCATGCTCATTAATAACATGTAAGTTATCTAACATAAATAAAAATAGCAATGTATACCACCAGAGGTTGCAATTATTCATGACTATTTTACACATGTACATATAACCACACTAATAAAATATCATCTATAGTGTATGTAACCATAACATCAACATAATGAAAGGAATACTCATAAACAAATGCATATAACGATCCTTACCCTACATGCCTAAATTCCCAACATCTAAACTTGTATGACAAAATGCTCTTTCCTCAACGTCCAATGTCGCAACTTCACTTTGATGGTATGCATATCTTGTTCTATCTTAGTAAACACATTAGCATCATAACATACCAAAATCATCATGATGACCTAATTGCATACACTGACCTTATGCACCACAACCTCAATCAAACCAATGCATACTTGGCCATATGCATGCACTTGACATGTATAACCAATCATGAAGGACCAATGCATGTTCAACATATGGCATCAAACAAGAAAGCATATATGGATAAAAATGAAGCATGACCAATATGTAACCCTAGAATAAGAAACCAATGCATGTTCAATATGTAACTATATCTAAGCAAGCATGCATGAACAATACACAAGCATGAGCAACACATAATCAGTCATACACTAATAACAACATGTCGACAACAACACCATCAACACTTCCATGGCAACACCACTGAGACCATGTCCAAAACCATGCAAATGAAACAAGAACACATAGATCAAAAGCATACTAAACACATATGAAACTAACATAAATGCATGACCAACACACCACCCACCCAGTCTGGGGGTTGAGCCATGCTTTGATACAACTCTGTAACACCCCCTTCCCACATCTACCCAAGTAATCAACCAATTGGGGTAAACATGCGATGCAAGGCTATTAAAATTATATTCAAGCTCTTATGTGTCCTTAAGGAAGTGGAACTGACAAAAAAACAACCTACAAACCTTGTACAAAAACCACAGCACCCACAGGAGGTAACCCAACCACTCAGGCCTCTTACCCTTGACATTTTGACCACTTTGAGCCATAGCTATAGGTACAAGCATGTCTGCCTAAATCTAGGAGGCTATAGCTACAGGAATAACACTGCATGCCAGTGGAAAGAGCCCTAACTACTCAGTTATGTGCCAATGGCCCCGAGATTTGAGCCACCTTTTATTTCCCAGAAACTAGTGCTGTACCCAGAACTTCATGAAAAGTTCAGATATGATAAGTAAAAACAAGACAATGATACAAAATGAATCACATCATTAAGAACTTATCTAGACCCCTCCTAGCCATGACAGACATTTTTTCAAACATGTCACAAACATGAAAGCTACATGTATAAAGAACAGAGCAAAGTGAAAGGGTCTCATACTTATATGAAATCACTAAGAAACATTTCTCCCTTACATCATTAGCTACAATACAATATATTTGACCATAGATACATTGTGCATTCATTTACAATTAAAAACATATATATAGCCATACATCATCACCAATAAAATACATTCTTATAAACAACATAATAGCAAAAGAAATACTATGGATACAACATCAATATAATCCACATAATAAATAGTGCAATTATACATCAAATAACAAAGGAATGAGCTTCTCATTAATGACTCTAAAAACCAACCGGAGATGGGACTTCCATGTTCCACCCGACCATAGATTTGCTGAGCCATATCTCTCTTCAACAAATCACCCCCATGCCATATTCGAAGATTGAATGTGGGACTCATAGCCAACCAAAAATAATCAAACAAGAATGAATGATATCAGGGTTCTCCACCTACAACGCGAAGAATTTGAGTGCCTCATAGTCTCTCAGGATTTACCATAATCCACAGTCTGAATCAGGGATCACTAGCCCCTAAACTAGGACATATTCTTTAGGATTTATCATACCTACCATCCCAGGATGACTTCGCCCAATGGAGAAAAATCCACCTCTTGGCTTTACCATATATCCATCCATTCACTGGAAAGGTTTCCTAGGCCTACCACAGTCAGGTTTAGGGATCACTAGGCCATGGGTTTTTTATTTCAGATGTCCACAATACTCAACCTTGAATACATCTAGAAATCCATCTCAACCGAAGTATGAGGAACCCATCTCATCAAGGCTATCCAGAAACTGCAACACTATGATGAAACAACTGTCACACTTGGAAAAACCCATGCCATGACAGAAAATAACCACATGAAACACCATGCGTGCTAGACCTAGCAAGGAAATGACACCTGCAAATTGATGCCTGCCAAGAATCATGTTGCGGTTGCTTAATTCTTGTTCCTCCTTGCTTGCTTCATCCTTCTTCTTGCTTTTTTTTCATTTCTTGATCCAATGCCAAAGAGTTTCAAGAAAAATCTAAGTGTCCAAGGGTATGAGAGAGAGAGTATAATAATGAGAGATCTCCAAAAATGAACTAACAAGAGTTTTAACCATCAAAATCTTTCCATAAAATCCTGATAAGCGTTTTTATTGATGGGGCCTGTATTTTCTTCATTTTCCATTATTTTCCTTAATTTTCCTCCTCACATGAAACCTCTAACCTTTAACCTCCTTTTCTACTAATTTCCATTATTTTCATAAATAAATGTGCCAAAAATTCCATTTTTCCACTTTAATGACTTTTCGTTTACCAATTTTCTTAGCCATATTAACCGAAATGAACACCTACTTGGATGTTTTGTCCAACATTTAGCTTCGAATAAGTGTCCCATCAACTATGGTTATTATTTTTAACTTTTATTACATGGAATTTTCACTAGAGATGTTACATACACTGTCAATCTAGGAAATCATCCACGCCAATGACATATCATGACTAAGAAACCACATGCAAATTCCATGCATGAAAAAACTAGTGGAGAAACATACATGCAACTTAGCAATTGCAAACATAATCCATTGTAGTTATAGATCATGATGTCCTCTTGTGCTTTCCTACTCTTCCTTTGTGTTCTTCCTCCAAATATCCAAGTATGCCACTCTCTGTAGGAGTTCTCCAAGAACTCTAAGTATCGAAGAGCATGAGAGAGAGAGAGATATAAAATAATGAGAGCTACAAAATTGCATTTACTAAAATCCATGAATTGATGCTCATAAACCTTTTTAGTAATGAGACCTATATTTTCTTCAGTTCCATTATTTTCCTTCATTTTCCTCCGCACATGAAACCTGTGACCTGTGACCTCTCTTTTATGATATTTTCCATTATTTTCATAAATAATTGCCAATAAATGCCACTTTTTCTTTCCGAAGCCTTAGACATTTCCTTTCCCAATTTCCATAACCATAATAAACCATATGAATACCCGTAGTAGGGTGGTTTTCTAAACATTCAGCTTGGAATACATGTCCCATGACCTTGGTTATTATTTTTCCTTTATTAAATTTTATTACATGAAATTTTCTCCAAGCCTATTATAATTTCATTACTTAAAATATATCTGAAGGATGTTGATCATGTTATTGATTGTTCTATATTGCAGGTCAAGCAAGAAGGAGAATTCTAGCCGAAACCTTAGTGCATTTTGTAGAGAAAGATACTCATGCTATGGAACTGAGCAATTGAGTAGGTTAAAGTGTAGTGGAAGAACTTTGGGCATGATGAAGCTAAATGGGAGATGGTTGATCATATGTGGGTTGTGTTTCCTTTATTTTTTATTGGTTGAGGAAAATCAATTTTGGTATAGTGTATATGTATATATATGTAAATACTGCAACGAGCTGTGTTATAAAGCTTCAATAAGTGTTATGGTTGTCATGTTGGTTTTCTTTTAGCATAATTTTTATTGTAAATACAACAATGAGCTAAGCTATAAAGATCCATGTGAAATATGTTTTGTTTTTCAGTGATCTTGCTAATTTTAGGTGTCATTGAACACTAAAGACGGTGTTCCCCTAAGGGGGAGGGGTTTATAATAGCCTCGAGTTAAAAATCCATGTAATAAATTTAATAAAGGAAAAAATAATAACCAAGGTCATGGGACACCTATTCCAAGATGAACGTTGGGAAAAAAGATAGTGATGGAGATCACTTGAGATTAATTAATGGCTATGGAAATAGGAAAAGGAAATGGAAAAGGTTTTTGAAAGTAAAGAGACATTAATTGACATTTTATTTATGAAAATAAAAGAAAATATGAGAAAAGGAAGGTGAAAGGTCACAGAATGTATTGGATGAGAAAATTGAAGGAAAATAATAGAACATGAATAAAATAGAAGCATCAATGATAACAAGGATTTTGAGGATCAATTCACAACTTTTTTCAGTTCAGTATTTGGCACTCTCATTATATTCTCTCTCTCATACTCTTGCACACTTAGAATTTTCTTGGAACAATATTGGAGGAGTGTGGCATACCTTGTATTTCGAGCAAGAAGGATAAGGAAGAGAAGGAAAGCGCAAAAGGAAAGGGGTGTCAATAGATACAACGAGTTTTACTTGCAGGTATTGAGTTCCATGTATGATTTCTTTGCTAGTTTTGACATGCATGGAATATGCATGTGGTTATTTGGTTATGATATATCATTGGAATGTGGGTTTTCTTGGATTAAAAATGGTTTATCCTAGCCTTTCCATTTCCTCTATCATGTTGTTGTGGGTATTTCCTTTCCTTGTTTTGGTTGGGGCTCCTGTTCCTTATGGTTGTGGGTTGCATTATTAGTTCCTTGGGCCTTGGTTAGACAAACACTCTAGAAGCCTTGTAATAACCTGGGTTGAGTTACTATTTCCAAAAGCCTTGGTTGGAAAAACACTTTGGGGCCCTTTCTGGGTTGAGTTACTAGTCTTGGAATCCTTGGTTGGATAAATGCTTTGGACCTTGACGACAACTATTGGTTGAGATACTAGTCCTAGTAGCCGGGTTGGAACAAATGCTCTAGAGGCCTAGAAAAACTAGGTAGAGAATGATCAGGATATGGTTATTTATTTTCAACCGTGGGGTGTAATCATTGTTTAAGGGTTGAGGTTGTTTGGCCTCTAGAAGCCTTGGTTTTGTTTTCTTGGTTTATCCCATGAGATGCCAAATTCATGCTTAGAATATGGGGTGGGGGTGATTAGCTGAAATAAATATTTGGTTTAGCCCAATCTATGGTCGGGTGGTACAAGGAATTCCCTGTATTGGTTAGATTTGCATATGTTAATAAGACCTCTTTTACTTTTATATTTTGTGTGTAAATTTAATTTCTATTATGTGGATTATATGGTTGTTCTATCATTATTATTATTCTAGTTATATGATGGTTATAAGCATGGTTTTATGAAAGAAGTGACTTATGGCTTTCGTCATGTTTTGATTAATAAATGATTTTTTAATGAATTTATGACCTAAAATATGATAATACAACTATTGTGAGAGGGCATCAGACCTTCTTGATGAATCTTAGATAAGTATGAGACCCCTATGTTTACGTGTGCATTTACAAATTGTACATTACATGTTCATGATGTGTTTGAAAATATTCTTGTCATGGTTAGGATGAGTTAGGCTATGTATTTGTTGAAGTTTTACATTATAAGCCTTGTCTTCTTGTTATTTATCATCTCTGTTAATTTCATCAAGTTATCGGTAGAGGCTTAAGTCCTAGCCCTGAAAAAGTGGCTTAGAATTCAGGGTCGTTGGCATAGAACTACCTGAGAAGGACTCGAGTCATATGGAGGTCCTATTTTGGCTGTGAATGGAGGGTTATATTCACATGGAGGGCTTGTAATGGGAGCGACTCGGGTTCTAGTTTAGTTAAAAAGAAAGTTAACTAAGGGGTTGGACACTTAGAGTGGTTGGTTAGCCCTTGGGGGTCTTGTAGCTCATGAGGAAGGTCATTTTGGTTTTGGTTTGTTGATTCCAATTCCTTAATTATATTTGGGGAGTTGAATCATATTTGATTAACTCTTCATCACATATTTACCTCAGTGGATCAGTTATCCTAGGTAAGTTTGGAAGGAGGGTGTTACAGGTGTTGGGTGGGTGTTCTCTCCTTTAGGGTTAAGCTAGGTAGATATATCTTGGAAGTTATTTTTTTTCACACTATGAATTTATTTGTTGTGGCCTATGGGGCTCTCCATTTTAATTTATATGTATATTAGGGGTCGTGGGAATCTACAGTCTCTTGTGGGACGAATGAACACCTAAAATTTCTTAGCATGGTTAGCGGGTACATCAACAGGGTGGTCCTTTTAGGACAAGAAAGTCTAGGGAGTGAGGTGAATATGAATCCTTAGTGTGGTTGGCAGGACTGTGAGATAGAGGGGAGAGGTCTACAGGGATGACAACGATAACATAATCAGGGGCACAGAGAAACCATGGACCCTTTTATTTATCAATCCTTTTCCTTTTGTTGGAAACACTTCCTTAATGGATGATAGTGTGATCATTATTCAAAATATAAGTAGATATTTGGAACAACTCAATCAAGCTCGACAATATGATCATAATGACACTATAGAATTCATGAACCACATCCAATGAAATATGTGGGAGATGCATGATAGACTGGTTAGTCTACAGAGAGGACAACAACGCATCTAGGACCAGTGTGACCATCTAGAAATTAGGTTGGCACACATGGATGGACATGTTCATTATGAATTTAAACCCTTGCCATCCCCTCAATGGGATCCAGATCATTCTGTCATGGTAAATTCTAATGATAAATGATCATTGTTGTTTGTCCTTTAGTTTTGTAAATGTTTTGGCACTAGTTGTCGGTTAGTTTATGTAAATTTTTTATGCTTTAGGATTTATTTAAAATGTTTAATTATATTTAGGTAAGTAGTGCTTTTAATTATAATATTTGGAATATAATTTATAATATGGCTTTAGTGGACATTAATGATCATCTCACACACACATATGAGGTATATTTGAAAAGAATTATAATATTTTTAATGTTATATATATCTATATATATATAATTTATAATATAAAATTAAATATAATATCATATTAGTTGTCTTTAATGCTACTATTTGAAAAGTTTTCCCACTTATCTTTCCAATCTAATTTGTCTAAATTGGCGGACATAAATTCATTGAAATAACAAGGTTCTTAGCTAAACTATGCACAATCCAAATGCCCTAAGGGGTTTTTCAGGGTGTTGAATCCATAGATGTAGTAAAAAATACTAGTTCAAATAACACAAATCAAGATTTCACCTCAAATTTTTAGGTCCAACCAGAAAATCCACAGGAAACTCTAAAAAGTCAAAGGAAACTACTTTCATAATTATTACTCTTCACAAAATTAGAATTGAAGTACAAATAAGAATTATATATATATATATATATATATATATAATTTAATTATATTTAAATAGATAATATTTATAATGAATGTATATTTTGGAATGTGATTTAAAATATAATACAATAGAATATTATAAATCATAAATGAGAGTTATATTTGAAATATAATTTTGTGTTATTTAATATGAATATTGAAATATTTTATTTGGTTGATTATCATATTTTTATATTATTAATATATTTAGCTTTTAAATATTATATGTCAACTAAACATACAATGAATTACACATCATGTAATATTAGTAATATCAGTAATATTATTTTTACAATGAATCTTTTGATGTTGTGTGTCTTTAGGGTCGAAAAATATTCGTGGTGTCCAAAGCCATTAAGTTGTAGCAATGGATTTAGATAAGCCAAACTCATTTACTATTTATGTTTGCTTGGAAATTAATAGGATATTTGTTAATGTTTTAAGGCTTTAATTATGACATGCCTTGGTCATTTTGATGACTGATTGTTAAATGTTTTAATGTTTATTTTTATATGTTTATAATAAGTATTAATGACTTTGATGACTAATTTATGAAATGTTTCAATGTTTATTTTTATGTCTTCTCAAAACAATTATGAATATTTCATTTTAGTTATAGCTTTTTTTTGTTTGTTTAGATTCAAGGGTTTTGAAAATGTGAAATGGATTAAAAAATGGCATAAATTTTGGAAGTGATGTATAGTTCATAGTTTTTATTTTTTTTAATTGTTTTAAAAATCAGATGCATTTTAACTTTGGATTTATCAAGAGAGAAAGGGATCAAATATTTTGGGGTGAAAATTTCTTTTAGAATGGAAAATTACAAGAATATTTAATTCATTTCAATACTTAATAAATATTATTTTAATATAGATTTATAATGGTTATTTAAAGGTTTCATCATTATATGTATATATATATATATATATATATATATATATATATATATATATATAAAAAAATATATGTTGAGTACACCAACAAATTGTTTTTTTTTTAAAAGATTTGTATATTTTTTCACATATTGACATAAAAATATTTTATTCAACATAAGTACCGAATTATTTTATTTATAGTCACTTATCCATGTTAAAATAATTTAACTATAGATTTTTTTTTTTTTTATATCTTATATATGTAACACTAAATTATTTTGTTTCACACGCCCATTTAATTATTTTAGTTATAATCTATACATGTTGTTGACACTAAATTATTTTATTTCATATGGACATTCAATTATTTTAGTTATAGTCAATTCTCTACATTAAAATATATTCCTTGGTTATTAATATATGTTTATATAAACCTCTCTCTAGTATTAGGAATATATACATATATATTGATTGTGCATATGGAGCATACTAAGAATTAAGAAGTAACCTAATATTTTGGACTTTCTAGATATACAATTGGTATAGCATTATTTTATTCAAAGTAGAGATTGAAATATTTTATTATAGTTGAAATTTAAATGAATACAAAATATATTTAAATAATAAAATATAGTACATTCCTTTGCAATGAAAAGTGAAAACATAATAATTTTTTACTTTCATTTGCTTTATCTCTTTATATAAATTTGATATAAAATTAAGTTACTTGAAATAATTTATTTATGGTTAGCATTTTTTTTAATATGATATGTAATAATTATGTTTAGCATGGAATGAATTATACATCTTCATGTAAAATCTATATTATTTTAGAGTGCATATGTTAACTACATATTTAGTGGAGGGATTACACATATCCCTCATACTAAAATAATTAGGAAAGTATAGAGGAAATTAGAAAGTTTTCACTACAAATTACTTAATATCTCTATATATAAATATGATGTAAAATTAAGGTGGACATTGAAGTTGCTTTGATGGGGTGTTTATAAGAGGACATATTGCTGGAATAATACCAGAACCCCCTACATGCATTAATGGATGAGAAATGGCATTAGGTTGGACATGTATTATTTTTCACCCAACACCCTTCTCTATGAGCAAGTGTTGCATATCCTACACAACAATTTCATCTCGATGTAGTGGCTTAAGTGATTGCTTCAAGTCAAGCTCATCCATGGCTTGTAATATTGAGGATCCATGGTTGTTGAATTTACCTTTTATTATTGCATAGGGAATGAAAAAATGCCACCTCAGAGGACTAATAGGAGAAATTTTGTTTGATGATCTTACATGATACTAGAGAGGTAATCTCCTAAAAATAAATAAGGCTTACTCGACCACATTATCATTATTTTTGGTGCAATAAATCTCTAGTCTGAGCAAGTATTTTCTCCCATGTTCTATTTCGCTCACCTGTTCTTTGGGTGAGTGTGGAGTCTATGTCTTAGTCGATTTCTCTTTGGTTCTCTCCTATCTCCTAACATTTTCTTAATTAGTAGTTTTTAATTTCTTCTTAATTTTTAGCTATCATTTCCACCATATATGATTCTATGTGTGTTGCATATGCTACACATCAATTTAATTTCAAGGTACTCATTTAAATGATTTATTTAGGTGGATGTCAAGCTCATCCATGGCTTGTAATATTCAGGATCCATGGTTGTTGAATTACCCTTTCATTATTGCATAGGGACTGATAGAATGCCACCTCAGATGACTAATAAGATAAATTTGGTTTGATGATCTCACATGACACTAGAGAGGCAATCTCAGGAAAATCAATAAGGTTTGATGGACCACATCATCATTCCTTCTTGAATAAGAGCTTTCTGGAAATAACTAGTATGAGAAGGTATTTTCTCCCTTGCTCTGTTTTGTTCACTTGTTCTTTGGATTCACGTGGAGTCTCTATCTTATTTGATTTCCATTTGCTTCTCCAGTATCTCTTAGCATTTTCTTAATTTCCTCTTAGTGGTTATCTAAATATTCATTATTCTATGTAAAATTAATTTAATGATTTGCTACTAATTGTAAAATTGTTTAATGATTGTTTCATGTATGTACTTAGGACTGGTAGCACCATGCAGAGGTATCAATATGTTAAAAGATGCATGAGGTGCTACTATATTGATATGTTTGGGTGTCTCATATGATGCTAGGTAACATTAAATAGAGTAATTATTTTTCATGTTGCAAGCACGGATTTAGATAAAGCCAAAATCCATTACTATATACGTTTTCTTCAGATCCAATAAGAAATGAAATAATGCTCCAAGTCCTTAATTCGAATGGGTTGAATTTTATTTGTTTGACCCCAAGTAGATATGAGTTTAGGGCTTCTTTTAGCTAGGAATAAATCCCTAATTCATTTTCATTTCACAGTTTTCTTTTTGTATGTCAGCACTCTACTCTGCAAAGTCAACGTTTTGGTCTTTTCCAAGCTCTACCATCCAAACCTGGTCTGTCACTTCATATGACCTGTCACTTATCCAACTATTGCATAGGTTATCATTTTCCACCATATACAATTCTATGCGTGTTCATGGAGAATAACGGGTAACATATAACATGATTCCTTTTATTATATTTTCCTCTCCACCAGTTTCATTCTACATTATGTTTTCTGAATTTCATTCCTTATATCTTTATTTTCTTTATGTAGAGTGGGATTTCTAAGGTTGTTAGGTTCTGCTAGAGATGGCTCTTAAGGATATTCTCTCAAGCATTTTTCTCTAGACGCTTCTTCTCATCTCACTTTTCCTAAAGGTACTTTCCTATCTCTCTGTACTTACGTTTAATATATGTTCCAGGTGGAGTGCACTGTGCTGATTTTGATGAATCTTTAGTAAGGTTTATATTTTATGATTTTTAAGGTGATTCACCTCCGATATCATTATGGGGGTTGGTAGAGTTTTTTTTAATGGTTTATACAATTCCTTACTTACCTTGTCTATTAATAGTTCATGTGCAGAGAATACTGAAGGGTATTCATAACCTAAGGCCCTTTTTTGTTTCTTTCCAAAGAAAGTATCATTAGGATGGATGCTAACCTAGTGGCTCAACCTCTATGCTTCCCAGAGTATACTGTTACAGGTAAGATCAAGAGATTTTATTTGTTTTTCTTAAGGATTTCAAATCCTGAAATTGTAGCTACATCATCTCTCATATTTTTTCATTTTCTGTTCATATTTGTTTTATATGGTAGCTAACCTGGATGAATATGTGATTACTCCAGAAAAATATAACCCTTCTAGCTAGAGTAGTTGTAAAGGTAATTTAATTTCCTTTTCTTTTGTGTTCATTCTTTATACAATAATCAACGTTTTATTTTCTTGGAAGTCTATTCCTTATGTTAACAGGATTCAATTTTATGAACAGTTATGTATCTATTGTAGTACTTCAAAAGCTACATACATAAGGGACCCTCACCACCATGCCGTCCTTCTCTTCTCAAGAGTCAGATTTGGATAGATTTTTGTTAGGACTTGTAATTGGTCGAAATGGTTCTACCTTGGTTAGGAATGTAGTACAAAAATTATGACCAATAATGTGAACTTTTGAATGTAACCTAAATTTATCTTCATATACCGAGGTGGTGTAAGTATTTTGGTTTTTGGCTAATGTCTCTCACTTAACATCTTCTATGTAAATAATTCACATGATTTCATTATAAATTGTAAACAATTCAAATGATTTCTATTATGTAATGTATTATTGGTCATGTTATGGTTGTTATGCTTATGCCAATATGTCATGGATTGAATGTTATCTATCTTCTCTCTCTATTATAATTTTTTTATTTTAGTCTAGAATGGTAATAACACTAAATTTATGGTCTATATCCCACGAGAGTTTCTCCTTTATATATGTACTATTTTTATCACTACTCAATAGTTTGAACTAATACATTTTATTAATATTTAATAATATTGTTAAGTCTAGCCGCGACAATGTATAATTAAAGTGGTACTTTTTTCTAATTTGGGTATAAATCATATGCCTAGTCGCCTTGTATCCTTATAGGGGACATATGGATATAGTTATTCGAGCATTTTCACTTGTTATGTAGATTATGAAATGTGTCTTTGTGAGGTCCTTTTATATACTTGAATCTTTAGTTTTACTATGTAAACATTAGAGTTTGCCTATAAAATTTTCCTTGTCTTATGGACACAACCATTCACCTAACTTAATACCCTAATATTTCTGTAATTTAAACTATTTTCATATTGTCTTAAGCTATAGTTTAATTAAGATACTTGTTAGCTTTAGTAGGCACTCATTTTATTTTATGTTTTTGTTTATTTCTTTATTAAATCTAAAGACGTATTATTTTATTTTACTGTAGAATTTGTTTATTTCCAAGATAAATATTCTATGTAATAGAATTGGTGAAAAATTCATGTAAAAATTTATAATAACTAATGTCATCGGATATGTATTCCAAGCTTAATGTTGGGAAAAAAATCCTTGTGGGTGTTCATTTGGTTATTATGGCTAAAAGGAAGTTGGAAAAGGAAATGGAAAAGGCTTTGTAAAGGAAAAGTGGCATTAATTGACATTTTATTTATGAAAATAAAGGAAATTAGGAGAAAAGGAAGGTGAAAGGTCACATGTTGCACCTGAGGAGAAAAATTAAGGAAAATAATGAAAAATGAATAAAATAGAAGCCGCATTGATAAAAAGGATTTTGAGGATATTTTCATAGAATTTTGTCAATTTATTTTTGTAACTCTCTTTCACACTCTTGGACACCTAGAGTTTTCTTAGAGCACTTCAACATTGGATCAAGGAAATAAAAGAAGGAAAATAAAAGTAAATATCAAGCAAGGAATATCGAGATCAAGTGACTATAATAGGATTGTTTGTAGGTATCGATTTGCATGTGTAATTTCCTTGCTAGAAGTAGCATGCATGGTACATGCATGTGTGTTCTTGGTTCTCTTGTTATCATGGTTCATGGGTTTGGCCAGGTGTGGTATTTTTCTTCATTATTTCTTTGTAATTTCTAGAAAGCCATGGTGTGGTGGGTTCTCTTATATTTGGTTGAGTTGTATTTCCTAATGGAATCGAAGCTAAGTGGGGTGGTCTTTGAAATAAAGAACATAAGGCCTAGGAATACCTAGACCGGAGAATGTCGGATTGTGGTAAAGCCAAATTTTGTTTGCCTTGATGGGCCTAGGAATCCTCTACCAGTGAATGGAGGGATACACAATAAATCCTAGAGGTGTGTGTCCTTGATCATGCCTAGGAATCATCAACTGATGAATTAAGGGATATACGGTAAATCCTGAAGGGAGGAGTCTTGATTAGGCCTAGCAATCATCAATCATTGGATGGAGGGCTATAGGTAAAGCCTAGATACTAGGAGATAGGAAAATTCCTCATTGGTTTAGGTGGAGATATTTGAAGGAATCCTTGCTTGTTTAGGAACTAGTTATCTGGTGGGGATTGAAGTATAACCTAAGGTAACCTGGATTGGTTTTGTTTTCAGTCCCATATTAATTATTGGAATATGGAAAGGGGGTGATTGGTTGAATGAAATACATGGTTCAACCAATATATGGTCAGGTGGTTCGCTAAAGTCCCAAAATTTGTTAGCTTATGCATTCATTGATAATAGTTTCTTCTCCTTGTTATTTCATGTGTAAATGTACCAGTTAATATGTGGTATTCATGGTTGTTATATCATTGATTTTTTATGTTGGTTATGTTGGTTATGAGTATGTTTTATCACAAACTTGATTTATGGATATCATCATGTTTTAATTATAAATTGAATGATCAATGAATATATTTCCTCTTAGATGATAATGCAGCTAATGTGGTAAGGCATCAATGCTTCCTTATGAATCTCAGATATGCATGAGACCCCTATGCTCGAATATTTTGTTATGACCTGTAGATTACATATTTGTGACCTATTTGAGGAAATTCCTATCATGGATAGTAGGGGTTAGATCAAGTACTTGTACCAATGTTTGCATTAGAAAATTTAATTTATGTTTTTTTATTATTTTTGGGAGTCTCATGAAGTTTTGTGCAGAGGCCTAAGACCTAGTGCTAAAAAAGTGGCTCATAATCTACGATCGCTAGCTTAGAACTTTTTAAAAAACTCCATAGTCATTGGCATGCCTTGTTGTGGGAGTGACTTGTAGGCCTTATTCGCATGCTTGGATTTTCATGGAAGCGTTTGAGGGTCAATATCAATAAAATGTTAATTTTCCTTATGGGTTAGTCACCTTAATGGGTCGGTTGGCTCCCGTAGGATCTATAGCATGTGTGGAAGGTAAATTTGGTTTAGTTATATTGGTTCCACTTCCTTAACTATACACTGGGAGTTGAATCACATCATAGTAACCTCTCCTCAAATGTTTACCCCAGTGGACCGGTTAGCTTAGGTAAATGTGGGAGGAGGGTGTTATAGAGTGGTATGATAGCATCTTTCAACCCTTAGACTAGATGGGAGGAATGTGGCCGTCATGCATGCATGAAGGTTGTAAATGTGCTTGTTATGTATGCATGGTGGTGGTCATTTTTGCAGTTGTGTTGTCATGTAGAAGTTGATGATGTTGTCATTGGTATGTGTGTATCATGCATACATGTCAGTTTCATATGTTTTCATTATTCTTGTGGTCTATGTGATTGTTGTGTATGTATGCCGATGGTCATTGTTTTCATTGTGTCACCATGTGGAAGTTGATGGTGTTGTTGTTGGGATATTCTTGTCATGAGTGAATATCGGTTGTATATGCATTTTTTATGCATGCCAGTGTCTATATGTTATTATGCATGCATTTTCATGATTATAATTATGCATGTATAGTAGGTGAAACATGCATTGTGAGGTCATTGTATGTAGTTTGTGTCATCATGATGTTGTTGGTTGTTATGATGCTAATATGTTAGCTGAGATATAGTAGGAGATGCATATCATGCGAATGAGGTTGCAGGACTAGAATTCAATGTAATATCATATTGTTATACAATTTTATATGTTTGGCATGCAAGTATGTTATTTATATGCATTAGGGCTATATACATGTTTTTCATTCTATTATTTTGTGGTTACATGCATGATAGATGCTAGTTCATCAACATGGTCATATTCACATGTGTTGGATAGTCATGAATGATAGTAACTTGTTGTTGTATGAATTGTGGTCATATGCATGATGACTATGGTTATTGTGTTACATTATTGATGTTATTATGTTTGTGCTAATATGTATTGGCTTGTTGAGATTATTATTGTTATGATATTCAGGTATGAGCTGATATATTTGTGATATTGTGTTGTACTAATCTAGATTGATTGTGCATATGTGATTGTTATGCATGAATGAAAATTTTTTATGACCTTATGATGTGAACATGTTAGCTAGTTATTATTATGGATTCCATGACCTGATTTATATTTGAGTTGATGTGTTGTGAAGTTATATCATGCTAATATAGATTGATTATGTAGACAAGATAGCCTCCCCTGAGATACATCAAGGTATTAGTTTTCTTATGTTTTCCATTTTGTGTTTGAATGTTTTATTATGTTGTCTAGTTGGTTTTTGAGTGTTTAGTGTCTATTATTTTATATATTTGTTTTCTGAATGTTTGATTAACTGCATGGTATGAGTTTGTGTTTATAAGATTTCCTAAAGGAATGATATTGTTTCTAGACGGTTTTACTAACACATTATATGTGTTAAGACAATTGTTATGTGCTTGAGTGTAAGTAGGTGCTAGTTATTGTATTGTGATTAATGACTGAGAGTTGAATATTGATTAGCACATGGTTGTTAGTCTTGGTAAAGGCTGGTCTCAATTAATAGGCATGATGTCTTGATATTTGGAATGTGTGACTGACATGTGTGAGTAGTTGCAGGGAAACATGTTTGGTATTAGTGTGACAAGGCAATTATAGTTGATTTGTTTACATAACTAAAATTTGCATGATGTGAAAGTACATAGTAATAATCAGTTGTATCAAGGAAAAAGTTAAATGAAGGAACCAGGTGAGAATTCTTGTGGCTATGTTTAAAAATCGCACTTCCAAATGAATGAGTGCTTTGCATGAATACATGAGGTTTTCTTATCCTTGATTTTATCTGACATTATGTGGGTATGTGCTAGATTCATGAACATGTATTCGACAGGTATAACAGTTGGTTTCTAGTTATAGTTGGATCTGTTAAGGGATTTTGAGCTCCTTGACAGGTTTACGTGTTCAGTTACAAGGTAGCGTGATTATCACAACAAGGTAAGGTAACTGGTATATTTTTATGTTTATCTATGCACTTTTAGTTATGTGTTTAGGGAAGTATCATGCAAGAGATTTCATGGGAAAAGAGACTGCCATGAAATCTTGGAGAAGGCTTAGGTTGAATTCCCTTGGAGGCATTGGGAATCCATGGGGATTGATTCATGTTGTATAAAGAGTCTTGTGATTTCAGTTCTTTTTGATTTGTTTGCACTTGATTTGAATTATTTTCTTTTATGTATATTGTATGGCCATACCACTTTGCTTGTGGTGATGTATTATTATTGGTTTTCATGGGCTTCTTCTTGGTTGCTTCTTGTTCTTGTATTTTATGTTTCAAGGGTCTTGGGAATTGGTTGGGAAGGAGGAGGTTAATGGAGCTTCGTAAGAGCTGAATGAAATCTAGAAGGTAATGTAAGACCTGGATGAAGCTTGGTGCATTGAAGCTAAAGGAAAGAGTATGAAGACTGGTTGAGTTTGTTAGGTCCATTGTGATAAATGGGCAGTGGTAGGAAAATCATAAGAAAGGTAACATGAAAGGTAGAGTAAATGTATTTGAGGTATCAAATGCCTTGGATAAGTTGGGAACTATTGTTCTCAATGTTATGCATGGTGTGCATGGATAAATGGGGGTTCTCTTAGCCTTGAAATTATGCTATTTTTTAATTATGTTGTGCTCATGATTATGATTATGTCTATATATGTATACATGTATGTATGCATGTCATTGTTTGATAGGGTTTCTAGGGATCATGATTTTTTGTGCTAATGTTTATCTCTCTCTCTCTCTCTCTCTCTCTATCTATCTATCTATCTATCTATCTATCTATCTATCTATGTGTGTGTGTGTGTGTGTGTGTGTGTGTGTGTGTGTGTATTTATGTCCCTATCTAATAGGGTTGTCATGGATTATTCTCATGGAGGAGTGATTGCTTATGCAGGTGAATGGCATGAAGAGGTTCCTAGTATTATGAGGAATCAAATGGAAGTGTAGCCCTAAAATATATATGGGGTCAATAGCATGTGGATATGAGTTGATATTATGTGATTATATTATGTCTATGCTAATGTTATGATAGGTAATGTTGAGGGATACATAAAAGGAATGAAAAAAATGTGATCCACGATATGCTAGGATAAGCATGGATGGCAGAGAGACACTGGAAGCAAGGTTGCTTGGTAGAGATAGTGCGGTTTTAGATGTGCAGTAATAATGTTATATATATGTTATGCATATTGCATATGCACTGCTGGGTATAGATGGTGCTATGTACATGTTGGATATGTGGCGCTATGTACATATTGTATTGTGTGCATGATGGATATGCAATGTTGTGTGCATATGGTGTTGTGCACATGTTGGATATGTGGTGTTGTGTAAAGATTGTATTGTGCGCATGATGGATATGAGGTGTTGTGTGCATATAGTGTTATGTACATATTTTATATGCAATGCTATGTACATATAGTGTTGTGTGCATGTTTCACATGGAGTGATATATACATATGTTGTTGTGTGCATGATTATACATATGGTGCTATATGCATCTGGTATTGTGTACATGTTGTAAATGTGGTGTTGTGTGTAGGTAGTGTTGTGTACATGTCGTGCATGTGCCGTTATGTACATGTGGTGTTGTGTACGTGTGGTATTTGTTACACATGATACATGTGGTTTAGTTTACATTTGGTGTTATGCACATGTTTTGCAGGTGGTGTCATGTAGATGTGATGTTGTACACACATCGTGCCAGTGGTGTTGTGTACAGGTGGTACTGTGTACATGTTGTACATATGGTATTGGTGTACATATGGTATTTTTACCATGTCGTACATGTTGTGTTGTGTACATGCAATAATGAGTATGTGCATTGTGTAGTCATGACATCACGACATGTGTATTCATTGTGTTGTATTACGTGTACACATGTGTATTGTGTTGTACACCGGATGTAGGAGTATTGTGTGATGTCGTATGTTGTGTGTGGATGTATGTGTTGTGATGTACATTGTGTATGTCTACATGACTGAATAAATGAAAGAGGCACTAGGTGTTTATTGGGTGTGTCCTGCATACACAAGATTGATTGTTGTGTATGGATGTACGTGTTGTGATGTACATTGTGTATCTGTACATGATTGAATAAAAGAAAAAGGCACTAGGTGTTTGTTGGGTGTGGCAACCGATCCTGTGTATGTACGAAAAAGACAAAGGATAAAGGTCGAAGCAAAGGATTGATTTAATTTTAGTTTTATTATTTATGTGATCTATGATTATGAATTTTGATTATTACATGAGATCTATGATTTTGTTTTATGAGGGTTACATGTGATTTATGATTTTGATTCTTGGGATGGAGGTGAATCCTGGTATTACTTTGAGGGTGGAGGTGCGAGCCTCTGGATTCCCTTGTTGCTGATACATGAAACGTATTCTTTTAATTGATGGTTAGAGAAAATGTGCATCTGTTTATATGTGTATATTATTAAAAATACTATAATGGGATGGATTTATAAATCTCCATAGATAGTATGGTTATTTGTTGGTTGAAGAAAATGTGTGTGAGTATATCTGTGGTCTTTATTGTAAATATTGTAATGATTTGTGTTATAAATATCCAGTAAATTGTATGTTTATCATGTTTCAGAAATGGTCATTGTAAATAATTCAATGAGCTGCGTTATAAAGCTCCATAGGCAATAAGTTTTACTTTTCAGCAGTTTTCTATTTTATAGGTGTCATTGAACACCAAGGTCGATGATCCCCCAAGGGGGAGGGTTCTGTAACAATCCTAGTCAATAATTCATGTAAAAATATGTAATAACTAAGGTCATGGGACACATATTCCAAGCTGAATGTTGGGAAAAACATCCTAGTGGTTTTTCAGTTGGTTATTATGGCTAAAAGGAAAAATGGCATTAATTGGAATTTTATTTATGAAAATAAATGAAATTACAAGATAAGGAAGGTGAAACATCACAGTTGCATGTGAGGAGGAAAAAAAGGGAAAATAATGGAAAATCAACAAAATATAAGCCTCATTGATAAAAACGCTTGTGAGGATCAGTTCATAGAATTTTTTTAGTTCATTTTTGTAGCTCTTTCTCTTTCCTCTCTCTCACACACTCTTGGAAACTTAGAGTTTTCTTGGATTACTTTATCATTCGATCAAGGAAAGAAAAGAAGCTAAAGGGAAGCAAAGATAAAGCAAGGAAGAGATGGATCAAGTGTCTACATTGGGATTGCTTGCAAGTATTGATTTGCATGTGTGATTTCCTTGCTAGATGTCGCATGCATGGTACATGCATGTGTGTTATTGGTTCTCTTGTTTTCATGGGAGTGGCTTTTTCTGGGTGTGACAATGTTCGTCATCCTTTCCTTGTCATTTCCAGATAGCCATGGTATGGAGAGGTTCTCTTGTATTTAGTTGAGATGTATTTTCATATGGACTCGAGGTCGAGTAGGGTGGTCTTTGAAATAAAGAACAAAAGGCCTAGGAATCCCTATACCAGAGAAGGTTATATTGTAGTAAAGCTATATTTTGTGTGCCTTAGTGGGCCTAGGAATCCTCGACTGATGAATGGAGAGATATACGGAAAATACTAGAGGTGTGTGCCCTTGATTAGGCCTAGGAATCCTCGATCAGTGAATGGTGGGATATACGGTAAATCCTAGAGGGTGGATTCTTGATTAGGCATAGGAATATTTAACTCTTGGATGGCCGATATACGATAAAGCCTATAGACTAGGAGACAGGAAAATTCCTCACGATGTAGGTGGAGAGATCCAGAGGCATCCAAGATTTTCTAGGGACTATTAGTCTGGTGGGGATTGTGGTAAAGCCTAAGGTGACCTGGATAAGTTTTGTTGTGAGTCCCACATTCATGCTTAGAATATAGAACGAGGGTGATTGGTTGAAAGAAATATTTGGTTCAACCAATCTATGGTCGGGTGGTTCCTGGAAGTCCCAAACCTGGTTGGCTTATGCATTCATTAATAAGAGTTTATTCTCATTGTTATTTAATGTGTAAATGTATTGTTTCATATGTGGTATTTATGGTCTTTTTGTCCTTGATTATTTATATTGGTTATATGTTGGTTATGAGTATGTTTTATGATAGACTTGATGTATGGATCTCTTCATGTTTTGATTAGAAATTGAATGAAAAATTAATACATATCCTAATAGATGATAATGTACCTAATGTTATAAGGCATCAATTTTTCCTTAATAATATCAAATAATTTGAGGCCCCCATACTGGAATATGTTGTTACGACTTGCAGATTACATATTTGTGACATGTTTGAAAAATTTCCTGTCATGGCTAATAGGGGTCATATCAAGCACTTGTACCAATGTTTGCATTAGTATCTTTAATTCATGGTTGTTTATCATTTTTTAAAGTCTCATGAATCTATGGGGAGAGGTTTGAGACCTAGACTTGAAAAAGTGGCTCAGAATCTAGGGTCAATTACTCAAAATTGTTTGACAAAGTCCACAGTCGTTGGCATGCATTGTTGTAGGAGCGAATGGAAGGCCTTAGTCGAATTCATGGATTGTGATGGGAGTGTCTAAGGGTGCAGATCAATAAAATGTCATGTTGCCTCAGGGTTTGGTCACCTAGAAGTGTTAGTTGGCTCTTGAAGGTTATGTAGCATGTGTGGAATGTCACTTTGGTTTATTTCTATCAGCTCAATTATCACTCATAACATGTGAAACATTAATTGGTAGGTTCATACAGTTGATTTACCAGAGGTCTCCTTAATCTCTTCAAGTTGGTATAGGAAAATTTCATATCTTTTACACGTTTAACCTATCCTAAGGTTCAAGGCCACCTCCATTTAGGTCATTTCATGTCCCATCAGTCACGATCAGGTGTCAATTTCATTTCCCAAGAATTTAAATTTAAAAAGGACACTTGAGCTAGTTTTACAACTTTTCGTAGTGTTTTATACAGCAAAATAGAAGTTTTCTCTATGAAACTATTAAAAGTTAAACTAGCCACGCTGCGAAAAATTGTTTTCTTGTCTGTCTTTTCAAAATTGATTTGAAGTTTTTGTTCATGATTGGAGGAGTTAGGGTGGAGATCATTCGATTTTGTTAGGGTTATTACAAATGTACAAATCCATGTACAAGGTCATCATCACACTTTTTAGAATGCATGTGTCATGATTAATGCATGAATTTTCATTTAAACCATAAACCCTTACCCAATTAGTCTTTTTGTCATAATTCACTTTGTCTTTGCATGTAATTGGATTTCTGGAGAGCTTCTCCATCAAGGCAAGCAGGTTGCTAGCATATTCAAAGGTTGTAGGTGTCATCAAGCAAGCAATCCTACAAAGATATAAATCCACCCATGGATATAAGGAAGAAAACAAACAAAGGTTTTCACTGCCACATGTATGAGACCATGGACATGAATTTCCTCAATGAAGATCCAATGACCATGGAGATTTTCAGAAGAACAGGTTCCTTGCAATTCTGTCAAAGATTGCAAGGTTGTCATCTACAGGTTTCCAAAGATTTTTCTGCAAGATTCACTGGAACAACATCAAAAGTGGTAATTCTAAACCTAACAGTGACACTAGGTATCATTTTAACAGCAACAGGAATACTTATAGGAGGATAAAAATGGTTTAAAAGCATGAAATTCACAGTGCATGACTGCAAAGAATTCATCAAGCAAGAACACAACAAAACTGATCTTACAAATTTTATCCCTAGGAGTTTCATGAAGGTCAACTATTCAAAGCTGTTGATGATCATTCATAAGTATTTTACCTGTGAAGGAAGGTTTCAAATGGTCTACTCCTACCACCTCAAACTTCTATTGCATTTCATGGTTGAGAGGCCACTTGCGTTGCCTTTTTATTTATATAGAAGTTTAAGGAAACTGTCAGACAAGTTTCAGATCAAGAAA
Source organism: Pinus albicaulis (assembly GCA_034641835.2). Lineage (NCBI taxonomy): Eukaryota > Viridiplantae > Streptophyta > Pinopsida > Pinales > Pinaceae > Pinus > Pinus albicaulis. The sequence continues at coordinate 508,215,446 of CM076578.1, read as the reverse complement.
GAAGGCAATGAAACTACTCGTTTTCATCATGGTTTCATTAAGATATTGATGTTAGAGGAATTGAAGAGAATAGGTAGTGATTGGACTTCTTTTTTGTTCATAAGTGGTTATGAAATTGATTTTGTCACTACTAAGAGAGCTTCCAAGCCATGGAACATTTCATCACCAACTGAGGCAGAGGAAGTTGAAGAAGGGAATAGATCATCTCCTCCAGAACCAATGAGCATGGAGGCAGAGCCTTTGGATAATATTGATACACCTGAAACAACACCTGCAAAAAAAAAGCCAACAGTTAGCAAACAAAGAAGGAAGAGAGCTACTAGGAGCCAAATAGTGGTTAAATGAAACTTAGAGGACATCTTCCATGGAATTGACATTGAAGAAAATCCCATTTTCCAAGCTGAAGATGTTGAAGATGGAGGAAGAAAGATAAATAAAGGAAGGATAGCTAAAAAGTGAGAGTTTTCAAGTAATGATGTTGGTTTCATGTTTCAACCTAGAAAGAAAATGACCAGGCATGCAAGAAAGTTCATGGAAAGAAAGAAAGAGATTGATAAGGTCAGTGAAACTTCTTAGCCACCAAATATTATAGATATATCTTCACCTGCAAAATAAGAATGAATCATCAAACAAAGAAAGGGTAAAGAGAAAAGTAGTGAAAAATCAAGAATTGGAACCCTTAAGGAGAAATTGAAGGTAGCAAGAGATGGGATATCGGTTGTGAAGAAAGAGAAAAATAAGCACAAAGTTCAAAATGTTCAATTTGAAAAGATAAAGTAAATATGGGAAGAACAGGTCATAAGTGTTTCACGGACCTTGGACAATACAGAAAAGTTGATTAAATGGACTCATCCACTAAGAAGAGAGGCCAAACACATCAGAAAGATGAACCTGCATTTGCAATCCGAGAACAGGGAATTAAAGGAAAAATTGAAGGATCTAGAAGAGTAATTGGATCTGATTCATGTGGAGTTGGAAAAGAAAATATTTAAAATGACAGTGGTTGAGGATCCCATTAGTGAACTGATTGTAAATGAGGAGGAAACACCACAAGAGTGATAAGGTAAGATGGAATATGCCTTAGGAGGTTCATTACATATCAATTTATGGTTATTTACAACTTTTTGTAGCGTACCCCAGCCTTAAAACCAGAAATATGCTATGAAAAAACCTATAGGTGTATTTTTGCATTCAACACTAGAAGATTTGGTGAAATTTCTGACGGCCAATTTGTCGCTATTCCGACACATAGTCATCGCAAGAGCGACAGTTCGAGGACGGGCAAAACGTGGTTTCCCATGCCGTCACAATTCTGACACAATTAAAAAGTGTCGCACTACCGACACTTGTTCCCTCGTTTCCAAACAAGCGTCGCTCGTCCGACATTTCCCAAACCGTCGCGCTTCCGACATTTATAAACTATCGCACTTCCGACGAAATGTGGTTCGACATTTTGAACGTCGCTCTTCCGACGTTTGTAAACTGTCACAATTTCGATGAAATGTGGTCCGACGTTTTGAATGTCGTGCTTCCGACGTCTGTAAACTGTCGCAATTCCGACATAATATGGTCCGACATTTGAGACATTGCTCTTCCAACGTTTGTAAACTGTCCCAATTCCGACGAAATGTTGTCTGACATTTTGAACGTCGCTCTTCTGACGTTTGTAAGTTGTCGCAATTCCAACGAAATGTCGTCTGACGTTTTTATACTGTCACTATTCCAACGTTTTTAAGCTGTCGGAATGCTCACGCTTACAAGGCGTAGGTATACCGACGGTAGGTTCAATTTAAAAAAAAAAAATGAAACTTTAAAACAATACAGTAAATCTCCAATATTTGTTATGAATTGTGGGCGTTCCAATGACCATGAAATATTAATATAATAAACCACCCCGTAGCGCTTCGACTATAAACAATCATTTTTTTTTCACAAGAGAAAAAACATTGTTTTGAATATATTATATGAAGTAAAACAGTCCATGAAGTCATTACATTTTCACATCTGAAGATTGGAACCCAAATATCCATCCAGAAAAGTGGAAGTCCCACCCCAAACAGTGATAGAAAAATACCCCATGTCACATACAAGGACTTGATATAAAACCCAGTAACGGTCCACATGGAGATTATCGACAATCTGAGAAAGCATCCAAATATGCCCGAGGCATCTATAAGAAAGTGAAATAGCAGTATATATGTAGAATAGTAAAGCAACAGCTAGATACAGTACCGACGTCCATTGTTCCAAATACAAATTAAAGTACCCAAAATCCTTGAATAGAGAAAAATGCTAATCATGTGAAGAGTGTGATATGTCCAAAATATAAAAATACCATCATACCATATCAATAATCCAGCAACATAGACTAACATCGCTAGTTTTGAAGGCAGAGTGATAAACATTAATCATTTTTTTTTCACATGAGAAAAAACGTTGTTTTGAATATATTATATGAAATAAAACAGTCCATGAAGTCATTACATTTTCACATCTGAAGATTGGAACCCAAATATCCATCCAGAAAAGTGGAAGTCCCACCCCAGACAATGATAGAAAAATACCCCATGTCACATACAACGACTTGATATAAAACCCAGTAACGGTCCACATGGAGATTATCAACAATCTGAGAAAGCATCCAAATATGCCCAAGGCATCTATAAGAAAGTGAAATAGCAGTATATATGTAGAATAGTAAAGCAATAGATAGATACATTACCGATGTCCATTGTTCCAAATACAAATTACAGTACCCAAAATCCTTGAACAGAGAAAAACGCTAATCATGTGAGGAGTGTGATATGTCCAAAATATAAAAATACCATCAGACCATATCAATAAACCAACAACATAGACCAGCATCGCTAGTTTTGAAGGTAGAGTGATACACATTAATCATTTTTTTTTCACATGAGAAAAAATGCTATTTTGAATATATTATATGAAATAGAACAGTCCATGAAGTCATTACATTTTCACATCTAAATATTGGAACCCAAATATCCATCCAGAAAAGTGGAAGTCCCACCCCAGACAATGATAGAAAAATACCCCATGTCACATACAGAGACATGATATAAAACCCAGTAACGGTCCACATGGAGATTATTGACAATCTGAGAAAGCATCCAAATATGCCCGAGGCATCTATAAGAAAGTAAAATAGCAGTATGTAGAATAGTAAAGCAACAGATAGAGTACCGACGTCCATTGTTCCAAATACAAATTAAAGTACCCAAAATGTGCAGAGACATGTACTGTTGATATACACCTCACACAAAAAGCATCCATGATAGAGAAAAAATATGTATAAACCCAGGGTCGATTTTATGTTCTGGCTCGCTTGTTCCTGGAAATAAAAACCATCTGCAGAAACCCAGGCTCGCTTGTAAGATCAAGCTCGCTTGATTCGAAAATTGGTAACCATCCGTTGCATCTGAGATGTAAGGTTCAGACTCACTTGTTTCCATTAGTAGCCTGCTACAGCTTCCACCCTGTTCATAGAAAAAAAATTCTCTGTACGTAGACCATATAAACATGGCTTCGTATTTCAAAAAATAGGTTTAAAATAGAAACAGGGCAACATTTTTTTTTGCAATTGTTATGAACATAATTTGACCATGGAATATTAATATAATAAACCACCCTGCAGCGCTTCGACTATAAAGAATCATATAAACATGGCTCTGTATTTCAAAAAATAGGTTTAAAATAGAAACAGGGAACATTTTTTTTTCTAAGTAAAGTTAATCTATTAACAGTGGGAATAAAATTACACCGAAGTCAAAAGCATTGCCTAGACTCATGGCAAATTTGTCATCAAAAAATCAAAAAATCAAGAAGACTACCCTCATACAGGGGAACCAATCTTGAACATTTACAGAATTCAAAAATATTACAGAGGTACAACACAATAATATAATCTAAAACATGCCTAATTAAGTGGGCCTGCGAAGCAAGAAAACCACATTAACCAAACTATTCCTCCGGTGGCTCCTTCACGATTCGGCACCATCCTTCGGAAGGTCTAGGATCGCTAAGTGCTACGTCCACATTCACGCCACAACTCCCCTCCTGAAGGCCCAAATGCTGGCCGGATTTTTCCGAGCTCAGACCCACCGGATGGGTGCATTCTTCCTCCGTTTGGGCCTCGTCGCGGAAAACCACAATGACTGAGGCTGTAATTCGGGGGCAGTTGAGAGAGAAATTAAACGAAAATTGCGCAGTTCACGTCATGGCTGTAGAAGGTGAACTAGCAGTGGGGAAACAAGGAGCAGGGGAATGCATACATTGTCCAGATCCTACAATCTGACCCCGCCCACTCCTCGTATTTGGATAGCAACCTGCGTAATAATCACTGGACTGGCTGGAAGATGACTCAGTTGAGGGGCTAGAGGGAGAGTGCAGGGGTTGACCTCTAGTGCTCCCCCTGCGGCAACGCATCCTTTGACGCAGGCGAGGCATGGGTGCAGTCTTAGCAGTGGGCACAAGAGGAGACGGAGAAGTAGACTTCCAAGAAACAGAGGAAGACACACAGACTAGATCGAGGGAAATGTAGATATGCAGCAAAGTCTAAGCATCAATTCAGCTTGCCACTTCTCCTTCTCGTCACAGTGAGCAGGCAGTGTAACCCAACAACTGGCTCGTCTGAAAAACCATAGCGAAATGCCATTTTATCGACCCCGACTGCAATGCAATAGAATGACGCCCATCATACCTAATCTCTGATCATTAATGAGAGCCGAAGGCTGGATCATATTGGAGCATGCAGAATCGCTAACAGGAGTGGAGGTCCGATCTTGAACAGTGTTAAAACTTAATGCAATTTAATGTGAAAACCTTGGAACTTAAATATTGGCTAATTGAACAACGTTAAAACTTAATGCGATTGATATGAAATCACCACATCCATGTCCCATTGCCTTAAACGCCATCGAATGCACCCGCAGAGAGAGCAGGGCAAGTTTTGATTGAGGACATGTGGCAGAAATTGATTGGAGTGGATCTTTGTTTGAGTCGTCGTGTAGTGGAAATCTGGACTCAAAAAAGATTAGGGCGAATTTGATCAGAAATTCGCGTCAGAACTCTCCCTCTGTACGCCAGCCCAACTTCGGACCCAAAAACGATTAGGGTGGAATTCATTTGGTTTTCACGTCACAAAATTGGCTAATGTCAGCAGGCTATTTTGGAATGTAAATTTGGTTTGAATCAAGGTTTATCACCATTTGAAGTCTGGCGGGCTCGACTTAAGAACAATTTTGTTTGATCCCATCTTATAAAATTTGTGTTGGTTTTCTTTGATAATAAATCATGGGAATACCACACTATACATGTGGAAAAGTTATATAAATTATTGAGAACAATCATTTTTATGTAAAAATATCCAAATGTGCTTTTGGGAAATAAGAATTTGAGTATTTGGTTCGTATTGTTTTAAAGGAAGGAGTGAATTTGGAGCCTCAAAAGATGCAAGATATTAGAAAATGACCTATTCCTAAGAAAATCAAGGTTCTTAGAAGATTTTTTAGACTTACATGATCAGTATGATGATAATTATGATAATTTCACAAAACAATCACTAGCCATTTTGAGGGATGAGATATTAGAACTTCAGCTTGATGAGGATTTTTTAAGAGCTTTATTTCTTCTTTTGAAATCAAGAAAATATTCTCCCAAACTGAAAATATGTGTTCTTGAGATAGTTTCTGAAAATTATGAAAATGAAATTAAACTTTTGCATTCTCAAATTCAGTCATACAATTTCCGAAATCCTAAAGAATTCTTTGAAAATATTCCTTCTCCTAAGCAAGAGGAAATTGTACTATCTTTTGACTTGCATATTCAGGATGATTATTCTTTCAAACACAAGACAGAAGAAATAGTTTCAAGACTTGATATTCAGAATACAACTGAGCAACCAGTCATTGAAGGCCTAGAAGTAAATAACATACATCATACTTTTATTGATCCTATATCAGATTATATGGAGAATATTTTTAGCCCAAATCTACAAACATGTTTTCTCTATAAGGATCAAATACATCAAAAGTGGCCTTTACACATCATATCATTTATTATAAATGCACATGATCATAATATACTTCCAATTTTGATCACAAGCAATCAAGTTATCCATTTATTGTTACGGCTACTTGATTGGCTTCATTGGCATTTTTGTATTACCTGATTCAATAAGATTTTTAGTAGATTGAGTAGGTAGATGAGTGCCAATAAGCTCTGAATTTTGAGCATTTTTTTTTTAGTTTTCAATTTTCAGCTAGTTTTTCATTAAGTTGGTTTGAAAACTTTTGTGTGTTGTTTTAGTTTTAGATCAGATTTCATTTTTCAGAAGACATAAGACATTTACAGGTTCACCAAGGTCAATGGATGAGGACAACTGACCTGATATTCTTCACTTTTCACTAGGAAAATCTATCCCCAAGTGGCACCAGTGTTAGAATCCTATACCAATAGGTGTCATATTTCATGATTGACTTGATGGGCTATGTAATATGTTCATACCTTTTCTTGTTGCAAAGGTTTTCCATATTATCAAAAAATCAAAAAAATTTAAAAAATGTAAAGAGGGTATACCCTAAAAGAAAAATCAAAGGGTAAAAGAATAAAAATGGCCAAAAAAGTAAAAGAAAATGAACCCCACCAAAATAAAGGCCAAGGAAAGTGTGCAAGTCTAAATGCCACTACTTTTTGCTCTTATGTAATAAATAAAATTGTTTGCAACTTGTATCCTATGCCACAATTTATGAATAGTCAAATAGTTTAAGCTTGGATATTTCATCTTTCAATTTCATGTTTTAGAGATAGAGAATAAAATCTGACCAAACTACTTAATCTTGTTAGATAAGTAGATAGGTAGAGTAAATAAAAGGAGCTCACTAGCTTAATATGAGCCCTCGGATGTAATAAGGTTAGACTTAGATAGATTTCTTCATGTAAAAGAAAAGAAAGTGTGATAAGGGTTTGCCAGTCTAAGTGCACTCTAATAAAGAAGAAAAAATGGTAGAGTAAAGTAGGTAGGGTAGGTAGATGATGTTGCATAATTGCATGTGATGGACAATGACTCTAAATGTGTTAATATTTACTTTCATCACAAAGTGAAAAGGCAGACACTATACTGGAAGAAATTCAAAGCAAAGCAAAGTCAAAGTTATTAACTTCCCTTCTCATCTTCCCCTAAAGATTTCACTAATTTCCCCTAAGTACTAAGGTATTTGAAAATTAGAGGGGCTCAAGGCATTTCCTTGAATTTTGGAGGGACTGGACCCTCGGCCCAATAATTGGAAAAGCCTAAGTACTTGAAGTCATTCTTCATAACATTCACTCATTTCTAAACATCTTTTCCTAAGTAAAATCTCATTTTACTTAAGAAAATTATGCATTATTTCATAAAAAAACCCTCAAAATCACATTTTATTCTATGTCTAAGTGATGAAGTGATTATAATGCAATTTGCTTTTAAATCTTCACTTTCTTAGTTATATTAATGTATTTTGAGTTTACATTGTCCCCTTGTCATATTAACATTGATTTTATGTATTAAATCCTTACAAAAATAACCTTCTCCTATTATATATAACTCCTTTTTATATAATATCTCCAAAAACCCATTAATAAATTTTAGCCAAAGTTATTTATTCCCACATGTTTAAATAAAAACCCACTTTATGCCCCCTTTGGCTAAATATATCATAATATTAAATTCCACCCCCTATGGTAATTAGATTAATCTGATTTAATTATCATATAATAAAAGTATATTGAAAAAATAATTAAAACATGTTTTATTACGTGTTTTAATACAAAAATAATTCTTCCCCTGTGTATTTTAATCCCCCGACTCCCTTTCCCAAGGTTAAAACTATAAACCGTTTGTAAAATCCCCAATACCTCCCTTAACCGCTAACCTTGGTTAAATCATTTCCCGATCACTTTCCTGCATTTTTATAAACAAATTGATTAATCCTCACGATTAATTAACTCCACCAATCAGATTCCCCCCATGAGATTAATTAATGTTTAATTGCATCGGGCCTGAAATATTAAATCCCCGTCACTTCCACGTCCCCATAGTCGTTCGATCAACCCATCTGAGATCAACGGTTATTAATGATATTGCTAGCCATTCGTGTCCGAAAAATAACGCGCAATGGCCCGACGGTTTTCAAACAGTGCCATGCCATGCGTCAATCATTCTATGGAATCGCTCGCCCTCTGCCGAAAACCACTTTTCCCCAAAAGAGGTGCGATGGAAACCGCTTACCGCTTGCCTCCCGTGACTCATCCTCCCTACCTGCTAACGTCATCCATTAAATAAATAAAAAAAACCCCGTCACCCTTTGGACTTTGTGAATAAAACAATTTTTCCCACGTCATTTTCATTATTCTGTGAACGACCAAAGTCTCATGCAGAGAATTTCAAAAAGAAACTGTCAAGTGCCATCAACTGTATTTTTCTGAAGACAATTGCATACCAGTAATGCAGAGTTCGTACGCCATAGCCTGTACCTATTTAATCACTATTCATCTCCCAAAAAATAGGTATTTACCCCAATTCCTGTTAAATCTCTGTGAAATCCTATCTTTTGTTTTAAATTCCGCATGAAAGATAGAAACAGAGTTCAATTTGGTCTTGTTCAATCCCCAGAATTGTAAATTTCATTCCCAAAACTTGTAATTGTGTTTGTTCTTCACAAAAACCCGAAATTCATTTCTGAATCCACAAGAACTAGAAATGGAGGTTCCAGTGGCTCTGAACGTCGCACCTTTGAATGCCCCTCATAGAGATTTAGACTATCTGCCCCTAGCAGATAGATATTTTCAAATTAAAGACCTCGTTCTTAGTGATAATCCTCTTCGAACCTTTTGCCGCTGCAAAGATAACTTTATAAATGGTTCTGATATTATTGGATTATGGGAATCCAATCTCCCCATGTATCTTCTCCCCTCAGTCCATTTTTTTCCTGAGTTAATTCATTACTGCTATGCAAACTATGACCCTAATCAAAGAGAGGTTTTGTCCCTGAGTCAGAACATCCTTTTCCCAATCACTACTCAGCCGATAAATGAAATGTTGTAGTTTCAACCTGGTCAAGCCCTCACTCCCCTGTCCATGGGAGCATTACTTGAAAAGTCTTCCAATTTGTCCGATGAAGAGTTAAATCGCATTTCTCAAACCTTCATGTTACCAGAGCATCAGCCCAAAGGCCCTACCCCCTATGGTTATACTTTTTTCACTGATGTGGGCAGGCTTATTCTGAATATGATATCCTTCATCATGGGTTTCAATACTAGTGAATATGTTGATCAATTAACCCTAGTATTGTTGTCTATATTTACCCCTGGACAATCCCCTACTGTCAAGTATGATTTTGAATCCTACATTGCTGATAAAATCCATGATTAGTTCATGAGATTTGAGAATGAAAAATTGTTAAAATATTCTTCTGTTATATATCATCTCATGATTTATTACCAATCAGAAAGTTTCCCTTTCCATCACCCATAATTCCTTTGATTCTCCTTACTCCTATAATGAGTTTATTGACCTATTTGTACACCCTGCAACCACTTTGTTAACAGGAGTTTCCCCTCCTAGAGTCAATAATGAAATCAAGAAAATTCTACAGCTCTCAAAACAATGTAGGGTAGGTGACTGGTACTTGTATCAAAATCACACTGAGATCAGAATATATGGATGTGAATTGTGCCCATTCAAGTTGCCCAAATATGTTCCCATGAGACTCTTTTCACTAGAGTATTTCAGGAAGATGATTAACTCAGATATATTTCATTTCTGAAATGCAAAGAAAAAGGCTCAACTCAGGATCAAAAGTCAATTAGGTCACTTTGTTTGTAACTCTAGAGATGCTGGAAAGGAAGCAGAAAGAATCTCAGAAGAATATCTCAGATTACAAAAAAGTTTTTACTCGGTGCCTTATGACCCAAATAGCTTTATCTGTAATAGAAGAATGAAAAATAAACTATCACCATACATTCATCACAAAATTCTAGAAATTGAACAATATGCCAATATGGATGAATGGATGGAAGGAACATTGGTAGAACAGGATAGTGAGCAGGTCAATGTTGAAAATGTAATCAAATACCTTGAGAAAATACTTGACCTAGTCTCTTTTGGACAGGTACAGATATGAGGTATTGGTCCTTCTTCTGCAGGGAATTCTAGGCAAAATTTACAGGAGATCAGTGCATTGGCCACAGTACAATCTAAAGGAAAAGAAACGGAGCCTGACATACAAGTATTTGAAAAATTCACAATGACAGAGCAACCTGAGACTTCTAAAGAACAGGGCCAAGTACAAATTCATCCTATTCAGATCAATGAGCCAGAAATTTCAATTTTACAAACTCCTATCAATATAGAAAAAGGAAAGAAGAGAGATGATGAAGTTGCTACCCCTATTGGTGGATCTTCATAACAGCCTCATGCTAAAAGACAAAAATTAAATCCTCTTCCAGAAGTAGATTTTGTTCAGGAAATTCTTGATAGCCAGAGAGAAGATTTGGATAGTCAAAAAATAGGTACAGTTAGTGGAGCATCCACTACTTTACAAAGAAAAGAGCTGCAAAAGCAACAAAGTGTTGAAATATCTTCTTTCAAACCACCAGTTAAAGATGCAGGAGATATAAAGAAAACCTTTATTAATATAAAATCTAGGAATGATCCACTAAGACTCCTAGTTTACAATCAGTATTTGAAGATGGCTCCTAAGAATCAAGAAATATTGATGTCAGCTTATGACATTCAAGAAGGCAAAATGATAATGAGTCACTTCAAACCAAAAGTGCAGCAACCTCAAACAACTGCAGATTATATTAGAACAAATTTTGAAGTCTTATCAAAGGATATTCATCCTTTAGATCAGATTGAGTTACATAAGTAGACTGGTGAAATGATCTATTCTACTCTGACCGATAAAGCAATGGAAACTCATAAGTTGCAGGATTCTTTGGAGAACACTAATGCACAATTGTAGCTTGAAAAAGCCTCTTCTCAGGTCAAAGACAATAGGATAAAGACATTGGAGGAAATAATCATTGGATTGGGTCACAATCCTAAACATGTCAAAGGTATAGAGGCCCTAATCAAGAAAAAAGATGATGATATTGCAGCTTTGAGAAAGCAGTTGAAATTTCCAGCTTCAAGACATCCACAAACTGAAGAGATGATAATGAAAAATTCTGAAGAAGAAATGATGGACTTGCTTTTGAAACTGAATGAGCAACTAAATGAAATAGAAAAAGAGCTTGAACAAGCATTAAAGAACAAGAAGTCTACTATTCCAGCATCAACAACAGAGGCAATTACAGGTACAGGTACATCCACAATAGGTCAGCCAACAAAGCTATCACAGGTAAATACTTCCAATTTGAGTTCCGAAGAATTAATAAAGTCAATGAATGAATTGAAACTTCAAGTAACAGAACTCCAGCACACAAAGTTACAGCTTACTAATTTAGAACAAAGATATGATCTCTCAAAAATGAGTGTTGCTGATAAAACAAGAGAGGTCAAAATATTAGAAAAATTGGTTAAAGCATTGGAAAAGGATCTCACATTGGAGAAACCTTTAAAGGAAATAAATGAAATTCTTTGGGACAACATTATCCAATCAATAAAGGATGTCTAGTCTTCAATTCAGATTATGTATGAACAGAATGATTTAGTCAAATTGGCTATAGAAGAAGTTCAAAGTACAAGAGAAGAATTGGGAAATAGGCCTGAGGAAGCCAATTAACTCATACAGTTTATAAACACTCAAACCAGACACCAACTTGCAGAACTTGGTATTCAGGACAGGATCGGAACAATTTTGGAAATAAAAAAAGTTGTTACTAAGAGAACCCTTATGCAGAATCTAGAACGAAGGTGCTCATATATACAAAAAGAAATCATTGCCTTCAGAGAAAGATTTGATATTTTGTTGAAAAAAGGATTGCTCAGTCCTATAGTTTCAGAGGATAAACTAATGGACCTTGAAAGCTATGTTGAAAAATTGGACAAGTATGCTGACAATCAGGCCAATTCTTCAACCAGTACATCAGAAGCAGCATTTCCAACAGGAAAAAATCTTCATGACAGATTGGAAAATTTATTTTATCTTGAGCATGAAGTAAAGCATTTGTTTCCAATTCAGCCTACCTTTTTTAGATATACTGAGGCTGATGAAACATTGAGAAAACTTCAACGGACTAGAATACCAAAAGATAAATGGTGGGAAGAACTGTTGGAACTTTTGTAAAATTTATCCCTATATGAAATTTTGTCTATTTACTACAGTATACCATGATAAAAAGGATAAACAGAGGTCAAAGTGTATCAGTGAAAACAAAGAGTATCAGTAAAGCAAGGCAATCAGAACAGAATTACTGAGAATGACAGCAACGGGCCAAAACATAGGGCCTGCCTCCAGAACACTCTCAAAAGAAGGAAATAGCACAACATTAGTTACTTTTTATCTTATCTACGAGACCATCTGTCTTTATTTTTATTGTAACTTATTCATGAGTCACCCCAGATTATATCTCAATTTTTTATGAGATATTTTTGATAATTTTTTGTATAAATACTCCCTCAATTAGAGTATTGAGGGTGGATTCTTATACCGTGCTGTAATATTGACTTTTTCAGACTTTTTCACGTAATCTCAGATTCCCTCTTCTGCTTGAGTGATTAAAGGAAATGGGTGAAAAAACTAAAAGAGAAGACAATTGTTTGCCATAATTATCAAACATTGCACCCAACTTCTTCCCCTTTCCATTGTTACCCAATGAGGTAGATGTGGCAATTGTTGTCATACTGCCCAAAGCAGAGGCCATCTTCTCTTATCCTGAATATAGAATTACAAGATCTTCATGTTAGTATGAACCTTAAAAAACATGATTCCCATTGCTAAAAACCACTTTTAAGTTATAACAGGCAAACTAAACAAATATCGCAACTTTTGGCAACTTCTGGAGCATTAAGAGAGAAACAACCAAAGAGAAATACAACCACAATCCTCATTTTAATGAGACCGGACTATATATTTGCATTAATATAATAGAAAGAAATCACGACTATATTAAGGCCAGCACAAAACAATATTTAACCAGTGTCTCTCGCGGCCTTCAGGTTGCCATGCTAGAGGTTGCATATTTTTAATTTAAATTCTTGACCTCTCGTGCCCATCTATGAATGCATCCAATGGGATATCTACATCAAATGCTCATTTATATCCCCAAAAACAAATTCCCTACTACAAGAGAACCAGTATTGATGGATCACCCCACACCATCCCACCCACTAGAAATGGTGAAAAATGAAACCCGAAAAAACTTCTGAAATATCTCAAGATGACTATATGGGTGGTTCTTCTGAATCAACCAACCATTCATAACATGCTCATCAATCCAAACCATGAGTATTATGTGACGATATTCAAGCAGGAACTGAATCGGATTTCTGAAGCTATGTTAGAGAAACCCTAAAATCTCATTGAAAATAGGTGAAATGTGACACTACTCAGATATTGACATGTGCCAATTGGTACAAGTGGTAGACAATTGGCATGCTCAAACAACGAGGTGATGTAGGAATGACACGAGGGAGAAAATATCAGAAAATCCCCAAATCTGGAGAACTGAAGCTCATCACCAACCTGAGATTGACAACTTTACATGATGTAACCTATGAAATCGTAAATGGAGAAATCATAGTAACAATAAAGTAACCTATGTAACAATAAAGTCGGATTCATCCTGGGAGTGGTAATAGGAGAAATCATAGTGAACAACAGGAAACATGCATAGTTGCTTACAATCAAATAGATGAAAAAACACATACAAAAAACCTAGATAATAATCGTGAACAAGCTTAATATTGAATTATGAATTGTAAAGGAACTTACAAAATGTGACATTACGAACCTGGTCAAGTGCACAAGAAAAAATATCCTGGACATGACCCTGGTTGACAAGTTGTATTGCTCATGATGCAAGAGGATTTGTACCTGCACTGCCAAGTCAATCAAAATCCATCATTATCTATACAATAAATACAAGTAATTGATGTCGTATTTTTTACTCTAAGATGCATTCTTATGATAATGTTAGAACATATGTTGAAAATGTCAAAACATACCTGAATAAGCTCCTCTTCGTTTCAAGAACAATTTATTGGAGTTGCATGAACTTGGAACAAGCCTCCCACGATCTAAAAGAGTAGCAACTAAGTCAACAGTAACTTTTTTGTTGCTACCCTGGATCGAGGGAGGTTTGCTCCAAGATTAAATCGCTCCAATAAATTATTCTCTACTAAACAGGGCCAACCACATGAAGGTGGAAGCTCTTATGGCCCCTCCCCCCCCCTCACATCACTCTCAATTCCCCAATACCTAATCTATATTTCATTTTTTACTTTCATGAGCATAAAAAAAAATATTCAATAACTAATAAAAAAATAATTCAACAAAAAGTACGCAAGGAAACTTTGCAATTAATGCTTGACATAAAAATAGTATGATAAATGAGTTTTTTATATAACGCAAAAAATGTTCTAAGTATGGTAACGTTTGTATTATAACAATACAACATTTTAAATTATCGAATTTTCTTTTTCTTCTTCTTATTTCTAAAGCTCCTAATTACATCATCAATATCATCGTCCTCTGCTCCTGTTTCGTGCCTTTTGACCCGCACTGCTGACCTAGTTGCGTAGTCACGATGTCTGGTCTCATCTAGTGACGGGGCATCGCCTACAAAAACAGATAATATTAAATTTTAATTGTCAGTTTTTAAATATCATTGAACTAGTTCAGTAATATTAATAAAAAAAATTGCAATGATATTATTTACCTAGTGCACCAGTTGTCGCCGCTGACCTAGTTGCATAGTCACAATGTCTGGTCTCATCCAGTGATGGGGCATCGCCTACAAAAACATATAATATTAAATTTTAATTGTCACTTTTTAAATATCATTGAACTAGTTTGGTAATATTAATAAAAAAAATTGCAATGAGATTATTTACCTGGTGCACCAGTTGTCATCGTTGGGACTGTTGCCCTGTCTTCCTCTCTGGTGGTAAGATCCTCAAGGGAAACATTCTCTCTCATTTAAAAAAAAAACGTTATAAGGACAACCATAAAGGTATAATTAGAAAAAATTATAAGTGGAAATTAATTACCATCATGGCCCTCACTGATAGTAGCATTGTCAGCCTAGTCCCCACTACAATTATCATGTTGCACGTGAGGATCATCTACATCTGGCTCTAAAACTGGGTTATTTTCCTCGTTGATAGTGTTGCTCCCCTAATTTAAACAGAGTTTTTAGACATTAAATTTATGGACGAAAACAAACATATTGAAAGGTTAATGTTTTAACTTATCAGGCATTATGGATCTTGGGACCTGCCCCAAGCTTCTGCAACGTTCAACTACGGCTTGATAGCCGAAATGGAAAGTGATATTTTTATCTTCCTCTGTAGTTTCTGTTCTGAAGTCATCACCCTACATTACATATGATTGTGTATTTTTAATCATATTTGATAGGATTACAAAAGCATTGGAAGGTGATACAATTAATTATAAGATGTTTAGCTACTTAATTACAATTCTTGCGGCTAATTTCAAGTAGCCACCCTGTCCTAGCTTGTGATGGCCCTTTTTTTCAATCCTAGCTTTGGTTTCCTTTGAGGTGTGAGGCAAACTAGCATCAAAATGTTGAAGTCAGATATGACGTAGCACATTTTTATTTTAGACATAGAGAAAATTAAAGTTATTGAATTAAAGTTGTAATTTACCTTGCGGGTCCAGTTGGCATTTTTCCTTCTTTCTTTGCCCTTTTCTCTTTTCCGTCATGGATGAGTGCTCTCCACTCACTCTCTGGAACTGTGAGAGGACGCTCATATCTAGGGTTAAATTGCAATTGCGTCCTATAGTTGTCCCTGGTATATTTCAAATATTTGCTGGCTACCCGAGCCACCGTTGTTCTGTCAAATGTGCCGACCCCAAAAAGGGCTTCTAGATAATCTAGAAGTTCTTTTTTCAGGTTGGAATTCTGGGAATTCCACCCTGTGCGTATGGTTGGGCCAAAAATTACCAATGCATGGCTCTCCAAAAACCTGTAGAACTCATTTTTTCCTACATAGAAAAAAAAATATATTATCATTAATTTAAAAATAAAAATCATGATAAATATGTTTTAGATAGAGTACATGAAATAGTTAAAATATTAAAATTTACCTGGGAGTTGTACATGCTTTATAGGGACACCTTCATCGTTCACCAACAACATGCCATTAATGGTCCCTGTGGAGCTGACACGTGTAGCTCCAGGAAATGCAATAATGTAGTTGGCCATATCAGCCTCATCATTGCCAACACGTTCAACGGTTGGTTGGGTGTCTGCTTGGGCAGGGTGTGTTTCTTGGCTAGCACCTAAAGGAGTAGAAGGTGTACGAGAGGGTTGTTGGGCAATCTCTTGCCCTTGTGTCCCACTACCACCAACACCGGGTTCAGCAAATGCCAGAAAACACTACATACAAAAGAACTTTTTGTTATTTTAGTCAATGTAAAAATTAAAAATCAAACTATCACAATTCATCTCATGCAGAACAAAAAAAATATCCTTTTGACTTTTATTATTACTTGATATCTATTTAGCTGCCTCATAAGATGTTGTATCCTCTCTTCTGTTTCAGGTGTTTGAGGCGCGTCTATCAAAGCATTAAATTCCGACCTTGCATCTCGTGCCTTTTTTTGCAACAACAACACTGGAGATAGGGATGAAGAAAGCTCTTCCTCAAAGAGGGAATCATCAGGCGTACCATGGCTTGGTGTACGCATATTTGAAAAAAATTAATATTATTTCAATTATTTAAATAACTAAAATACCTAAAGATAGAGCAATGCTGGCATTTTACATGTTCTTCCGCTGGCCTCTTTCCGTGATCATCCCGTCTCGGGGTTGTTCCTGCACTGCTCTGATCAGTCTGCCACATTGCAATACAATTATAAATGTAAAAACTTGAAAACAATATCTAACTTGAAAACACAAAATGAAAACTGAAATAATTTCTAATAAGACACCGGAAGACAAAGTTAGAGTTTCAAATATGCCTTGCATTGAATTTAGTCCTGGAAACATGTCATTGCACATTAAGGCACCCAAACAAGAGACGAGTTGACAATGAAGACCTTATTGAATATATTGTTGGAGAAACTTCTAGTAAACTTGTTGTGAAGACCTTGAGGACATTTTTGGAGCAACATTGTTGAAGGTGATGGTATAGCATTGTTGGAGACGATCTTGAAGGGCCTTGAAGTGAAGCTTTTGGAGCAACTATTGAAAAATCCTTAGAGCATTTAAGTAAGGCACTTTCTATCTTCCATCACCTTTTTCCTTTCAATATCCTTTAAACAATTTTGTTGATATTTAATGTTTGAAATCACGTTATAATTCCTTGATTATATTTGTTTGGGGACTTTCCCTTTGAAATTACCCAAAAATACCCTGGAAATTTTATCTTCAGGATGCATGTCTGACCCTATTGTTCAATATTCTGATTGATAGTAGTAAACATAGAGAGTTACGGGGCTCTTGACTTGGTTTGGTTGGGCCATTAGATCCCTAATATCTACTAGGGAGAACCCCCCTTGAGTTGGAGGAGAGCTAGCCCGAAGTGAAAAGAGGTTGGTGAGATGAGAATGGGGATATTTAATTACCCATGGTATCACACTTTAGCTTTAGGACCTTATCTTGAGAAGTGCGAGATTTTGCTATATCAATTCTCAAATTGTTTACAACACTATTGTTAAGAAATAATAAGAAGTGATGTGGAGGGGTTTTTGGGTATAAGAAACAATACCATTTAAAAACTAGGGTTCTCAGTCCTTGGCATTCCTTCACCTGGGCCTAGGGGCACACTAGAATAATTTCACACTAAACCATGCAAACTTAAAAGTAACTTAACAAATCCATAAAGTAATAATAATCATAATTCCTAATTTCCTATTGTATGATATGATGCAAATTATTCAAACATGAAGCAATGAAGACATGCAATGT
This sequence comes from Pinus albicaulis, assembly GCA_034641835.2. Classification (NCBI taxonomy): domain Eukaryota; kingdom Viridiplantae; phylum Streptophyta; class Pinopsida; order Pinales; family Pinaceae; genus Pinus; species Pinus albicaulis. The sequence goes on along the minus strand of CM076578.1, from coordinate 508,197,350 downwards.
CTGAATTTCAAGATTGATGAACCAATACAAGAAGTTAGAAGCTACAACTTTGATTCAATACTCTGTGTCCTAACTCCAGGAAGGAATCTAGTTTGTAGTACAAAACATGCATCGTGTGTTATCAATTCTTAATTGACAACAACTAAAGGACATCTACCTCATCAATTCCTTCCCATTTTCTGTTTTTATGTTATATTCCTTATAAAAGTGTCAAATTTCTCTCAAAGTAAGCAAACATTGAATAAAATAAAAAATAGTTGAGATATGATTGAGAAATGGTCATTTATTTCTTGAAAGGATCTTCACAATTTCTTTGGTTGTTTTTCATCTCAAGAAACAAGAAATGACCTAAGAAACTATCGTGATGTAATATAAGAAACAACATGGTGCAATGGCCATTTTCAAGGCCAAATGATGTCCATTGAGGACATGGCCTTTATTTGGTTCCTGTTTCATAGGAGTTTCGGGTAGAAATGGAACTTTGTTGTACCATTTCCAATAGTAAAAGGGGAAAACCTTCTTTTTCCATGGGAAATAATTTACCTTTCCTTTTTCAAGATAATCTAAATCACAAAAAATATGAACTATACTGCACACATTCTTGGATAATGTGAAAGTGGAAAAGGAATACCCTACACAAGTGATGCACACATGTACATTTGAACACTATAGATTTTTGTATTTGAAATGCAATGCTTGTTTTCATTTAAATGTAGGGTTTTTAAAGCAGGGAGAAATAATGGTTGCCAAATTAATAAGCATTTCTTTGGGAAAAATTTAAATCTTGTATTGGACCGTGATGAAGATAATAGAGGGTATTGAATCTTGATTCTTGACATTGTGTTTAACTTGAATAACTCAAATGATTATAAATATCCATGTATGAGTTCTTTTTTTCAAGTATGTCACTCAAAACTCTTATGTCAAAGCATTGTATGATGGCTAGCATTTGCTAATTTCCCTTTCTTCAGTTCAATGTAAAAATTATATTAATATATTGGAGCACGAATGATAACTACAATTGTTTGCTTTGCAGTATATCCAGCCCCAAGATTATGAAAAGTTTTCTCAAGTGGAGCTATTGGTTATTGATGAAGCAGCTGCAATTCCATTGCCTGTTGTAAAGGCTCTGCTTGGGCCATATTTAGTGTTTCTGTGCTCCACTGTAAATGGGTAATAATTATAAATGAGCCAACCACAATCACAGATTTTGTAACCATTCGGTTTCCATGGATAGTGAAGATGATATTAACCCTATATATCAGTGACCTATATCTATATGAAAATGATCTCAACATTGACCTTGATATGGTTGTATGGATGTGACCTTTGGTATGTCATTAGAAATCCCCAAATATCAAAAAATCCCCAAATCTGGAGTACTACCCTTGTGATAAAGTTGATGACTTTCGATCTCCCATTCTCTACCACTTTGCACTTCACCTTCAATATAGATTAGACCAAGGGAAATTCGTTACTGGGTGTTGAGATGGATGAGTTTTCGAACTAAAATCCATAGCTTAAACTTCATGAAACTGGTGGAGTCAAATTCATGCAAGCACAAACATATCTTACACATCCTCTTTGAAATTCATCTGAAAGAACATTGGAAGACATCTAGAGAGAACCCTACAGCCTAACACAATCCAATGGAATTGACCAAAAAAACCCAAATAGAGTCAACCCTACTATAGGAGGAAGGGCCTGCAGTAAGAACTTACCATTTTGCAAGAGCTGAGGGCGAACGCTGAGGGCGAATGCAGGGCGAATGTTCTTCTGCAAGAGCTCAGGGAAAATTCTGAGGGCAAATACTGTTCTGCAAGAGCTAAGGGCGAATGCTGAGGGCGAATGCTGTTCTACAACAGCTGAGGGTGAATGTTGTTTTGAAAGAGCTAAGGGAAAATTTTGAGGGAAAATGCTGTTCTGCAAGAGCTGAGGGCGAATTCTGAGCGCGAATGCTGTTCTACAAGAGCTGAGGGAAAATTTTGAGGGAAAATTCTGTTCTACAAGAGCTGAGGGTGAATTCTGAGCGCGAATGTTGTTCTACAAGAGCGGAGGGTGAATGCACGCGTGATATCAGATTTTAATGCATGTAGTTTTTAATAAAATCATTTTTATGTAGCGCGGATATAAGTTTCGTATTTTTATGTAGTGCACATATAAGTGTCGTTATACTGATGGCGGACAAAGCGTCGCTCTTGTGACGGATGCCTCCAAACATCGCAATTGTGACACTTAGACCTCCAAACATCGCAATTGTGACACTTAGACCTCCAAACATCGCAATTGCGACACTTAGACATTGTGTCGCACTTGCGACGTTTGGAGGCAGTCGTCGCAAGAGTGACGCTTTGGGGCATAGTGTCACAATTGCGACGTCTTCCTCCAAACGTCACAATTGCGACACTTTTTCTAAGTATTGGTATTGCAAAAATTTTCTCTAAATGTTGGTATAGAGATAGTTTCAAGTGGGATTGAAAAAAATTAGGGAAATTTCCGACATTTGGTCAAAAGCGTCGAAACCAAGCGTCGGAATTTCCCCAAAATGTACTAGTGTAAAGACATTTTTTGCATGTTTTAAGGGGAGGGATCCATGATGGTAAGGTGTTGATACATCATAAATATGATGTAATAGTAAATAAGTGATGAAGATTGATAAAAAAGAATTTCTTCTAACACTACCAAAACTCGCTACGAGACTGTCCTATTTTTGTAGCGAGAAATTGTTAAAGGATTTTCAGCATCTTAAGAGAAGTTTTTTCCTGCTGGAAACCTCCAGCGTGTCAGAGGACCTCATTAGCATATATTTATGATTCAAAGGGAGTTCCATGAAGACAAGTCATCAGTCAAAACAACGTTTAAGATGAATTTCATCCATTCATAAAAAATAGGGTTATGCTCCCTAGATCTAGTGATGCTTTAAATATGTAAAGTGGTGGTGAAATTTTTCATGTGGCCTTTGAGAATGTGATATTCAATATATATAAATCATGTAATTTTTTCACAAATAGGATAGAGGGATGTAATAGATAGTAGATAGATTCCTATTAGGAGTTGGTTTCTTTAAAAGATAGATGTTAATTTTTTGTTGTAACTTATTGATTTCAGTTATGAAAGGTGTCATAGGAGAATTCAAGGATCTAGCCACTAGGCAAATCATCCTTATTGTAAATAATATCTATTTATAGAAAAAAAATGTAAAGAATGTTCATGTGAAGAACCATTGTCACTAAAACTACTGATTGTTGACTCCATAAGCCCAATGGTAGAAAGCCTACATTTTTCAACTTGCAATCATTCAAAAAACAAGTTAAATTTTCTATAGCATTAGCCATCTAGTACTATTATTATTCAAAATCATAAACCCACTTGAGAGAGCCCTCTCAAACTGAAGAGGCTAATATTTAGTTAGAAGTGGTTTGAAACAGTTACACTAAGTTGTTTGATGAGCAGCCAATCAAGTTCAATTTGGTGATAATAGGTTCCACTTCCTTACCTGTACATGGGGAGTTTAATCAGATCGTACAATAAACTCATCACATGTATACCCCAGTGGATCAGTTAGATTGGGTAAATGTGGGAGGGACTGTTACATTCTATGTCACATGATTAAGTGTTGAAAGTTTTTTTTATACCTAGGCGTACATGAATTCAATCTTTAAAAAATGTGAGTTTTCTTCGAAGCATATGCTCAAAATCCACAAACTGGATTTCAATAAAAATATTAGAAAGTTTAAATTATATCTCATTGTTTCATTTAATTATGAAATGAGGTATTTCTCTGTGATCTCATGCTCTTTTGAGATCACCAGAAAATAAAAGGAAAGACCAATAGAAATATAATAATGTCCCAAACCAAATGATCAAACATGCATGAGGCAGTCGGTTCTATAGTCTACAAGGAAATATGTGTGCACCTGGACTCCTCGCAGGTTGAGGAAGGATTTTAGGTTTGATGTAGATTCTCATGATCCACTCGAATGATCTACCTCATCCACACATGATCTCAATCCCAACACACAAGCACAAACAAACAAATACAATAAGTTACCTTTCTCAGAAGATCGTTAGATCAAAATATCACAAAAATAACTATAAAGAATGTTGAATAGAAATAGATATATGAAAGGGACATATGTTTCTAGTAATCAAATAATTGAAATTACATCAATATTCCGTCAACAAATAAGATCCTCTCCTCAATATTATAGCACGGTCTCCTCTTTCAATACAATAGAGCTCTCACACTATAGTTTGGATACTTGATCTCTTACACTCTTTCCTCTTAGTGAGATTATAAAGGCTCATTATATCATGTAGAAGAATGTATCCAGACACATAGGGGCTTGAGAAGTTAGGAAATTTCTACAATAATGGATGCCTAGCCAACTCATACATAAGTGGGTCAAGTTGATCTCCTTGGGAATGGAAAACTATAGAAACCTTGATCATAATTATGATTTTTTTCTCTATTATCTCAGTTATGAAATAATTATTACTCATAATTATAATATTTTGGAAAATTGATTATGAGAAATAACTCAATCATGTAATTTCACCCTTTTAACATTTGATACATCTCACATAAGTAAAAGGAAAGGTGAAAGGGGATGAAATTTAGCCAAACAAATTAGGTAAGTTGATATTAGGTTTCACTCAATATAATGGAGTGGAGAATAGGCTTATAAAAAATTACCCCCTAATGTATGAGGTAAAAAGAGAAAATAATGGCCGAAATGCATTACAATAATACTCAAAGCTGAAAATGGGAGAAACGAGCCAATAGAATGAAGTTGGATCATAGGAACTCAATTGTTGAAGTCCCAACACTGCTGATAACATCCCAGAGGCAAGCATACCCATGCTTGGTCATAAAGATATGTTGAACATGGCCACAAAACATACACTATGGATCCATGAGATTAAATTCTAGAACATGGCCATGAAGACACAGAAAGTGGATACATGTGATGCAATAAATAGAGCATGGCCATGATAAAAGACAATGTGGATCTATGTCAGATTATACATCTGTAGGACTAAAACACATGGAAAATAGAGAATTGTTCCAAAATAATCATCAAATCACATAAATGATACATAAATCCAACGCATCCTTGGAAACATGCCATATAAAAGTGATATGCACCTAACCCAGGGTCTTTGACATAACCCTGATGGTACGAATCTACACCTGTGAATAAATGTGCTGAGGTTGAGCATGGTAGAAACTACCTGATTACCATTCAATGAGGTAAATCAATAAAAAACATGATGGAATCCACTAATAAGGAAAAGTGACCCCAAGGAGTATATAGACTCATATGTATGATATGGATCATAGGCAAGCTAAAACCAAACTATGAGATAATGAAACGTAAAGGTTCCATTTTGAAGGGTGAAACAAATGACGATGGAAGAGAGAAAATAAGGCTTAAACTACAAAAGTAGGCTAATAAAAATGGAAATCACTAGGGATAAAAGTGTGGTGGAATCCTCGCAGGGTATAGCTAGAAATAGAGACAAAGAAGAGGACATGAGACTCAGTTTCTAAGTCATGCTGGGTCAGAATGAGTAACTTCAAAAAGGAGTATAAAATGACTGCATGGACACCAAGGTAAGAAACAGGTTCTCATGAGGGTATCCATGACTGGGTAAGCTCTATTTCCAAGTTACGACATGCATAAAAGAGAGTGGCTAAAGTTGCAACTTGACGTGATGGTGCTTGATGCATAAATATGGCATTGACAGTCAAAAGATAATAAGGATAGTGAAAATGACTTACCCCTATATGCCAAGGTTAGAGAAACGTAGCTAAGGTCCATGGATGTCATAGAAAAAACACCATCGTGTCCTATAAAAACCATCTAGAAATACTAGACCCACGGTTAAATCGCATAATGAAAGAGATAAAACATGGATAGGATAAAACCAAGACCATAGAATTTTGACTTTTGGGGATTTTATCATTTTTTCAGGATTTTCAGTATAAATAAGACATGAAAAATACTCGCATTAGACAGCAAAACAAAATAATATAAAGCATCGCACTCCTATGTACAATATGTACAAGTTCAACTCAGTCTAGTCAGTCACATAAAAGTGTGCCCACAACCGAGCATAGGCCAAGGGTTTCTATATGAAAATTTTTGGAGGGTGGGGGACCATATGGCTCATCAATGTGGGGCCATGATAAAAAAACTTGAAAATGACATGAATTCATGACCAACACACACAACCCATCAAGTCTGAGGGGTGAATCATGCTCTAATACCACTCTGTAACACCCTCCTCCCACATCTAATCATGTAACCAGAAAACTAGGGTAAACATGAAACAAGATGATACTATGATATGATTCAACCTCCTAGGTGACCTTAACAAAGTGGAATTGATGGAAACACATCACACAGACCTTTTAAACCAGAAAAAAAACTCCAAGGAGCCATCCCACCTACTTAGGTAACCAACCCCTAGGTCCCACTAGGTTTTTAGATCGTTAAACCCCCAAAAACTCCCTTGATATGGGTGAGGGTGTGTCTAGGAGGCTCTAGACACTCCCACAACATGGGCATGCATGCATCCAAGGAAGGCTTTCATTAGACTTGTGTGAGCATCCCTAGGATTTGAGCCACTTTTCTAGGTTTAGAGCCCAAGTCACTTCTCAGAACACCATGTCACTTTTAGAAATGAAATATAACAACCGAATAACGATGCAAAGGAAAACACTTGAACAAGTACTTGATTGGACCACTACTCACCATGACAGGAATTTTGTCAAAAGGTTACAAATATGTAGTCTACAGGTTTAAATAACATATCTGAGCATAGGGGTATCATACTTATCTGATCGCTAAGAAGCATTGTTTCCTCATCACATTAATTGCATTACAATATAATTGGGAATAGATACATTGTTCATTAATTTACATTATCACCATCATTAAAAAAATTTATAATTGACATATAAACAACAGAAATGTCGAGCACATAAAAAATTATATAAGCCACATAATAACAACCATATTTACCCATCAATGCAAGAGGAAAATAAGTCTTATTTCCATAAGAAAAATGCAACCAAGTATGGGACTTCCACATTCCACCCAACCATACACATAGCTCAGCCAAATCTCTGTTCAACCAGTCACCCACTTGCCATATTCTAAGCATGAATGTGGTATCTCATAAAAATCATCAATCAAGAAAAAAATAGGGCTTCTAGAGGCCAAACGACCTCAACCCTGAACTAGTGGTTCCACCTCATAGTCAGACATCACAACCATCACCAGATTGGTCTCCATCGAAGTTGTCCAAGGCTCCAGAGCATTTGTTGCAATAAGGGCTTCCAAGACTAGTAAGTCAACCGACATATTCCACTAGGATTTGATAGTGTTTTTCCAACCAAGGCTTCCAGAACTAATAACTAAATCCACCAAGGGCTTCCAAATCATTTTTCCAACTAGGGATTCCAGTACTAGTAACTCAACCTAAGGTATTATAGGACTTCCAGAGAGTTTGTCCAACCAAGGCTTCCAAGAAGTAATAAATCAACCCACAATGAAAATCATGTGAGAAACAACCATAAAAACAAGCAATGAAATGAAACCACAACACCATGGCTATCTAGGGAATGGAAAGACTAGGAAAATTCACTGTAACATCCCCTTACTGCATCTACCCAAGTAACTGAACAATCGAGGTAAACATTCGATGAGAGGAACTATAATGATATTAAACCTCCTATGTGACCTTAAGGAAGTGGAATTGATGGAAACAAACGATACAAACCTTGTACAACAACCAAAACACCCCGAGGAGGTAACCCAACCATTTAGGCCTCTTACCCTTGGGTCACACTGACATTTTGACCCCTTTGACCCATAGTCTCAGGCACAATATTACATGGTTATGTTTAGGAGGCTACAACCATAGGCATAAAACTGCATTCCAGTGACCAGGGCCCCAAATACTCAATTCTGTGTTAGTGGCCTTGGGATTTGAAACACCTTTTCACACCCAAAAACCATTTCTCTACGCAGAACTTTATGAAAATTACAGAGATGATAAATAACAACAGGACAATGATATCGAAAAAATCACATCATTAAGAACTCATCTGGACCCCTCCTAGCCAAGACAGGCATTTTTTCAAACATGTCACAAACATGAAAGCTATAGGTATAAAAAACATGACATAGCAAAGGGGTCTCATAATTTTCTCAGAATCAATAAGAATAATTTATCCCTTACATAATTAGATGCAATATAATCTATTTTACCATAGATACATTTTGCATTCATTTACAAGTAAAAGCGTTGATAGAGCCATACATCATCACTGATAAAATACATGCTTATAACTATCATAATAAAAATAGAAATACCACATATACAACAACAACAGAATCCACATAATATCACGTGCAATTGTAAATAAAATACCAAAGAAATGAGCTTCTCATTAATGATTGTAAAAACCACTAGAGATGGGACTTCCACGTCCCCCCCGACCATAAATTTTCTGAGCCATGTCTCTCTTCAATCAATCATGCTCGTGCCATATTCCGAGCATGAATGTGGGACTCATAACCTTCGAGAAGAACCAAATAAGAAAAAATTATGCCAGGGTTATTCACCTACACTGTGATGAATTTGAGTGCCTCCTAGTCTCTTAGGATTTACCATAATCCATAGTCCGAATAAGGGATCACTAGGCCCTAACTGAATGCATACTCTCTAGGCTTTTCCGTACATCCCATCCCGAGACTACTAGGCCCAACGAAGAGAAATCCACCTCTTCACTTTACCGTATATCCCAAATTCATCGACAAGGATTCCTAGGCCCACCGAGGCACACCATATTGGATTTAACAAAACCCATAGTTCGATTCACAGGTTACTATGTCTGTGTCTTTACCATGATCTGTGATCACTCCACCAGATCTCTAAGGCTGAAAAATAGTCCAAACAGAGGTAACCACAAACCAATATTTTTTCTTGGTAGCTAGCCCTACCAAACCGGGGAGGGCTCTCTCCAAAATTTCATAGCCAAGATGGCTGGATGAATTAGGCTTAAGGCTAGCTATGAGTACAGGGTTTTGTTTTCTTAATTTGGTTGTCAGATGAGGATTAGGTCAAAGAGGCTAGGTCAGGGAAAATAGGATTAGGGTTGAAGAGATTCAATGGGGAAATATAGCTAGAAAATATAACACTTTAGGTTTTCTTAAGTGTGATGGATCAGATAGGTGAAGAGCTAGAAAGAGAAATACAAGGCATGAATTATTTCTAAACTGAAGAAGATGACCAAAATATGAAGGTTTTCCCAAAGATAGAGCATGAGAGATGAGTTCTTCTTATCAACTTGAAAACCAGCATATCATAGAAATTAAATTGACCATGGAAAAAAACATTCATACATAATGAGAAGAATAATGCTAAATATCCATACCAAAGGTATCAGAAAGAAATATCTGCAACCTTTTCATTAATTTCCTGCCACAAAATGATTACATTAGAGTTTCTGAACAATGCATCAACATACATCCTGTGAAATGAGTCAAAAAGTACATGATATAGACCTCAAAAAACCTCTCCCAACCTCAGGGGTCAAATTCCCATGTTGAGGAGGTGTTCCACCAAAAACGGAGTTGAATACCTAGAGTGTAGGGAGGTCAAACTCACACATCCCTCACTTTTTGCAAACTAATTCATTACATGTCATAAAAACTTTTCACCTAATGAATTTACCCTTGGTAATTCAACCACACCATAATTAAATTTACATTCATGATTTACATTGGTCAATATACCATTGACCATGATCAAACTGTAAAAAAATTGAGAAAATTGAAAAATAACAGTAAATTGAGAAAATGTGTCCCATGTGCAACACCACTATCCTAAGCACAGTGACTTCTTCAACTTCACTTTTGAGGGGCTTCCAGGTGTCCAAATTGAGCTCAAGGGAGATTATTGGAAAGCATGCCCTGTATAGTTTCTTGATCTATGCTCAGTTTCCAAAATGGTCAAGGTTTGACCCTCGAAACCTTCATTCTCCCAAGACTGGTCAAATGCGCAATGCCAGCCTTCAAAATAGGGCGGAAAGGTCATTTTTTGAGTGTTTTATGACCTTTTGACTGCCTATTTGACCAAAAAACGTTTTGGAAAGTGGTTTTTATGACTATAATTAGTCTTCAAAATCCAATGGTGGTTTTATTCTCTCCATTGGAGGTTCCTAGGAAAATCGCAACACCTAGGGCACTACGCTTTTGCTAGTTTGACTATGTCAAATTTCCAAAAACACAGAATTTCCCAAAAATTTCAAAATTTGCCCAAATTTCTTCAAATTTTTTGTTGTGGGATGATTATGAGGTGTATTAGGCTATCAAATATCCCTCAGCAAGAATATCAAGCTTTTCCCCTTCATTTTTCTTAGTTAGGGTTTCAAGACTTGATTTGGCCTTCTTGAGCTTTGAGCTTGCAATTTGGTTTTTCTTGAAATAGTGCTTGGCCCTCTTTCTCAATATTTCATTATCCTTATTTTCCTTCTCTAGGAACTTATCAATATTTTGATTGGCCCTATCAAGCCATTTCTCCCAGTTCTCATTGAAAATCATGGAAAATTTTCCATTGAATGTAACCTCATTAGCAAGCTCAGCGTCCTTTTTCCTCTCTAGTTTTAGAGCTCTTTTTAGCCCTCTAGTCCTAGGTCTTATTCTTGGCACTTGTTCTTATGCCTCATTGGTTTCACCATACCTTTAATAGGCCTCATCAAGCAAGGCCTTTGCCTTGTTTTCTTCTCTTTTTGGCTTGAGAAGTTGAATCTATACGATTGTTGAGATTCAAAAAGATGATCAGCTTAGGGAAAAGAGTCACCTTCACTAAGTGGGCCCACGGGCTATTTTTCATGCAAAGTCTATTTTTAGACTATGTCTATTTTTAGACATGTCGATCATATTCTATGAGTTGCAGGATGCTATTTGTGGATGGTTGGTCAAGTTGGAAAAATAGATGGACTTCTATTTTTAGACACATTGGGCGAAACTATTTTTATATTGTGAGTCTAAAAATAGATATGTCAAATATTATTAGCTCTTACTAATATTTGGACTCTAAAAATTATCTTATTCTCTTAGAGCATTTCAGTTAAGTGGACATATGTGGCACAACAGCTGATAGAAGGATTTACACTATTCCTAAGGGTTTACTAGAGCTAATGCATGACGACTTTAGTTAGAACTCATGTGACAGAGTTTGGTGGAGTTATAGAAGTAGCTAGTGGGGTTGTGTTCAGTTTAACTCAATTAGACACAGTTGAGCTAGTTGTATCTAGTCTAACTGATTGATACACTAGTGAGAGGGGTGTGAATTAATTATTAATTAATTCACTAAATATTAATTCATTAATGAACTGAAGAATACATCATTTAACTACTGTGCATGGATAGTTTCAGTGGAGACCAGTGGAGAGATAGGTGAAAGAGCAAGTGTGACTATCATTTGTGACTATAGTGATGCAGTGATTGCATCCAACACTTAGTAGAGATGCCAATGAGGATTGTGCAGTGCAAGCCAGGTGGATTCAAATTCATTCAGATCCATTCTTCAGCAGGGATTGTGAAGTAGAGGCAAGCTAGTAGGTGGCAGAGATCAGTGCATGGATTTGCTAGATCGGGCCTGATTAGTGTGTAGCGATTGTATTATACTGAGAGCTTGATATGATCAGTTTTGTATGAGGATTGTTACATGATCTCTATGACATATATATATATATATATATATATATATAGGGTTTAGCTTCAGGCTTTCTCATTAAATCATTGTGTTAATGTGTGTGAATTTTTATGGTTTCATGTGTGCATTGCAATTGAATTAATTTCCACATGTGATGATCAATAATGGAATATATTCTGTATTGTGAATGAAGTCAAATAGTGTGTGATTAGGAGAATCTTGGATATATAAAACATAAATTATATAATTTATACATGGTATCAGAGCGATATTGATTAGAGAAGATTGCAATTATTGAAGCGGTTGAGTTTTGTGCTGGTGGAATTTGAATTTGCTGCAGTGTTTTCTTGGTGTCAAAGTTGAGCATTCATTGAAATGTATTTCAATGGATTGCGATTGGAGTATGCTCTTTATGGAAACTCTAATTATATTACATGGAAGGACAGGATGGAGGCAGTGCTGGATGATAATGGGTTGAAGGAGTTCATAGATGCAGAAATTCCAAAACCTGCTTCTAGCGATGCAGCCGCACTTGACGCATGGCAAAAGAAGACAACAAAATGTTGAAGGATCACATAGTGTCTAGCCTTCATGGTAAAGCTTCTCCATTCTTGACGTGGAAAGCTTTGACAGACTTGTTCCAAAGCAGAAGTGACCAAAGGAAGTTGGCGCTTAAAGAGAACCTCAGAAAAATAAAAATGGAGAAAGGTGATAGTATACCCAAGTACCTTACGAAGTTTTTCCAGTGAAGGGATGAGATGGGAAGTGTGGGGTTTACTGTAGATGAATAGGACTTGGTGAGCTTGGCTCTCCTTCAGCTTCTGAAGACTTGGCATAGCTACAAGGACTCTATCAATGGTCGGGAGAAACTACTGGGATGGGAGTGACTTTGGTTGAATATTGTGTAGGAGGAGATAAGGTGGGGTGCCATGGATAGATCTTCATCGAAGAATGAAGATGAATAAAATTGTGCTTTGGCTGCCAAAGCAAGGAAAGGGAAGGGAAATAAAAATCCTTCTCAATCCGGTGCGAAAGGCAAGAAGCAGGACTTGTCTAAGGTGAAGTGCTTTCACTGTCACCAACATGGACATTACGGCACTAATTGTCCACAGAAGAAGAAAAATAAGCAGGCTACTAGATCTGTAGCTGGAGAGGCCTTAGCCTCGCAGTTTGAGCTAGATTTTTCGTTGATCGTATGATTGGTTTCAAGTGTGATGGGATCGGTGTGGTTTCTTGACAGTGGCGCGTCTTTCGATATGACCGAAGACAAATATTTGTTCAGTGATCTGGATGAGAAGGATCTTGGAGTGCACATCGAGATGGGTGATGATGGTAGATACGGTGCGACTAGTATCAGGGCCACTTCCTTTGAGAGGGATTCTGGTAAACCTTTCATATTGAAGGATTTCATGCATGTTCTAGGATTGAAGAAGAATCTAATCTCTATGGCAATGTTGGAAGACAAGGGATATGATGTTGTCTTTAGCGAGGGAAAGGCTTTACTACGCAATAAGGCAACAGGTGAAACCCGGAGGACAGGGGTTTGAGTTAAGAACCTATATCAATTGCGGGTAGATGGCTATGCAGAAATGGTAGGCAAAGCAGAAGGAGTAGTGAGCCGGGATGAGGGCGAATTGTGGCAGAGGTGATTGGGCCATCTTCATCATGGTGCTTTGAAAATTTTGGAGTAGATTTCTACTGGGCTTCCCAACGGTACACTTGCGCAGTCTGATCAGTGCAAGGGATGTACTTTGGGAAAAAAATTTAAAGCCACCTTTCATGAGAAGGATAGTCTTTCCCGACGATCCTTGAGATAATTCACACAGACATGTGTGGACCTTTCTCAGTAGCTTCGACAAAAAATCACAGGTATTATGTGATATTTTTTTATGAATTTTCTCGTAAGTGTTGGATATTCTTCATGCAGAAGAAGAGAGAGACATACTTAAAGTTCTGTGAGTTCAAGGCACTTGTTGAGAAAGATTTGGGGAAGCAATTGAAGGCTCTTAGGAGCAATAATGGTAGTGAATTCATCTCTAGCGAATTCAAAGACTTTTGCAGCGTAGAAGGAATTAGAAGAGAGCTCATAGCGCCTCATAACCCACAGCAGAATTGGGTTGCGGAGAGAAATAATAGAACGATCATGGGTGCTGCATGGGCAATGTTGCATGATCAGGGCCTTCCCATACACTTGTGGGCTGAAGCATGCAACACTGCGGTTTATGTGAAAAATCTCTTTTCTCATAGAGTACTTGGCATGAGTACGTCTGAAGAGGCGTTTTCTGGTAAGAAGCCTGATATTTCTCATTTGAACATTTTTGGCTCACCTATTTACATTCATGTGATGAAGGATGCCAGGAAGAAGCTGGAGCCTACCGCAGAGGTTGGGATATTTGTGGGGTACACAGAAACACCCCACAACTATCGTGTGTATTTTCTAGACATTTAGAAGACTGTTGTGCGATGGGATATCAAATTCCATGAGGAGAAAGCCATGAAGTTGTCGCTTGAGAGGGAGCTACACTTCCATGCAGATGAGGATCTACTAGTTCCTAAAGATGAGCCTCAGGATGTGGATCAGCCATAAGAGGAGGTTCATGGAGTGGAAGAAACCACTCATGCAGCGCCAAACATCAGAGGGCAGAAGCGCACTACAGAAGCTAAGCAACTAAATCTTGATGCAGCGCAAAATGTAGAAGCACCTACATCACAGTGTAGATGGAGACAGTCACCTGACTGATTTACTGGATACATGGCTCTGATGAGAAAGTGTATCATGACAGAACCATCCTCTTTCGAGGAAGCTATGGAGGACCCTGCATGGGTAGATGCCATGGTGGAATAGTATGGTTTTATTGTTAGAAATAGTGCATGGGAGATTGTCCCAAGGCCAGAAGGGAAATCAGTGGTAGGTTTGAGGTGGATCTACAAAGTGAAGAAAGTTGTTGACGGGAGCGTTGAGAAGTATAAGGCAAGACTTGTTGCCTGAGGCTTCTCACAGATTGAGGGGATCGACTATGAAGAAACCTTTGCACCTGTCCCAAGGTATTCTTCTATACAAACCACCCTTGCTCTCTCAGCGCAGATGGGTTGGCACATTCATCAAATGGATGGGAAGACTGTGTTCCTCAACGGAGTCATTGAGGAGGAGGTGTACATAGATCAGCCTAAAATATTCAAAATCTTCAGCAACGAGTCGCATGTGTGCAGGCTCAAAAAAGCGTTGTATGGGCTAAAGCAAGCACCTCATGGTTGGTACATAGGGATAGACAGTTATTTCACCGGACTTGGTTTTACCAAGAGTGAGATGGATCCTAACCTATACAAGATTGTGCTTGAGGGTAAGTCGCTGACCATTGTACTTTATGTAGATGATTTGATACTAACGGGTGATGAACTATTGATACACTCGTGCAAGGTTGATCTTGCAAAGGAGTTTGAGATGATGGACTTGAGCCTCCTTCATTATTTCCTGGGATTGAAAATTTGGTAGTGGAAGGGTGGAATATTTGTGTCTCAAGGCAAGTATGCCCGATAGATACTGGAGAAGTTCAACATGCAAGGCTGCAAGCCTATCGACACTCCTCTTCCTGGTGGTTGGAGGAAAGAGGATGCTACATTGGTAGAGGTAGTGAATGCCACTGTTTATCGATAGTTGGTTGGTACACTCATGTATCTAGTCAATACATGACCAGACATATGCTATGCTATTAACCAGATCTCACAAGCTATGGTTAAGCCTACCAAGCTCTTTTGGAAGGCAGGCAAGCATGTCCTGTGGTAACTCAGGGGCACATCAGGATATGGACTATGGTATAGAGAGTTGGATGAGGTGAAGTTGCATGGCTTCACGGATTCAAATTGGGAAGGGAGCCCAACGGATAGAAAGAGCACATCTGGAGGGATATTCAGTATTGGGTCTATAGCAGTTTCTTGGTACAACAGGAAATAGAGATCTGTGGCACTTAGTTCAGCGGAGGCCGAGCACATGGTAGCAAGTTTGGCTGCATGTGAGGCTATATAGATGAGGAAGATCTTGGTCAGGTTGTTCGGTTGACACTTAGATCCTACTGTGATATATTGTGATAATCAGAGTTGCATTAAAATCTTGATTAATCCAGTATTTCATGATAGATCTAAACATATTGACATTCGGTACCATCATATCATAGATTATGTATTGCGGAAGATCATGTTGCTTTCTTACATTCCCATGGAGGATCAGGATGTAGATAGTCTGACGAAGGTCCTCACCAAGAGCAAATTTGAATACCATAGAGACAGGATCAGGGTGGAAGATAATCCCTATCTTGTTGAGAGGGAGTGTTGAGATTCAACAACATGTTGAGCTTTGTGAAAAGAGTCGCCTTCACTAAGTGGGCCCCCAGACTATTTTTGGCGCAAAGTCTATTTTTAGACATGTCGATCATATTCTATGAGTTTTAGGATGCTATTTTTGGGTGGTTGGTCAAGTTGGAAAAATAGATGGACTTCTATTTTTAGACATATTGGGCAGAATCTATTTTTAGATTGCCAATCTAAAAATATATATGTCGAATATTATTAGCTCTTAATAATATTTGGATTCTAAACATTATCTTATTCTCTTGGAGCATTTCAGTTAAGTGAAAATATGTGGCACAGTAGATGATAGAAGGAATTATGCTACTCCCGAGGGTTTTCTTGAGCTAATGCATGAGGACTTTAGTTAGAACTTATGTGACAGAGTTTGGTGGAGTTATATAAGTAGTTGGTGGAGTTGTGTTTAGTTTAACTCGATTAGACACAGTTGAGCTAGTTGTATCTAGTCTAACTGATTGATACACTAGTGAGAGTGGTGTGAATTAATTATTAATTAATTCACTAAATATTAACTCATTAATGAATTGAAGAATACATCAGTGGAGACCAGTGGAGAGATATGTGAAAGAGCAAGTGTGACTATCAGTTGTGACTATAGTGATGTAGTGATTGCATCCAGCACTCAGTAGAGATGCCAATGAGGATTGTGCAGTGCAAGCCAGGTGGATTCAAATTCATTCAGAGCCATTCTTTAGTAGGGATTGCTTAGTAGAGGCAGGCTAATAGGTGGTAGAGATCGGTGCATGGATTTGCTAGATCAGGCCTGATTAGTGTGTAGCGATTGTATTGTACTGAGAGCTTGCTATGATAAGATTTGTATGAGGATTGTTACGTGATCTATATGACATATACTATATACATATAGTTTGGATTTTTGGCTTCAGGCTTTCCCGTTAAATCACTGTGTTAATGTGTGTGAATTTTTATGGTTTCATGTGTGCATTGCAATTGATTTAATTTCCGCATGTGATGATCAATAGTGGAATAGATTCTGTATTTTGCATGAATTCAAATAGTGTGTGATCAGGAGAATCTTGGATATATAACACATAAGTTATATAATTTCTACAATGATGGCCTGCTTGGTCTTGAGTTTTTCATTTTCTTGCTCATAGTATGCAATGACAAACTTATATCTCTCTAAGTTGGTCTAAAGCTCACTAATTTGGGCATCCTTCTGCCTGATAATCATTTTGGAGGCCTCATCATCATGCTCATCATCTAAATAAACAAGGTAAAAATTAGTCTCCATTTCATTAAGGTCATCCTCATCATGAATGGTTGCCTCATGTTCATCTTCCTCTACCATATTTTCTTTGCCATTATGTACTTGATTTGTTGGTGAAGAAGGCAAGACCCCTCCCACAATATGTGGGGAAAATACTGACCTATTCCCTCTCTAATATGTCTTTTCAATTGTGCTCATTTCGGCTTCTTTAGGCTTAATGAACTCAACTCTGAGTGGTGATGGTGATGGAGTATGTGAAGTGGAGTAAGGTGATGAAATGGTAGGCATTATGGGCTGAGATGGAGCCATAGATGTAGTAGGGTGATCTGAAGAAGGCACATCTTCATCCTGTGGAAGTTGTGGAGCAATGAAGATGTCATTTTCTATGAATGCGTCCCATGAGATGTTCAACTAGTTAAGCCGATGGAGGACAATGATTTTTATCAAGGAGTGGTGGAGAAGACTATTCATCTACTGGTCAAACTCTCTCTTTTGTACAAAGTATGAAATTTTGTCTATACTCCTGAATAAAAATTATGGGATATTGAGCAATTCAACTCTTGTGAAGTGCATGATCAATCTTATGTGATAAGTGTAAATTCTAGAGAACCTCCCTTCACAAGAGAAATATTTCATGATGATATTCATCATGGGGGAATACCTATTAAGAAGATAGCTGAAAGGAAAAACCCTCTTCCTTTCATTTCTATAAATTGGTTTGATGAATGGCTCATAGTACTGATCCTCCAAATATTTAGATTGGAGCCACCTCTCACCCATGTTTGGAATCCATGTGGCAGTAGCAATGATGGATGTAGACACTGTGAAAGTCACACCTACTAGGGTTACTTGATTGTCTTTGAATTTTACACTAAATAGTCCGCTCAAAACAGGGTGATGTTGTACCTCTTCAATCATGTAACAAAATTCAAGGCAACCAACATACTGAAAGTATGAAACTCTCACTGGTGAGGCTATCAGTTTTCTAGTGTTGGTGGGCTCCAGCCTTATGATTCTCCCTCTTTTGTGTGGCCTTCTCTATTGTTTATTATCCTCATCCAATCTATCTTTCTCCTCTTTCCTATCTTCCTCCTTTTCCATATAATGTTTATCTTCTTCCATGGTGGTCTAGAAATCCTAGGGGAGGAAATCGGAATGAGGATAGTTCTAGGGAATAGGGATTAGGGTAGACAAAGTTAGGGAGATGAGGGAAGGGGTTAGGGAACTTTAGGGGGTAATAGGAGGTCAAGATACTTAGGGATTTGAAAATGATAATTGGATTATAGGTTTCGGGTAGTGTTTTCCTATGAATTTTAGTGGCCTAGGACTTAGGGTTTTATAGGGAAGGGGTTTAGGGATTAAGAAATATTAGTGTATGGGTAGGGATGGGTTGAATAGTGATGTAGGAAGGTATCATAGGGTTTATTGGTAGAAAATTGGGAGAGAGGGAGTGAAAATAAGGTTTTTCGCTAGGCACTTAGTCAATTTTTCTTATGAAGAAAAGCACCATAAAAATGACACTTAGGAAAGAAAGGATCCAAAGATTTTGTTTTACTTACTTGATAAAGGAGGAAATAATTTGTTGTTGAAAGCTTGAGAAGGTTTGTGGAATTTTTTATGCTTCTAGAGCTTGTTGGGCATAACCGTAGCTCACTGGGAAAAAGCACAATGCCTTTTCCAGGAGCGTAGCGCCTAAGGTAAAAAAGGCAACACCAAATTCCCTACATGCAACGCCTTTCTCCTATGCACAACACCACTTTCCTATGCAAAATGCCATGAAAATTTTTTCCTCTAACTATGGAAATTGACTTCTTCGGGCTGAGGGAGTGCAAACTCAACCTTTGGATATGAAAATGAGATTGAATGGGATGTGATCTTATACTTCATGAAATTTATGATTTGGGCCTTGGGACCCACTTTATTCCTTTGTTATTCAGTTAACCTTTTGAAACTTTACCCTTTCACTTGAGTCTTTCCTTTGACAATTTTATCTTTTGATGACTTTGAGAAATCTTTGAATTTGACTCTTTAGTGCTTTGGCATCTTTGGAACACCTAGTTCGCAACTTGGGATGGTGAAATTATTACATTTTGAAAGACATAAAATTACATAATGAAAACATAGAAAATGACATTTCAACTCAAAATTACATGATGAAATAAGAATTTCTCTTTACAAATCATCTTCACATGGTGAAGAGAATTTTATTGGATTACCCTTTATTTGTTGGTCTTATGCAGTGAAGATGAAATTTTATTGAACCTTGGAAACCCTAATGACCTAATGAAACCTTGAAAAACCCTAAAATACCTAATGAGACCTTGAAGGAATGAATTTCAAGATGACATGACTAATATTACTTTATAGATGGTGTACAAGCAGCAAGATATGAAAATATGCCAGCAAGTAATCAAATCTGAGGAAGAGTGATGTTTTTTGGACTAGGGCCACATTAGTGACTAATTTTTTGCATGACCTATTGGAATGAATAGAAATGTCTGAGTGGGACTCCTAAAATGATATTAAAATAGGATTTTGATCACTGATGGCATGATGAAAATACTGACACTAACTCTGAAAGAGGTGTCAAGAAACATAAAACACTAGATTTTGAAAATAAATGCCTTATCCATTAGGCCAACACGATAAAAAAATCAAACTAATAAACATGACTAAAAACCGATAACTCAGAAGAAATAGACTGACTAATGACAAAATTAAATGAATGAAACTTGAATCAATACCTACTTCCTTGGCTAAAAACTGAACTTTTGAAAATGGAAGAAAATAAGTGAAGCTTCGTGGCCTTCACTTCGAGCTCTGAACTCTAGTGCTTTTCTACTTCTCACTTGTAGAAAATGTAACTGATATTTGCAATGAAATGGAAAACTGATTGAGAAATGTACCTCAGAAGAGACAGTGTTTCCGGAGGCTACCAATGACTGGTTCTCCCAAAAACTCTTGTCAATTCATCTCTTCAAGCAAATAAGCATTCTGTCCCTGACAAGAAGAAATCTGATATGGCCCTTTCCATAAATTCTCAAATTTTCTATGCTTACCCTTATCCCTCATTTCTCGCATCCGAGTGGAGTACTTCATCTCCAACATTGAATTTTACTTCCTTTGTTTTCTTTTCAAAGATATTCATTATCCTGTCATGGATTTTTGAAGTATTATGAAATACTTCATCTCTTTTCTGTTGAAGGTGTATCATTTGATTAATCTAGCATTGTATGTCATTTTCCTCAGTCCCAGATTCCTGCAAAAATTTCATTATTGGGACTGCTAATGATGAAGTAAACATAGTATCGACACCATACATGACTTGAAAATGAGATATGCCAATAGACTTCTTACTACTCACCCAGTCTGCCCACAATGCATTAGTCAACTTCTTATGCCAATTATTTTTATTTGCCTCTAACATTTTCTTAATGATACTGATCAAGGATTTATTAAAGGACTCCGCTGATCCATTACCCTGCAGGTAGTATGTTGTAGATTTTCCCAACTTAATGTTATATATGTAGAAAAACTCAATCATCTTCTTAATATTGAATTTTGTTGTGTTATTTGTGATAATCTTAGTAGGACAACGAAAACGAGACAAAATACTAGTTTCTAAAAACTAAATGATGACAGAATTTGTTGATTACTTGGTCAGGATCACTTCGATCCACTTTGTAACGTAATCTATGGCTGCCAATATCCACTTGCGTTGTGTGGACGATGATGGGTGAATCTCACCTATGAAATATAGGCCCCACTACTGAAATGGTGAATGTACTGAAATAGGTTGAAGAGGTAATGAGAGAAGATTTCTCATACCCTAAAAAACTTAACATTTGTGACAACTCATTATTTTTTTGTAGACATCTACAAAAGGTGTTGGCCAATAATATCTTTCTCTCAATATTTTATTGGTCACAGTCTTCCAATATAGGTGGCCCCCACAATCTCCATTGTGGAATTCATTCATCACTTCCTTAGATTTTTCTTCAACCGAACATTTCATCAACACACCTCTGGGATCTTTCTAGTAAAGTGCATTATCCAATATGCAATACTTTGAAGCTTTGAGTTTCAAAGATCTTCCTTGACTCTTAGTCATGCCTAGAAGAGGGTTTAGGTGTTGCAAAACATAAACAATATCAAAATATCATGGAGATGAAAGATATCAGATACCTGAATGAGATTCACTTCTTTTTCATTATCAGACAAGGTTGGAATTAAGTTGATGTCTAGAGCATTAAGGTTTGACTCAGCCATGAGCTTGGCTAAGCCCTAACATTTGATCAACTTGGTGGGCTTGATATCAATGTCATAATCTAGTAATGATGCTATCCATCTCCCTCTCCTAACTTCTGGGTCCATCTTCGTGAGAACTTCTTTTACAGCTGCATTAGGCACATATGCAAGAGTATGTGAATGTAATATGTAAACTCTGAAATCTTTCAACGCTTTTTCCAAAGCCAAAGCCTATTTTTCTATGATGTTGTACCGAAAGGCTACATATATGATATTGCAACTGAAAAATGCAATTGGTAGCTCTGTTTTATCCCTTTTCTGCATGAAGGTTGCTGCCATGGTGTGCTCAGAAGAAAATGAGAATATTATAAAATCAATAGTATAATCAAGACTTATCAAAATAGGGGAAGTAGTCAAGGAAAAATTTTCCGAGTTGAAATATTTCTGGGCATCATCAGACCATTTGACATCATTATATTTTTTCAACATGTTTTGAAACTCTCTAAGATGCTTCACCAAATTAGGAATGAATCTATGTAAGAAATTCATCTTACCATTGAATGCTTGTATTTCCTTTTTGCTCTGAGGGAAATCAATCTACTAAATTGCTTGAAAATGAGAAGGATCAATTCGTATCAAATCCTTGGAGATGATGTGACCAAGAAGTTTTCCCTCCATGGAAAAAAGTATTTTCTTTGGGTTGAGAGAGATTCCAAACTTCCTGCATCTCTTGAAAAAAACTCTTAAATGGTGTAAATATTAATCATCAAAATGTGAAAACACTATCAATTCATCTAAATAAACAACCAAGAAACATATTTTTCATTGGCAAATGCTATGTCCACGACCCGTTGAAATGTGGCCCCTGCATTTTTCAAACCAAATGGATTTTTTGCATATTTGAGAGTGCCCCAAGGTGTAGTAAATGATGTCTTTTCCTGATAGTCCTCGTGCACCAAAATATGGTTATATCCCGAATATCCATCGAACAGTGACATCTCAGAAGAACCGACAACTCTTTGAAGTATATGGTCGATTTTGGGAAGTGGATAGTTGTCTTTGAGGGACACTTTGTTCAAGTTCCTAAAATCTATGTAGAGTAGGATTTCTCCAGTCTTCTTTCTCACTCGGACCAAATTCAAAATCCAATCAGAGAATCTGATAAGGAAAATAATACCAAACTTGAAAATTTTGTTTACCTCTTTTTCAATTGATGACAACAATCTAGGATTTATCCTTCTCAACTTTTTCCAAAAGGGCTTTTGATCGGACTTGATCAGAATAGTGTGCCGAATGATTTTCTTGTCATACACCTTTAAATATGCATATTCCCATCCGAGAACATCATAAAATTCAAAAATTAATTTAAAATATTCAACCTTTACCTTGGGAGATAAGGACTTGGATATTTTAATCATCTTTGGTTTGTCTGTTGTCCCAATGTTTACATCTTCAACACCCTTTTTCATAGGCACGAATGTAGGCTTTCTTGCCATGTCATCTTGGTCAGAATTCTTCCAAAGGTATGAGACCTTCTAGAATATTTTTGTCTTTCAGCTGTAGTATATCCATCTTATTCTCTTCTATATCCTGGTCATATTTATCACAAATTTCAACTATGGAACATTTCTCAAATTTTGCCTCACCTTGGAGAAAATTATTTACCTGTTTATCATCCTAGAAAACCTGCCAATACTGAAATTTATTTGGAAAAATGGGCCAGTGTTTCACAAGAATCTCAAACTTCCTATTTGAAAATATGGGGATCTTAAAATTTCTTGCAGCTTAACCAATGAATCTCCCATGAGATTTTGATTCCTTGGCACAACTCTAAGTATACACTCCTGAAAAATTTTCAAAATATCTAGTACAACATTCCTATATTGTCTCATTCGAGGATGGTTAGCTTGATATTCACCTTTAACTTGCTCGATCACAAGTTGTGAATCACCATACACAAGAATCCTTCTTGCTCCTAGTTTCTTCAAGATCTTTAGGCTAGTAATCAGTTCTTCATACTCCACTTCATTGTTAGTGCAATCAAAAGCTAATTTGTAAGAGCACAATCTAACATTTTTAGGGACCTTATTCTACTGATGAAAATGGCTGTGGACCCAAATTCCAATTCCTGCCCTGTCTTTCCCCATGGCACCATCAAAGTCCATGGACCATAGAACATTTTCATCCTCCAAGTGTTGATTTCTGATTTGGCTCAACTTGTTGAACTATCTCTTCATGCTTTTTCGAACTTTCTTCCACTTTATCTAATGGTTGTTCTGAGTTTTTCTCTGCTTCATCTGATGGTTGTTTTGATGAGCTTGATAGATTCTCTTTTTCCTTTTTAATAATTCTCTAATACAGTTATGAATCTCTGGAACATCTTCTACATATACACGTTGTCTATCTACATCATTTTAGCCACTATCATTAAACAAAATGAATAACTCTAAATCTGTATGTACAACATTTATCGAATGATTGTTAGGCTTTTCTTTACTTGTGATCATATATTTCATCTTGATTTCATGATAAAATTTTCTAAATTTCCTAAAAACAGGATAGTTCCATAAGAAAAGTCTAATTGCAATGTGCCTCTCACCCCCCCCCCCCCCCCCCCCCCCCCCCTCCCCCCCCCCCCCCCCCCCCCAAGGATCTTGACAGTAACATGCCAAACTATGGCAGTATGTTAGCTACCACCACATCCATTAGAACATTCTTTGTCAGAATCTGCTCTAGGGAGACTGCAAAATATTTAATAAGACCAATATAATGGACTCTACCTAAATCGAGTGAGTATAATTCATGGTAGGGATGAGTGATGTGAATGCCCAACTTTTCCAAAATGTATTTTAGACTATTTAATTGAGATTTATTTTAATGTTCTCATAATCAGAAAGAAACTATAAATTATTTTTTTTTAACCTCCCACCGGGCTATAAATGAATCAATCAACCAATTTGGAGTGGCAATGGAATTAGCAGTTAAGGACCTAAACCAAGCTTTGAAATCTCGAGAGAAGCTCTGGGCTATAATCGTCATTTTTTCATTGTTATCATCAACTTCCTCCAAATCTATGAAGTCAGTGACCTTAAAAATGTTTTTTCTTGGAAATATGGTAGAATTTTCATCAAACAAGGGGAGTCTTTGGGCATAACCCTGAGGTAAATCATTCAATTGGGTAGGTAAGATAAGTGGGGAAAATCTTGCCATGATTCCTGCTGAGTGAAGTGCTAGAATGAAAACGGGAGGGATTGGCTGAATAGGTAGTGGAACAACCATTGTAGGTACTAAAGTAGTAGGTATAAATGATGAAGTTGAAGGTGTAGATGAAAAAAATACAATTTATTGAGTTTTAGATTGAGTCGAGACATGTATTTCCTCTCGATGATAGAATTGGATCGAATATTTGATATCAAGGTCTGATTCAGGTTTAATCTCTTCAAAAAAATAAAATTTCAGAGAAATAAGATCCATTTTAGAAAATGAATTAACCTTAGATAATCTTAAAGGATCTAAGACTATGTCAGATAAAGAGGTTTTTGTGTTAGATTTAAACAATGGAAATTCAAATTTCAAATCATACTGTATATCTTCAAGAGATAGTATTTTAGCAGGCAGTGAAGCAGATCTTACCAATGGAATTGGTCCTGACTGAATTTTTGTAGTTTGATATCTATGCCTCCGGAAAATATTCTCTGATCATCTATTGGATCAGCTGGATCAAGATCGACATTTTCTTTGGTATATCTTCTCGAAGCCAACTCTACAATATTGGCACTGCAATTATTGAATCGACCTTTCTAAAACTTAACCATATCATCCAAAGGATCAAATTTCAATGTTTCTTGTCATACACCCAGGGAAAATAAATCTTTTGTTCCCCGGGAATGATGCTAGTGTTTTATCACTCCACTGGATCTCTAAGTATGAAAAAGAGTCCAAATAGAGGTAACCATAGACCAATATTTTGGCTTGGTAGTTATTCCTACCAAATCAAAGAGGGCTCTCTCCACAATGTCACAGCGAAGAGGGTTAGATGCATTAGGGTTTTAGGCTAGGTATGAGCATAGGGTTTTGTTTGTTTTATTTGGTTTCTAGATTAGGATTAAGTCAAAGAGGCTAGGTCAGGGAAAATAAGATTAGGGTTGCAGAGATTCAATGGGGAAAGATAGTTATAAAGCCTAAAACTTTAGGGTTTCTTGAGTGGGATGGATCAGACAGGTGAGGAGCTAGAAAGAGCAAGACAAGGCATTAATTATTTCTAAACTAAAGAATATGAACAAACTATGAAGGTTTTCGCAAAGACAGACAGAGCATGAGAGATGAATTCTTCTTATCAACTTGAAAATGAGCATACCATAGAAATGAAATGGATCATGAAAAAAACATTCATACATAATGAGACTTAAGAATGATGCTAAATTTCTATACCATAGGTATCCCAAAGAAATAGCTGCAACCTTTTCATTAATTTCCTGGAAATATTGATTACACTAGAGTCTCTGATCAATGCATCAACATAAAACCTGTTAAATGAGTCAAAAAGTGCATGATATCGAACTCAAACAACCTCTCCCAACCTGAGGGGTCGAATTCCCAAGTTGAGGAGGTGTTCTGCCAAAAAATAAGCTCAATACCTACAGTGTAGGGAGGTCAAACTTACTCATCCCTCACTTTTTGCAAATTGATTCATTACATGTCATCAAAAATTTTCAACTAATGAATTTACCCTAGGTAAGTCAACCACATCATAATTAATTTTACATTCATAATTTACATTGGTAAAAATCCCATTGACCATGGTCAAATTGGAATTGAAAAAATTGAAAAATATCAGCAAACTGAGAAAATGTTTCATATGCACAATGCCACTATCCTAAGCACATCGCCATCTTCAGCTTCACTTTTGAGGGGGTTCAATGTGTCCAAATTGAGCTTAGGATATCTCATTTTAAATATTGTCTTTTCTACTTTCCATATATGTGACGAGCTTCCCAAATGGTCAAGTTTTAACTCTCCATAAATTCATTTTACCAAGACTGGTCAAAAGCGCATCGCCAACCTCCAAAAACAAGAAGAAAGGTCATTATTTGAGTGTTTTTTGACCTTTAGACTTCCTCTTTGACCCAAAAAATTTTTTAAAGTGGTTTTTATAACTGTACTTGGCCTCTTGAATCCAATGGTGGTCTTATTTTCTCCATTTGAAGTCCCTAGGAAAAGCGCAGTGCCTAGGCTACCGTGCTTTTGCCAATTTGATTGTGTTAAATTGCCAAAAACACAAAATTTCCCAAAATTTTCAACATTTGCGCAAATTTATTCCAATTTTTTGTTATGGGGTGATGATTAGGTGTAGTAGGCTATGAGATATGCCTCATCAATAATATGAATCTTGTCCATATCATTTTTCTTAGTTAGGGTTTCAAGACTTGACTTGGCCTTCTTGAGCTTTGAGCTTGCAAATTGGTTTTTCTTGAAATAGTGCTTGGTTGTCTTTCTCAATATGTAGTTATCATTATTTTACTTCTCCAGGAGATTCTCAAGATTTTGATTGGTCCTGTCAAGCCATTGCTCCCAGTTCTCATTGACAATCATGGAAAACTATTCATTCAATGTAATCTCATTAGCAAGCTCAACCTCCTTTTGCCTCTCTAATTCTATAGCTCTTTTCAACCCTCTAGTCCTAGGTCTTCTTCTTGGCACTTGATCTTCTACCTCATTGGTTTCAGCATACCTTTTCCTTGTTTTCTTCTCTTTTTTCCTTGAGAAGCTGAATATCCATCATGGCCTACTTGTTCTTGAGTTGCTCATTTTCTTGCTTATAGTATTCAATGACAAACTTAGATCTATCTAAGTTGGTCTAAAGTTCACTAATTTGGGAGTCCTTCTACTTGATAATAATTTTGGATGCCTCACTGTCATCCTTATCATCTAAATCAACAAGGTCAAAATTAGTCTCTATTTCATGGAGGTCATCCTCATCATGAATGGCTACCTCATGTAAATCTTCCTCGACAATATTTTCTTTGCCCTTTTGTACCTTCTTTGTTGATGAAGAAGGCAGGGCCCCTCACACAATATGTGGGGCAAATGCCTACTTATGCCCTCTCTGATATGTATTTTCCATTGTGCTCATTTCAGCTTCTTTAGGCTTACTAACTTCAACTCTACTAGGTGACTCATGCTACTCATGAAATGATGATAATGGTGGTGATGGTGATGGAGTATGTGGAGTGGACCGAGGTGATGAAATGGTAAGAACTATGGGCTGCGATGGAGGCATATATGTAGTAGAGCGAGATGGAGAAGGCACATCTTTAGTGTGTGGAACTTGCGGAGCAGTGAAGAGGTTATTTTCTATGAATGTGTCCCATGAAATGGTCAACTGGTTAAGATGATGGAGGACAATGATTTTGATCAAGGAGTGGTGGAAATACTATTCATTTGCTGGTCAAACTCTCTCTTTTTCCCAAAGTATGCCATTTTGTTTATGCTCCTGAATAAAAAGTGTGGCATATTGAGAAATTTAACTCTTGTGAAGTGCATGACCAGTCCCATGTGATAAGTGTAAAGTCTAGAAAACCTCCCTTCACAAGAGAAATATTTCATGATGATCTTCATCATGGGGGCATACCTATTAAGAAGATAGCTGAAAGGAAAAACTCTCTTCCTTTAATTTTTGTACATTGGTTTGATGAGTGGCTCATATGACTAATCCTCCAAATCTTTAGATTTGAACCACCCCTCAGCCATGTCTGGAATCCCTGTGGCAACAACAATGATGGATGTAGACACTGTGAAAGTCGCACCTGCTAGAGTTACTTTATTATCATTGAGGTTTACACTGAATAGTCTTCTCAAAACATGGTGATGTTGTACCCTTTCAATATAATTACAAATTCATGGCAACCAACATACTGAAAGCATGAAACTGTCATTGGTGAGGCTATCAATTCTCTAGTGTTGGTGGACTCTAGCCATATGATTCTCCCTCCTTTGTGTGGCCTTATATGTGGGCTATCCTCCTCCTCCAATCTATCTTCCTCCTATTGTGTATCTTCCTCCTCTTCCATATAATCTCTATCTTCTTCCATGGTGTCTTGGTATAGAAACCCTAGGGGAGGAAACGAGAATGGGGATAGGTCTAGGGAATAGGGATTAGGGTAGGAAAATTTAGGGACATGAGGGAAGGGATTAGGGAACTTTAGCGGGTGATAGGAGCTCAGGATACTTAGGAAGTTTAAAATGATAATTGGATTACAGGTTTGGGGTAGTGGAAAATTAGAAATTTTAGAGGCCTAGGACTTAGGGTTTTATAGGGAAGGGGTTTATCGATTAGGAAGGAGTAGTGTAGGGGTATGGATTGGTTGAATAATGATGTAGGAAGCTATTGTAGGGTTTATGGGCAGCAAATTGAGAGTGAGGGAGTGAAACTATGGTTTTCCACTAGACACTTAGTCAAATTTTCTTATGAAGAAAAAAACCATAAAAATGACATTTAGGAAAGCAAGGAGGAAAATATTTTGTTTTAATTACATGATAAAGGAGGAAAGAAGCATTTTCTAAAAGTTTTAGAAGGTTTGAGGGAATTTTGATGCTTTTAGAGCTTGCTGGGCATAAGATTAGTACACTGGGCAAAAGCATAGCGCACTGGGAAAAAGCACAATGCCTTGCTGATGAGCACAATGATTGAGGTAAAAAAGGCAGTGCCAAATGCCCTACATGCAATGCCTCTATCCTATCTGCAACGCCACTTGCCTACGCGAGCGCCAGGAAAAAATTCTCCTCTAACTGTGGAAATTGAATTCTTTGGGCTGAGGGAGTGCAAACTCAACCTTTGGATGTGGAAATGAATTTGAATGGGATACGTTGGCAGTCTTATAAACCATGAAATTGATGATTTGGGCTTTGGGATCCATTTTGTTCCTTTGTTATTCACTTAACATTTTGAAACTTTACCCTTTCACTTGAATCTTTCCTTTGAAAATTTGATCTTTTCATGACTTTTAGAACTCTTTGAATTTGAATTTTTAGCGCTTTGGCATATTTGGAACACTGAGTTAACAACTTGGGATGGTGAAATTATTACATTTTCAAAGACATAAAATTACATAATGAAAAAAAAAAAAAATACATTTGAAGTCAAAATTACATGGGTAAATAAGCATTTCACTTTACAAATCATCTTCATAGGTTTATTGGATCACCCCTTACTTGCTGGTCTTATGCAGTGGAGTTGAAATTTTATTGCACCTTGGAAACCCTAATGACCTAATGAAACCTTGGAAAACCCTAAAAGACCTAATCAGACCTTGAAGGAATGAATTTGAAGATGACATGAATGATATTACATTATGGATGGTGTACTGTCAGCAAGGTATGAAAATATGCCAGCAAGTAACCAAATTTGAGGAAGAGTGATGTTTTTTGGACTAGGGCTACCATCAGGGACTAATTTTTTGCATGACCTAGTGGAATGAATAAAAATTTCTGAGTGGGACTCCTGAAATGATATGAAAAGAGGATTCTTTTCACTGATGGCAGGATTCAAATACTGAAACTAACATGATCCACATTTAGGTTGAAGGACAACTAGCTCATGTGTTTGTCATTTCGTACATCCACCCCACTCATTTTTTAATCCATCCAAAAATCCAGCTCAACAGAAGTATGTTGAACCCATCTCATTAAGGCTATCCAGAAATGGGAAGTCCAACCTAAAAACATTTTCACACCTGGAAAAACCCATGCCATGACAGAAAAGAACCACATTCAATACCTTGCATGCCATATCTAGTGAGAAATTCACACATGGAAATTGATACCTACCAATAATCCTGATGTGGTTTCTCAATTCCGGCTCCTCCTTCGTTACTTCCTCCTTATTCTTTCTTTCTTTTCCTTGCTTGATCCAATGCTAAAGTGCTCCAAGAAAACTCTATCTTTCCAAGAGTATGAGGGAGAGAAGAGAATAATGTGAGAGCTCCAAAAATGAACTAATAAGAGGTTGAACCAAAAAAATCTTGCCAAGTGATCCACATAAGAATTTTTATTGATGAGGCCTCTATTTTCTTCATTTTCCCTTATTTTCCTTTATTTTCCTCCTCACATGAAACCTATGACCTTTCACCTCCATTTTCTCATAATTTCCATTATTTTCATAAATAAATGTACCAAAAATTCCATTTTCCCTCTTTAATACATTTTCCAAGTTCCTTAGCCATTTTAACCAAAATGATCACCTACTAGGATGTTTTTCCCAACATTCAGCTTTGAATACATTTACCATCAATCATGGTAATTAATTTTAACTTTTATTGCATGGAATTTTCACCGGGGTTGTTAAAAAACCCTCCCCCTTGGAGGATGCCCTCCTCGGTGTTCAATGACACCTACAAACCAACAGACCACAAACTTACAAAACATACTTACTGTGGATCTTTATAACAAAACTCGTTACTTTATTTACAATAATATACATATATAAAAATATGAACATTTTCTAAACCAACAAATATAAGGATATGATGCCTATATCAACAAAAAGTAAATCCATAGGATCACACCTCCACCCTCAAAGTAGTACCAGGATTCACTTCCTTCCCAAGAAGTCCAGAATCCACTATCATATTCAAAGTTTTCATCCAATGTCCAACGCTACAATCCTTTGCTACTGTACCCTTTGTGAACAGTTATCAACTCAATGTTATAGGGTGCACTCCAAATGTCCATATGGTTCCATCTGTCAATGCAAACGACAAAACAAAATACATCACTGATCTTCCTTATCTACAAGATAGTCCCTCGGGAAATCTGGTACTTCCCTTCTGTGTAGTCACACAACTTCCAAGTTCCATTGGCACCCCCATCCCAAGTAGTTTATCACTTGGAAAGGCTTCCTCACATAAGAATATACAAAAACGAAATCGTATCCCTGCCTCAAAACCATCATACCAGTCATAGCATGTTTATGGAAATCAATGGAAACTATTGGGTGCTAGTGTCCCATAATGGCCCTCCTCCTGAATTGTTTTACCAGCATATTGTTGTATGTTTCAATTCCTTTTGTTGATGCTGCTAGTTCTTGCTGTCGGTTTCAACCATTCCAAGCTGGCCATTACATGCTTTCCTATACCAAGCACATAATTTCCATTAATTCAAAATAAATTGAAATAAATTCACATCATAAATCATTGGCAGCTCATCAATAAGGTAGACTTCCAATTCTATTTACTTCCTGTCACAAAAATCAAAGTAATTGTTTCATCAAATCATCATGTATAAACACATCACATCTGGTTAGCTCAAAACTCAAACAACATAAGTTTAGAAATTATCATATGCCTAATAAAACTGAAATATGATACCAATACATACCCTTCATCGGTCCTTAATTCTTCCTTTTTCCTTTTTTACACACACTGGATCAGTTGCCACACTTGAAAAACACCCAATGCCTTCTCCTAAACCATGTGCACATACACAGACTCATATAGACAATCCAAACTCATCCCCATGCCTCTAGGGGTCAAGTTCACTATTTTAGGAGCTGTTTCAACAAGATCTAAACTAAGAACTGGAAAATAGGCAATGAAACAGCTTGCCTCTATAAGATAGGAAACTGATTCATTCAGTTACATTTCACTTTTTGGTGAATGAATCTACTTGCATGAGTAAAAATGTGCTAAAATTACATCAAATTCATGAAATTACATCAAGTTACATCAATATTTTCACATTTGAAGATGAAAAAGTCAAACTGGCCAAAACTAGGTGAAAATCTGAGTTACTAAGTGAAAATTGAGCCAAAATTCCCAATGCGTTGCGCCTGAAATCTCTATGCATCACGCCACTTTGAGGCCAATTTTCAGGGCCTTCCTGGAGTCAAAATTGAGTACAGGATAGCTCGCTGGAAAGCCCTTCCTGTCTATTTTCCAACTCAAGTGGAATTTATGGATTTGGTTGCAATTTTACCTCCAAAAATGAGTTTTCCCAACACTGCTTCCTGTGTGTCCAAAAAGTGGCAGAAAGGTCAATTTTAGGGTGTTTTTGACCCTTCAGGCAACCCAAAACTTGTCAAAATCTCTAGGTAATAGGTAGGCATGCATACATTTTCATAAAAAATCTAGAAATACAAATTTTTCTCCAAGAGGAGCTCCCAATCATAAGCGCGCGCCAAGTGGCGCGATGCGTCGGGCGGAAAAATCTGTGTTAAGGCCAAAAAATTTCAAAATTGACAAAATGTGTCCAAAATTTCTTGAAATTTGGGCTGAGTGTCCTCCGTCATGTGCTATTTTGGGCCAAAGAAGCTTCAACCAAAATTTGGAGCCTATCATGCCTTTTCCGACGCTTTAGTGCACTCTTTAACTTTGCCTTCAGGATCTTGATTCACGCCTTGCAAACATCATTTTGCGCCCAATAATGTTTCTTCATGTGCCTCAACATGTTATTTTCCTTGTTTGCCTTCGCCAACAGCTTCTCCAAATGAATATTGACCCTCTCGAGCCAAGTCTCTCAATCAGTCTCAATCTCCCGCTCAATGGATGTCATCTCGGTTTGGCTTCTTTGGGCAGCTTGTCGGTTCTAACGAATGTTTTGCAACTCCATGATAGTTTGTTGATCTTCCAACTGTTTGTTTCGCTGCTCAAGGTAGTTAATAATCCATTGGGGTCTTCGCAGCTTGACGGTCAAAGTGTCTATCTCCGCCTTCTGCTCCTGAACAGTCTCTCTCAACTTTGAGCTTGGAGAGCTCAAATCCTCATCAATGAGTATGAAATCAGTATCCTAGCCTCCTGAAGGCCCCTCATCTTGCATGGGACTCTTACCTCTATCCTGTACCTATACTTGTGCTTCTGATGATGGAAGCAAGACCCCTTCCACCCCAGGTGGAGATAATACTCGCTGGGCTGCTGCAAATAATCCTCTAGTACCTCTCTGATAAGTGAAATACATCGGCACACTAGTAGTATCTGTCTCTTGACCTCCATGTTGATATGAAGGTTCACCTGCATCATGAACAACCTCCAGAGGAACTTGAGGAGCTGTGAAGAAATCATTAGAAATGAAATCCTCCCATGAAATACCCTGCAAGCCGAGCTGATGCACAACCACGATTTTAATGAGTGCATAGTGATAAAAAAAATTGTACTGCTGCTCAGGAGTTTTCCTTTGCACAAGAGTGGTCATTATCTCAATGTTTTGGCACATGAAATAAGGGAGGTTAATCATCCTCACCCTAGTGAAATGCATCAATAACCTGATATGATAGGCATAGAGGCGTGAAAACCAACCCTCACAACTGAATTATCTGATAATAAGTTTCATCAGAAGCACATAGGAATCCTTTAGGAACTGGAAAGGAAACACTCTGCTGAGTTGTTTCACAAAGCTAGGCCTAATATATGGCTCATAATGCACTCTATCCACCTGTTGTCTTTTGTTCCATTGTTCTCCCACATTTGGTATTCCGGTTGCTTGAGAGATAGTTTCCGGTGTTAAAGTGAATGTTACACCGGCAAGGGTGACCTGACCATCATGTAAATACAACACAAATAAAAGAGCCAACTTCTAATGATAATGGATCCTAGCAATCATTTCACAAAATTGAAAACATGACTATTGTTGAAAACATGCCATGGAAAGTGGACAAGCCTGCAATTCAGCCAATGAGGTGGGCTCCTCTCTCACATGTCTGCCACTCTTACGAGGCCTTCTAGGTGCATGTAGTTTAGTGGTGGAGTCACTGTCTCGGTCATAAGATGTATCAGTATCTGTCTCCATGATGTCCAAGGTCTATGCAAGGTCTATGTTGTCTTGTATGAGAATTTTCGTGTTTTTGATTGGATTGCCAAATATGTGTCAAATGGGAGGGAATATTGAGGAATAGGGTAATGAAAATGATGGGCTATAATCAAGTGAAATTGTGAGTTTACCACTTGAAATCTATGTGTTGGGACAGGCACTTAGCTATTTGGGATAACTTGGGAAATTTACAAATGGTATGGGGACAATGGGAATGGGATAGGGATGATTGACTTTAGGGATGTCAAGAGATAGGGGAATGGGGACTGTGGTGAGCAAATAAAAAGTGAGGAGGGGAAAAAGGAGGTAAGGGAAATGTAAATATTTGACACCAAAATCAATTTCAAAACCTTAGGAGTGTTTCTTAAACAAGACAATAGGGTTTGAGTTTTTTACATTTAAATTCTCATATCAACACCAAACACTGTTTAAGAGCAATGGGAGAGTGACTTTGACTTACTCGAACCAAGGAGAGACCGAGAAAATTTGATGGTTAAAAGGAATGGAAAAAATCTTGTGTCCCAAACCGCGCAGCCAACCTAGTGCACCACGCCCTTCCAATGCGTTGCGTCAGTTCAAAATCACACACAAGAAGCTTGCCTGATGCGCCATGCACCACTTATGCGTCACGATACTTGCCCAGTGCGTCGCGCTCAGCAATTTACACACAGTCCGACCTACAAACAATTGCTTCACTCCTCTCAACTCTTCTCTTGCTCATTGCTGTCTCTTTGGTATGCAAATGGAGTGTTTGAAACATAAAATCATATTTATACCAAAGACTTTGATTTTTCATTTGAGCAAACCCACTTTTTAATGTTTGTAAAACTTGACATTTCACTTTAAACTTTGTTTTGTTTCCTTTGTGCTTTTGACTGAATAATGCATTTATGTCTGTCTTGCAGGGGAATGAATGGCATGGAAATTTTGGCAAAGGAAACCACAGTTGCAAATGAAGCATTATTACAACTGAAGAAACTTGAAAATTACATTGCATTTGTTACAAAAAGATTAAATAGACAAATTTTCTTCAAAACAGAGTTTTGAAGAAAAATCATTATCAAGCATTATGATGATGAAATTTTTTCACTGAAACCTTATTTGAAGCTTCCTCATGTGCCTGCTAACCATTATTAAGCATTTTGAGACCCAATTAATAAAACCCTAGACCTATTGAGACTAAAAACCCTAAAATGACTCTTTGCCAACATTGAGACCAAGCATGACTGTACATGATTTTAATGAATATAAATAGGCCAACAGGTACTAGACATGAGGGATATGAGTGACAAGCCCCTACCGTCAGATGATCCATGCTCCTAACTGAATGCAGCTGACTGAACTGAGTGAGACACCTAAAATGAAATGCAACAAGAGAAATTTGATCTCTGACGGAGGGATGAAGATACCGACTCTAACACACACAATATCATATATACAACAAGCACAATATCATAGATACACAATACTACATATGATACATATACACATAAACATAGGTATAATCACTGAATGTACAACATGCACAACATATACACAACAGTAATATTTCACATCCATAGAACACACACTAACCCCGTAAGAAGCCTTTCTTTTAGTGTCTTTTCACTATACATGCTTATCCTAGAATTTCACAAATCACACTCTTTCACTTCTCTAATGTACCCCTCAACATTTCTTGTCCATAACATAAACAAAGGCATAATACAATAATATAATATCAATTCATATCCACGTGATACTGACCTTGCATATCTGTCAAAGTTACTCTTCCCACTTGATTCCTTATAACACCAAGAACCTATTCATTCCATTCACTTGTATAAGGAATCATTCCTCCACAAGAATGATACTTGGAAACCCTATCATATAGTGAGATAGATACATACATATATACATATATATAATCATTAGAATACAACAACCATGATCCTATCAGATGATGACATACATACATATATAACCATCAACATAAATCACTCATGATCCTGTCAGATAGAGACATACATACATGCATATATACATATCAGCATTAAAAAATCATGATCCATGATGACCCTGTCAGACACGACATACATACATTCATACATACATACATGTATACATATATGAGGATCAACATAATCATGATCACAAAAAAATTACCAACTAGCATAATGTAAAGGTTAAGATAAATTCCTCATTTGTGCACAATATGCACAACGTTGAGAACCACAATTCCCGACATAGTGAAGGCATCTAACACCTCAAATCGAGTTTATTTACCTTTTATATTTCCTCTCTCATGCTTGTACTGCCACCATCCATTCACCACAATGGACTCAACCAGTCCAACTGACTTTCACAGCTTTACCTTTCAGTGTGCTTACTCATGCACCGATCTTCATCTGAGTCTTACATTACCTTCTAGGTCTCATCTGACTCTTCTTGAAATCCATTAAATTTCCTCTTTCCCAAACAGTTACCGAGACTCAAAAGCATAAAAGACAAGGAAAATGACAAGAAGAAACAATGAGTAAACCATGAAAACCAATAATAATACAACACAAAAAACAAAGTGGCATGGCCATGCACTACCCACAATCAAGACGACAAATCAAGTGAAACAAATCACAAAATATCGAAAGCACAAGACTTGCAACAAATATTATGACTCAATCCCCATGGGTTCCCAAAGGTTCCAAGGGAAAGCTCAACCCAAGCCTTTCCAAATATGTCATGGTTTTCTCTTGCCATGCAATCCCCTACATCATACCACCATAAACGCTTAATTGTCAATGTATAATATAAACATACAATATATCAGTTACCTTACTTTGTTATGCTAGACACACTGCCTTTCACCTGAATAGATACATATATCATCTCTCAAGGGACTCCATTCCCTTGACGAATCCAGCCATAACTAGAAGCCAACTAATATACCTATCAAATACATGTTCATGACCATAATACATATCTGCATAATGTTAGAAAAAATCACGGTTAAGAAGACTTAGTCATTCCATGCAAAGCACTCATTTTTTTGGAATTAGGGTTTCCCAAAATAACCCAAGGAATTCTTACCCAGTTCCTTTCTTTGACCATTTACCTTGCTACAATTGAGTCTTACAAAATGTTATCACATCACCCAATTGATAGTTATATAAAAAATTCAATGGTTACCTTTTCATGCTAATACAAATAATGTTACCCTGCAACTGATCAAACATGTCGATCACATGTTCCAAATATCAAGAAAATCATATCATTTCATAATCAACTAGTAGTCAAAATAATAGTACTACAACTATCACCTACTTATACTTAAGTACACATCAGCTATCTCAACACATAGTGCATTAGTACAACCATCTTAAAACAAGATCATTACTTCATGCAATCTTATAGAGACATGCGCATATCATGAAATTAATCTAACATGCAAAAAAATTGTTAACATACCCTATTAGATAATCAACTAGACGACATAATAGACACCAAACACGCAACACTAGATAGATAACATAATCAAACAATTAAGCATCACGTAAATGACATAAGAAAACTCATACCTTAATGTGTCTTAGGGGAGGCTATCTTGTATGCACAATCAATCAGCTACATTAGAATTATATAACTTCACAACACATAAGCTCGAATAAAAATAAGATCATGATATCCATAATAATAACTAACTAACATGTTCACATCATAATCTCACAAACATGTGTGTTTCATGCATAACAATCACAAATGCATAGTCAACCTAGATTCGTATGACATAATATCACAAATAAGTCGACTCATACCTGAATTTCACAAAACTAACCATCAAGTCACTAGAATATAACAAAAAAAAGTTATATATCATGCTCATTAATAACATGTAATTTATCTAACATAAATAAAAATAGCAATATATACCACCAGAGGTTGCAATCATTCATGACTATCTAACATGTATGTGCATATAACCACACTAATTAAATATCATCTATAGTGTATGTAACCATAACATCAATAGAATGAAAGTTATACTCATAAGCAAATGCATATAACGATCCTTAACCTACATGCCTACATTCCCAACATCTAAACTTGTATGACGACATGCTCTTTCCTCAACGTCCAATGCCACAACTTCACGTTGATGGTATGCATATCTTGTTCTATCTTAGTAAACACATTAGCATCATAACAATGTACCAAAATCATCATGATGACCTAATTTCATACAATGATCTTATGCATCACAACCTCAATCAAACCAATGCAAACTTAACCATATGCACCCACTTGACATGTATAACCAATCGTGAATGACCAATGCATATTCAACGTATGACATCAAACAAGAAAGCATATACATATAAAAATGAAGCATGACCAATATGTAACCCTAGAATAAGAAATCAATGCATGTTCAATATGTAACAATATGTAAGCAACCATGCATGAAAAATACACAAGCATGAGCAACACATAACGAGTCATACACTCATAACAACATGTTGACAAAAACACCATCAACACTTCCATGGCGACACCACTGAGACGAAGTCCAAACTATGAAAATGAAACAAGCACACATAAATCAAAAGCATACTAGACACATATGAAACTAACATAAATGCATGACCAGCACACCACCCATCCAGTCTGAGGGTTGAACAATGCTTTGATACGAATCTGTAACACCCCCTTCCCACATCTACCCAAGTAACTGACCAACCAGGGTAAACATGCGATGCAAGGCTATTAAAATTAGATTCAAGCTCCTATGTGTCCTTAAGGAAATGGAACTAACCAAAAAGCAACCTACAGACCTTGTACAAAAACCACAACACCCATAGGAGGTAACCCAACCACTCAGGCCTCTTACCCCTAGGTCACCCTAGAATTTTTACCACTTTGAGCCATAGTTATAGGCACACGCTTACA
Organism: Pinus albicaulis; assembly: GCA_034641835.2. Lineage (NCBI taxonomy): Eukaryota > Viridiplantae > Streptophyta > Pinopsida > Pinales > Pinaceae > Pinus > Pinus albicaulis. Next base: position 508,158,055 of record CM076578.1, on the reverse strand, counting down.
TGCCTGAACCCAGGAGGCTATAGCTACAAGAATAAAACTGCATGCCAGTGGGAAGAGCCCTAAATACTCAGTTATGTGCCAATGGCCCCTGGATTTGAGCCACCTTTTCATGCCCAGAAACTAGTGCTCTACCCAGAGCTTCATGAAAATTTTAGATATGATAAATGACGACATGAAAATGATATAAAAGGAATCACATCATTAAGAACTTATCTAGACCCCTCCTATCCTTGACAAACATTTTTTCAAACATCTCACAAACATTAAAGCTACATGTATAAACAATAGAGAAGAGAAAGGGGGTCTCATACTTATATGAGAATCACTAAGAAGCATTTCTCCCTTACATCATTAGCTTCAATACAATATATTTGACCATAGATACATTATGCATTCATTTACAATTAAAAAAATATATAGCCATAAATCATCACTGATAAAACACATTCTTATAAACAACATAATAGAAAAAGAAATACCATGGATACAACATCAATATAATCCACATAATAAATAGTGCAGTTATACATCAAATAACAAAGGAATGAGGTTCTCATTAATGATTGTAAAAACCAACAGGAGATGGGACTTTCGTGTTCCACCCTACCATAGATTTGTTGAGCCATATCTCTCTTCAGCAAATCACCCCCATGCCATATTCCAAGAATGAATGTGGGACTTATATCCAACAGAAAATAATCAAACAAGCATGAATGATATCAGGGTTCTCCACCTACACTGCGAGGAATTTGGGTGCCTCCTAGACTCTCAAGATTTACCATAATCCACAGTCTAAATCAATGATCATTAGGCCCTAAACCAAGACATACTCTTCATGATTTATCAATCATCCCATCCTGGGATGAATAGGCCCAATGGAGAACAATCCACCTCTTGGATTTACCATACATCCCTTAATTCATCGGAAAGGATTCCTAGGCCTACTGAGGAACACAATCCTAGATTTTCTGCAACCCATAATCTAGTTTAGGGGTTACTAGGCCAATGGATTTACTGTGATCCACAATCAGGTTCATGGATCACTAGGCCATGGGTTTTTGGTTTCAAATATCCAAATACTCAACCTTGAATACATCAGGAAATCAATCTCAATCGAAGTATGAGGAACCCATCTCATCAAGGTTATCCTGAAATGGAAAGGCTAGGATGAAAAAATGTCACACCTGGAAAAACCCATGCCATGATAGAAAAGAACCACATGAAAAACCATGCATGCCAAACCTAGTAAGGAAATCACACCTACAAATTGATGCCTACCAAGAATCATGTTGTGGCTGCTTAATTCTTGTTCCTCCTTACTTGCTTCATCCTTCTTCTTGCACTTTTTGCATTTCTTGATCCAATGCCAAAGAGTTTCAAGAAAAATATAAGTGTCCAAGAGTATGAGAGAGAGAGTATAATAACGAGAGAGCTCCAAAAATGAACTAACAAGAGGTTGAACCATCAAAAGCTTGCCATATAATCCTCATAAGCCTTTTTTATTGATGGGGCCTATATTTTCTTCATTTTCCATTGTTTTCCTTCATTTTCCTCCTCACATGAAACATCTAACCTTTAACCTCCTTTTCTACTAATTTCCATTATTTTCATAAATAAATGTGCCAAAAATTCCATTTTTCCACTTTAATGACTTCTCCTTTGGCAATTTTCTTAGCCATATTAACTGAAATGAACACCTACTAGGATGTTTTTCCCAACACTCAGCTTGGAATAAGTGTCCCATCAACCGTGGTTATTATTTTTAACTTTTATTACATGGAATTTCCACTAGAGATGTTACATACACTGTTAATATAGGAAATCCTCCACGCCAATGACATATCATGACTAAGAAACCACATGCAAATTCTGTGCATGCAAAAAGTAGTGAAGAAACATACATGCAACTTGGTAACTGCAAACAGAATCCATTATAGTTATAGATATCGATGTCCTCTTATGCTTTCCTACTCTTCCTCTATGTTCTTGCTCCAAATATCCAAGTGTGCCAGTCTCTATAAAAGTTCTCCAAGAACTCTAAGTATCCAAGAGCATGAGAGAGAGAGAGAGAGAGAGATAGAATAATGAGAGCTACAAAACTGCGCTCACAAAAATCCACGAATTGATCCTCATAAGCCTTTTTATTAATGAGGCCTCTATTTTATTTAGTTCCATTATTTTCCTTCATTTTCCTCCACACATGTAACCTGTGACCTTTTACCTCTCTTTTATGCTATTTTCCATTATTTTCATAAATAATTGCCAATAAATGCCACTTTTTCTTTTTGAAGCCTTAGAGATTTCCTTTTCCAATTTCCATAGCCATAATAAACCATATAAATACCCGGACTAGGATGTTTTTTTGAACATTCAGCTTGGAATATGTGTCCCATGACCTTGGTTATTATTTTTCATTTATTAAATTTTATTACATGCAATTTTCTCCAAGTCTATTATAGTTTCATTACTTAAAAGATATCTAAAGGATGTTGATCAGGTTATTGATTGTTCTATATTGAAATTGAAGTGATAAGGAGAATTCTAGCCAGAACCTCAGTACATTATGTAGAGAAAGACACTCATGCTATGGAATCGAGCAATTGAGTATGTTAAAGTGCAATGGAAGCACTTTGGGTGCGATGAAGCTAAATGGGAGTTATTGATCAGATGCAGGCTGTGTTTCCTTCATTTTTTGTTGGTTGAGGAAAAAAAAAATTGGTATAGTGTATATGTTATAGATGTAAATATTGCGATGAGATGTGTTATAAAGCTCCAATAAGTGGTATGGTTATCATGTTGGTTTTATTTTAGCATAATTTTTATTGTAAATAGAATAACGAGCTAAGCTATAAATATACATGCAAAATATTTTTTGTTTTTCAGTGATCTTGCTAGTTGTAGGTGTCATTGAACACTGAAGATGGTGTTAGCATAAGGGGGAGGGGTTTATAATAGCGCCTCAAGTTAAAAATCCATGTAATAAAGTTAATAAAGGAAAAAATAATAACCAAGCTCATGGGACACCTATTCCAAGATTAACGTTGTGAAAAAATATAGTGATGGGGATCACTTGAGATTAATTAATGGCTATGGAAATAGGAAAAGGCAATGGAAAAGGTTTTCCAAAGGAAAGAGACAATAATTGACATTTTATTTATGAAAATAAAATAAAATATGAGAAAAATAAGGTCAAAGGTCACATATTGTATTTGAGGAGGAAATTGAAGGAAAATAATAGAAAATGAATAAAATAGAAGCATCAATGATAACAAGGAATTTTAGGATTAGTTCAAAACTTTTGTCAGTTCAGTCTTTGACACTCTCATTCTATTTTCTCTCTCATACTCTTGCACACTTATAATTTTTATGGAACACCCTTGGAGGAGTGTGACATACCTTGTCTTTCGAGCAAGAAGGATAAGGTAGAGAAGGAAAGTACAAGAGGAAAAGAGGTTCAATAGATACAATGAGTTTTACTTGCAGGTACCGAGTTCCATGTATGATTTCCTTGCTAGTTTTGACATGCATGGAATATGCAAGTGGTTATTTGGTTATGATCTCTCATTGGCATTGGGGATTTCTTGGACTAACAATGGTTTTTCCTAGCCTTTCCATTTCCTAGATCATGGTGTTATGGGTATTATCTTCCATTTTTCTGGTTGGGGCTCATATTCCTTGTGGGTAGTGTTATTAGTTCCTTGAGCCTTGGTTAGACAAAAACTCTAGAAGCCTTGTAATATCCCGGGTTGAGTTACTAGTCCCATAATCCTTGGTTGAAAAAACACTTTGGATCCCTTTCTGGGTTGAGTTATTAGTCTTGGAATCCTTGGTTGGATAAATGCTTTGGACCCCGAAGACAACTGTTGGTTGAGATACTAGTCCTAGTAGCCAGGTTGGAACAAAAATTTGGAGGCGTAGAAAACTTGGGTAGAGAACAATCAGGTGATGGTTATTGATGTCCGACCATGAGGTGGAATCATTATTTGAGGGTTGAGGTTGTTTGACCTCTGGAAGCTCTGGTTTGGTTTTCTTGGCTTATCTCATGAGATGCCAAATTCATGCTTAGAATATGGGGTGGGGGTGATTAGCTGAAAGAAATATTTGGTTTAGCCCAATCTATGTTTAGGTGGTACAAGAAACTCCCTGTATTGGTTAGATTTTCATATGTTAATAAGAGTTCTTTTACTTTTATATTTTTTGTGTAGTTACTTAATATTATGTGGATTAGATGGTTGTTCTATCGTTATTATTATTCTAGTTATATGATGGTTATAAGCATGATTTTATGAAAGAAGTAACTTATGGTTCTCATCATGTTTTGATTAGTAAATGATTGTTTAATGAATTTATTACCTAAAATATGATAATACAACTATTGTGAGAGGGCATCAAACCTTCTTGATGAATCTTACATAATTATGAGGCCCCTATGTTTACATGTGTATTTACAACTTGTACATTACATGTTGATGATGTGTTTGACAAAATTCCTATCATGGTTAGGATGAGTTAGGCTAGGTATTTGTTGAAGTTTTGCATTATAAGCCTAGTATTATTGTTATTTATCATCTCTATTAATTTCATCAAGTTATCAGTAGAGGCTTAAGTCCTAGCCCTCAAAAATTTGCTTATAATTCAGGGTCATTGGTACAAAACTGACTAAGAAGGACTGGAGTCATATGGAGGTCCTATTTTGGGTGTGAATTAAGGGTTATAGTCACATGGAGGGCTTGCAATGGGAGCCACTCAGGTTATAGTCTAGTTAAAAAGAAGGTTAAATAAGGGGTTGGGCACTTGGAGTGGTTGGTTAGCCCTTAGGGGTCATGTAGCTCACGAGGAAGGTTATTTTGGCTTTGGTTTGTTGATTCCAATTCCTTAATTATACTTGGGGAGTTGAATCATATTATATTAACTCTTCATCACATATTTACCTCGGTGGATCAGTTATCTTGGGTAAGTTTGGAAGTAGGGTGTTACAGGTGATGGGTGGGTGTCCTCTCCTTTAGGGTTAAGCTAGGTAGAAATATCTTGGAAGTTATTTTGTCTCATGCCTTGAATTTATTTTTTGTGGCCTATTTGGCTCTCAGTGGTAATTTATATGTATATTAGCGGTTGTGGGAATCTGCGGTCTCTTGTGGGATGAAAGAACACTCCAACTTGCTTAGAAGGGTTAGCAGGTACATTGACAGGGTGGTCCTTTTAGGAAAAGGAAGTCTAGGGAGTGAGGTGAATATGAATCCTTAGTGTGATTGGTAGGTCTGTGAGATGGCAATGATGACAATGATAGAGGGGGGAGGTTTGTGATAAAGATGGGAGAGGTCTATAGGGATGACATTGATAACATAAGGAGGAGCACAAAGAAACCATGGACCCTTTGATTTCTCAATCCTTTTCCTTTTGTCAGAAACACTTCCTTAATGGATGATAGTGTGATAGTTATTCAAAAGCTGAGTAGATATTTGGAACAACTCAATCAAGCCCGATAATATGATCATAATGACACTATAGAATCCATGAACCACATCCAACGAAATATGTGGAAGATGCATGATAGACTGGTTAGTCTACAGAGAGGACAACAATCCATCTAAGATGAGTGTGACCATCTAGAAACTAGGTTGGCACACATGGATGGACACGTTCATTATGAATTTAAACCCCCACCATCCCTTGAATGGGATCTAGATCGTTCCGCCATGGTAAATTATAATGATAAATGATCATTGTTATTTGTCCTTTAGTTTTGTAAATGTTTTGGCACTAGTTGTCGGTTAGTTTATGTAAATTGTTTATGCTTTAGGAATTTATTTAAATTTCTTAATTATATCTAGGTAAGTAGTGCTTTTAATTATAATGTTTTGAATATAATTTGTAATATGGTTTTAGTGGACCTTAATGATCATCTCACACACACATATGAGCTATATTTGAAAACCATTATAATATTTTTATTGTTATATATATATATATATATATATATATATATATATATATATATATATATAAACAAATTTTATAATATTAAATCAAATATAATATCACATTAGTTGTCTTTAATGCTACTTTTTGCAAAATTTCCCCACTTATTTTTCCAATCTGATTTGTCTAAATGTGACATACATGAATTCATTGAAATAACAAGTTTCCTAGCTAAACTATGCACAATTAAAATGCCCCAAGGAAACTCCAAAAAGTCATATTAAAGGAAACTACTTTCATAATTATTACTCTTCACAGAATTAAAATTAAAATACAAATAAACATTATATATATATATATATATATATATATATATATATATATATATATATATATATATATATATAATTTAATTATATTTAAATAGATAATATTTATAATGAATGTATATTTTGGAATGTGATTTAAAATATATTATTATAAAGCATAAGTGGGAGTTATACTTGAAATATAATTTTGTGTTATTTAATATGAATATTGAAATATTTTATTTGGTTGATTATCATATTTTTATGTTATTAATATATTTAGCTTTTAAATATTATATGTCAACTAAATATACAATGAATTACACATCATGTAATATCAGTAATATTATTTTTACATGTCATGTGTGGACTCCAAAAGAATTACATATTTCTTTTTACTTCAATTTTTTGTTCTTTCTATCAATTAATTTATCTATATATAAAATTCATTAGAAATTAAGTTTAAAATTAAAGATTTTAGTTATAGTTCACATTCTTTTATGTTAATAATATTTTTTTAATTTTTTATATAAATATTATTTTATTATTTTAAAAAGTAACTTGAGACTACATTTTTTTCATACAAAAAAAAAAAACAAATAAGGAATCATAAATCTGCCTAAAAAAGCTTATTAATGAAACAAGAATTTTATATGTGTGTGTTTTCTTTATTTTATATAGTATATACATAAATAACAACTAAATATTTTATTTATGATTCAAATTTAATATATTAAAATATTAATTCGTGACCTATTTATATTTGGAACTAAAAAACATATATCAATAAAACACACTCTTTATACATATAATTATTTTTTTATAGATATTTAAATTATTACATATCACCACCATATTAAAAAATAGGTAAATTAAAAATCAACTTAAAAATCACCGGATTCTGGCACCTGAAATTCCAAAAAGTCATAATAAAGACAACTCCCATATCTATATATATATATATATATATAAACTTTATAAATTATAGATATAGGAAAAATGAAAATAAAGAAAAAAAAATTACTTTGATTTTTTTATATAAATTTCATATAAAATTGTGTTATTTAATAAAGATATTAAAATCTGACAATATCTTATGGATAGTTGGCAAAAAAAAAAAAAAAAAAAAAAAAAAATAAAATAAATAAATATTGGATTTTTTTTTTTTCTTTCTCCTTGAAATCAATGGCTTCGAAGCTAGTATTAATGTCCACTATTTGCATTTTATGTGTCTTCCTGCCATAGCGATGTTGGTGCCTCTGGAAACAACGCAGAAAATACGAAGGCAACAGTGAAGCCACCAAGTCTCACTTACAGCTCTTTTGTAGAATCTTTTGGAAAACTTGAAGTAATTATTTTCTAATATTTTAATGTCTAATTCATTAATTAAGTATATGGTTTGTAACTAATTGTAAAATTGTTTGATGTGTGTGTACAATTATTTGATGTGTGTGTCTTTAGGGTCGTTCGGAGAATATTCGTGGTGTCCAAAGGGTGGTTGTGCTTGGATTTTTTTTGGGGGTTTGTACCAAGTGTGGTTAATAATAACAAACATGTTAGTTATATGTTAACTTGTAGCAATGGATTTAGATAAATCAAACTTATTTACTGTTTATGTTTGTTTGGGAGTTAATAGGGCATTTATTAATGCTTTAGGGCTTTAATTATGATATGTTTTGGTTATTTTGATGATCGATTGTTAAATGTTTTAATGTTTATTTTTATGTGTTTATAATAAGTATTAATGACTTTGATGACTGATTTATTAAATCTTTCAATGTTTAATTTTATGTTTTTTCAAGACAATTATGAATATTTCATTTTAGTTAGTTTTTTCTGTTTAGATTCAAGGGTTTTGGAAAAGTGAAATGGATTAAACAATGGCATAAATTTTGGAAGTGATGCATAGTTCATAGTTTTTTTTTTTTTTAATTGTTTTAAAAATTAGATATATTTCAACTTTGGATTTATCAAGAGAGAAAGGGATCAAATATGTTGAAGTGAAAATTTCTTTTAAAATGAAAAATTACAAGAATATTTAATTCATTTCAATACTTGATAAATATTATGTTAATATAGATTTATAATGGTTCTGTAAAGGTTTAATCATTTTCAATATATATATATATATATATATATATATATATATATATATATATATATATATATATATATATATATATATTACCAAATCTATGTTGAATAGACCAACAAAATGTTTTTTTGGAAATGATTTTTATATTTTTTCATATATTGATATAAAAATATTTTATTTATAGTCAATTATCCATGTTAAAATCATTTAACTATATATATATATATATATATATATATATGTAACATTAAGTTATTTTGTTTCATATGGACATTTAATTATTTTAGTTATAATGTATACATGTAGTTGACACTAAATTAATTTGTTTCATATAGGCATTTAATTATTTTAATTATAGTCAATTCTCCACATGAAAATATATTTCTTGGTTATTAATATATGTTTATATAGACATCTCTCTAGTATTAGGAATATATATATATATTTTGCGTATGGAGCATACTAAGAATTAAGAAGTAACCTAATATTCTGGACTTTCTAGATATACAATTGATATAACATTATTTTATTGAAAGTAGAGATTGAAATATTTTATTATACTTGATATTTAAATGAATACAAAATATATTTAAATAATAAAATATAACACATTCCTTTGTAATGAGAAGTGAAAATATAATAATTTTATACTTTCAATTACTTTATCTCTTTATATAAAGTTGATATAAAATTAAGTTGAAATAATTTATTTATGGTTAGCATTTTTTATTATTATTATATGTAATAATTATGTTTAGCATGGAATGAATTATACATGTGGTGTAAAATCTATATTATTTTATAGTGCATATGTTAACTGCATATTTAATGGAGGGATTACACATCTCCCTCATACTAAAACAATTAGGAAAGTATAGAGGAAATTAGAAAGTTTTCACTACAAATTACTTAATATCTCTGTATATAAATATGATGTAAAATTAAGGTGGACATTGAAGTTTCTTAGATGGGGTTCTTATAAGAGGACATATTGCTGGAATAATACCACAACCCCCCACATGCATTAATGGATGGGAAATGGCATTAGGCTGGACATGTATTCTTTATCACCTAACACCATTCTCTATGAGCAAGTGTTGCATATCCTACACATCAATTTCATTTCAATGTAGTGGCTTAAGTGATTGCTTCAGGTCAAGCTCATCCATGGCTTGTAATATTGAGGATGCATGGTTGTTGAATGTCCCTTTTATTATTGCATAGGGAATGAAAAAATGCCACCTCATAGGACTAATAGGAGAAATTTGCTTTGATGATATCACATGACACTAGAGAGGTAATCTCCTAAAAATCAATAAGGCTTACTTGACCACACTATCATTCTTTTTGGTGCAAGAACTCTCTAGTATGAACAGGTATTTTCTCCCATGTTCTATTTCGCTCACATGTTCTTTGGATGAGCGTGCAGTCTATGTCTTAGTCGATTTGTCTTTGGTTCTCTCATATCTCCTAACAGTTTCTTAATTAGTAGTTTTTTATTTCTCCTTAATTTTTATCTATCATTTCCACCATATATGATTCTATGTGTGTTTCATATGCTACAGATCAATTTCATTTCAAGGTACAAGTTTAAATGATTTCTTTAGGCGGATTTCAAGCTCATCCATGGCTTGTAATATTGAGGATCCATGGTTTTTGAATGACCCTTTCATTATTTCATAGGGAATGACAGAATGCCACCTCAGATGACTAATAAGATAAATTTGGTTTAATAATCTCACATGACACTAGAGAGGCAATCTCATGACAATAAATGAGGCTTGATGGACCACATCATCATTCCTTCTTAAATAAGAGCTCTCTGTAAATAACTGTTTTGAGAAGGTATTTTCTCCCATGCTCTATTTCGCTCACCTGTTCTTTGGATTCAGGTGGAGTCTCTGTCTTAGTCGATTTCTCTTTGGTTCTACAGTATTTCTTAGCATTTTCTTAATTTCTTCTTAATGGTTATCTAAATATTCATTATTTTATGTAAAATTAATTTAAGGATTCGCTAGTAATTGTAAAATTGTTTAATGATTGTTTCATGTGTATACTTAGGATTGGTAGTCCCATGCAGAGGTATCAATATGTTACAAGATGCATGAGGTGCTACTATATTTATAGGTTTGGGTGTCTCATATGATGCTAGGTAACATTAAATAGAGTATTTATTTTTCATGTTGCAAGCACGGATTTAGATAAATCCAAAATCCATTACTATATATGTTTGCTTCAGATCCAATAAGAAATGCAATAATGCTCCAGGTCCTTAATTCGAATGGGTTGAATTTTATTTGTTTTATCCCAAGTAGATATGGGTTTAGTGCTTCTTTTAGCTAGGAATTCTATCCCTAATTCATTTTCATTTCACAATTTTCTTGTTGTATGTCAGCACTCTACTCTGCAACGTCAATGTTTTGGTCTATCACTTCTTCTGGCCTGTCACTTATCGAACTATTGCATAGGTTATCATTTTCCGCCATATACAATTCTATGCGTGTTCATGGAGAATAATGGGTAACATATAACATGATTCCTTTTATTATATTTTCCTCTCCACCAATTTCATTCTACATTATGTTTTCTGAATTTCATTCCTTATATATTTATTTTCTTTATGTACAATGGGCTTTCTAAGGTTGTTAAGTTCTGCCAGAGATGGCTCTTAAGGATATTCTCTCAAGCCTTTTTCTCTAGATGCCTCTTCTCATATCACTTTTCCTAGAGGTACTTTCCTATCTCTCTGTACTTACATTTAATATATGTTCCAGGTGGAGTGCACTGTGGTGATTTTGATGAATCTTCAGTGAGGTTTATATTTTATGATTTTTAAGGTGATTCACCTCCGATATCATTATGGGGGTTGGTAGAGTTTTTCTTTCAATGGTTTCTACAGTTCCTTACTTACCTTGTCTATTAATAATTTGTGTGCAGAGAGTACTAAAGGGTATTCGTAACCCGAGGCCCTTTTTTATGTATTTCCAAAGAAAGTATCATTAGGATCGACACTAACCTAGTGGCTCAACCTTTATGCTTCCCAGATTATACTGTTATAGTAAGATCAAGATATTTTATTTGTTTTTCTTAAGGATTTCAAATCTTGAAATTGTAGCTACATCATCTCTCATATTTTTCATTTTCTTTTCATATTTGTTTTATATGGTAGCTAACCTAGATGACTATGTGATTACTCCAGAAACATATAACCCTTCTAGCTAGAGTAGTTGTAAAGGTAATTTATTTTCCTTTTCTTTTGTGGTCATTCTTTATACAATAATCAACTTTTTATTTTTTTGCAAGTCTATACATTTTATTTTCTTGGAAGTCTATTCCTTATATTAACAGGATTCACTTTTATGTACAAGTATGTCTCTATTGTAGTACTTCAAAAGCTACATACATAAGGGACCCTCACCACCATGCAATCCTTCTCTTCTCAAGAGTCAAATTTGGATAGATTTTTGTTAGGAATTTTAATTGGTTAAAATGGTGCTACCTTGGTTAGGAATGTAGTTCAAAAATTATGACCAATAATGTGAACTCTTGAATGTAACCTAAATTTATCTTCATATACCGAGGTGGTGTAAGTATTTTGGTTTTTCGCTAATGTCTCTCACTTAACATCTTCTATGTAAATAATTCACATGATTTCATTATAAAATGTAAACAATTCAAATGATTTCCATTATGTAATGTATTATTGGTCATGTTATGGTTGTTATGCTCATGCCAATATGCTATGGATCGAATGTTATATGTCTTCTCTCTCTATTATAATTTTATTATTTTCGTTTAGAATGGTAATAACACTAAATTTATGGTCTATATCCCATGGTAGTTTCTCCTTTATATCTGTACTATTTTTATCACTACTCAATAGTTAGAACCAATAAATTTTATTAATATTTAATAATATAGTTAATTCTAGCCGCAACAATGTATAATTTAAAGTGGTACTTTTTTCTAGTTTGGGTATAAATCATATGCCCAGTCACCTTGTATCCTTATAGGGGACATATGAATATAGTTATTCGAGCATTTTCACTTGTTGTGTAGATTATGAAATGTGTCTTTGTGAGGTCTTTTTATATACCTAAATCTTTAGTTTTACTATGTAAACATTAGAGTTTACCTATAAAATTTGTCTTGTCTTATGGACACAACCATTCGCCTAAGTTAATACCCTAACATTTATGTAATTTAAACTATGTTCATATTTTCTTAAGTTATAGTTTAATTAAAAGACTTGTTAGCTTTAGTAGGGACTCATTTTATTTTATGTTTTGCGTTATTTATTTATTAAAATCTAAAGATGTATTATTTTATTTTATTGTAGAATTTGTTTATTTTCGAGATAAATATTCTATGTAATATAATTGGTAAAAAATTCATGTAAAAATTTATAATAACTAAGGTCATCGGATATGTATTTCAAGCTTAATGTTGGGAAAAAAATCCTCGTGAGTGTTCATTTGGTTATTATGGCTAAAAGGAAATTGGCAAACGAAATGGAAAAGGCTTTGTAAAGGAAAAGTGGCATTAATTGACACTTTATTTATGAAAATAAAGGAAATTAGGAGAAAAGGAAGGTGAAAGGTCAAATGTTGCACCTGAGGAGAAAAATGAAGGAAAATAATGGAAAATGAATAAAATAGAAGCCGCATTGATAAAAAGGGTTTTGAGGATCTTTTCATAGAATTTTGTCAATTTAGTTTTGTAACTCTCTCTCACACTCTTAGACACCCAGAGTTTTCTTAGAGCACTTCAGCATTGGATTAAGGAAATAAAAGAAGGAAAAGGAAATTCAATATCAACCAAGGAAGATCGAGATCAAGCTACTATAATAGGATTTTTTGTAGGTATCGATTTGAATGTGCAATTTACTTGCTAGAAGTAGCATGCATGGTACATGAATGTGTGTTCTTGGTTCTCTTGTTATCATGGTCATGGGTTTGGCCAGGTGTGATATTTTTCTTCATTATTTGCTTGTCATTTCTAGAAAGCCATGGTGTTGTGGGTTCTCTTATATTTGGTTGAGTTGTACTTCCCGATGGAATAGAAGCTAAGTGGGGTTTTCTCTGTAATAAAGAGCATAAGGCCTAGGAATACATAGACTGGAGAAGGTGGGATTGTGGTAAAGCCAAATTTTTTATGCCTCGATGGGCCTAGGAATCCTCTACCAGTGAATTGAGGGATACACAGTAAATCCTAGAGGTGTGTGCCCTCGATCAGGCCTAGGAATCATCAACCGATGAATTGAAGGATATATGGTAAATCCTGAAGGGTGCAGTCTTGATTAGGCCTAGCAATCATAAATTGTTGGATGGAGGGCTATAGGTAAAGCTTAGATACTAGGAGACAGGAAAATTCCTCATTGGTGTAGGTGGAGATATTTGAAGGAATCCTTGCTTGTTTAGGGCCTATTCATTTGGTGGTGATTGAAGTATAACCTGAGGTAACCTAGATTGGTTTGGTTTCAGTCCCATATTAATTCTTGGAATATGGAAAGGGGGTGATTGGTTGAATGAAAGGCACGGTTCAACCAATATATGGTGAGGTGGTTCACTTAAGTCCCAAACTTTGTTGGCTTATGCATTCATTCATAATAGTTTCTTCTCCTTGGTATTTCATGTGCAAATGTACTAGTTAATATGTGGTATTCATGGTTGTTATATCGCTGATTGTTTACATTGGTTCTGTTGGTTATGAGTGTGTTTTATCATAAGCTTGATTTATGGATATCATCATGTTTTGATTAAAAATTCAATGATCAATGAATATATTTCATAACAGATGATAATGCAGCTAATGTGATAAGGCATTAATGCTTCCTTAAAAATCTCAGATTTGTATGAGACCCCTATGCTCGGATCTTTTGTTATGACCTATAGATTACATATTTGTGACATGTTTGTGGAAATTCCCTGTCATGGATAGTAGGGGTTAGATCAAGTACTTATACCAATGTTTGCATTAGAAAATTTAATTTATGGTTTTCTATTATTTTTGGGAGTCTAATGAAGTTTTGTACAGAGGCCAGAGACCTAGCGCTAAAAAAGTGGCTCGTAGTCTGGGGTCACTGGCTTAGAACTATTTGAAAAACTCCATAGCCATTGGCATGCCTTGCTGTTGGAGTGGCTGGTAGGCCTTATTAGCAGTTTGGATTTTCATGGAAGCGTTTGAGGGTCCATATCAGTAAAATGTTAATTTTCCTTAGGGGTTAGTCACCTTAATGGGTTGGTTGGCTCCCGTAGGATCTATAGCATGTGTGGAAGGTAAATTTGGTTTAGTTATATTGGTTCCACTTCCTTAACTATATGCTGGGAGTTGAATCACATCATAGTAGCCTCTCCTCACATGTTTACCCCAATGGACTGGTTAGCTTGGGTAAATGTGGGAGGAGGGCGTTATATAGTGGTATCAGAGCATCATTTAACTCTTGGACTCGATGGGAGGAATGTGGTTGTCATGCATGCATGAAGGTTGTAAATGTGCTTGTTATGTATGCATGGTGGTGGTCATTTTTTCAGTTGCGTTGTCATGTAGAAGTCGATGATGTTATCATTGGGATGTGTGTATCATGCATACATGTCAGTTTCATATGTGTTCATTATTCTTGTGGTCTATGTGATTGTAGTGTATGCATGCCGATGGTCATTGTTGTTGTTGTGTCGCCATGTGAAAGTTGATGGTGTTGTTGTTGGGATGTGCTTGTCATGAGTGCATGTCGGTTGTATATGCATTTTTTATGCATGCGAGTGTCTATATGTTATTATGCATGCATTTTCATGGTTATAATTATGCATGTATAGTAGGTGAAACATGCATTGTGAGGTCATTGTATGTAGTTTGTGTCATCATGATGTTGTTGGTTGTTATGATGCTAATGTGTTAGCTGAGATAGAGTAGGAGATGCAGATCATGACAATGAGGTTGCAATACTGGAATTCAATGTAATATCATATCTTTATACAATTTTATATGTTGGGCATGTAGGTATGTTAGTTATATGCATTAGGGTTATATACATGTTTTCCATTCTATTATTTTTGTGGTTACATGTGTGATAGATGCTAGTTCATCAATGCGGTCATATGCACATGTGTCAGATAATCGTGAATGATAGTAACTTGTTTTTGTATGCATTGTGGTCATATGGATGATGAGTATGATTATTGTGTTACATTATTGATGTTATTATTTTTGTGCTAATATGTTTTGTCCTGTTCAGATTTTTATGGTTATGATATTCAAGTATGAGCTGATATATTTATGATATTGTGTTGTACTAATCTATATTGATTGTGCATATGTGATTGTTATGCATGAATGACAATTGTTTATGAGCTTATGATGTGAACATCTTAGCTAGTTATTATTATGGATGCCATGACCTAATTTATGTTTGAGTTGATGTGTTGTGAAGTTATATCATGCTAATATAGATTGACTATGTAGACATGATAGCCTCCCCTAAGATATATCAAGATATGAGTTTTCTTATGTTTTCTATTTTTTGTTTAAATGTTTGATTATGTTGTCTAGTTGGTGTTTGAGTTTTTAGTGTCTATGATTTTATCTATTTGTTTTCTGAATGTTTGATTAATTTCACAGTATGAGTATGTGTTTATAATATTTCCTAAAGGAATGATATTGTTTCTAGACGGTTGTACTAACACATTATATGTGTTGAGACAATTGTTATGTGATTGAGTGTAAGTAGGTGTTATTTATTGTATTGTGATTAATGAATGAGAGTTTAATATTGATTAGGACATGGTTGTTAGCCCTCGTAAATGTTGGTTTCAATTAATAGGCATGATGTCTTGATATTGGAACGTGTGACTGACATGTGTGAGTAGTTGCAGAGAAACATGTCTAGTATTAGTGTGACACGGTAATTATAGTTGATTTGTTTACATAACTAATAGTTGCATGATGTTAAAGTACATAGTAAGACTCAATTGAATCAAGGAAAAAGGTAAATGAAGGAATTGGGCGAGAATTATTGTGGCTATGTTTGAAATCGTACTTCCAAACGAATGAGTGCTTTGCATGAATACATGAGGTCTTCTTATCCTTGACTTTATCTAACATTATGTGGGTATGTGCTAGATTCATGAACATTTATTCGACAACTAGTCATAGTTGGATCTGTCAAGGGATTTTGAGTTCCTTGAGAGGTTTACGTGTTTAGTTACAAGGTAGCGTGATTGTCACAACAAGGTAAGGTAACTGGTATATTTTTATGTTTATTTATGGAATTTTAGTTATGTGTTTATGGAAGTATCATGAAAGGGATTTCATGGGAAAAGAAACTGCCATGAAACCTTGTATAAGGCTCAGGTTGAATTCCCTTGGAGCCATTGGGATCCCATGGGGATCGAGTCATGGTGTATAGAGAGTCTTGTGATTTTGGTTCTTTTTGATTTTTTGGTACTTGATTTGAATTATTTTATTTTATGTATATTGTATGGCCATACCACTTTGTTTGTAGTGTCTTATTATTATTGGTTTTCATGTGCTTCTTCTTGGTTTCATCTTGTTCTTGTCTTTTATGTTTCAAGGGTCTTCAGAATTGGTTGGGAAGGAGGAGGTTAATGGAGCTTGGTCAGAGCTGAATGAAACCTAGAAGGTAATGTAAGACCTGGATGAAGCTTGGTGCATGGAATCTAAAGGAAAGAGTATGAAGATTGGTTGAGTTGGTTAGGTCCATTTTTATAAATGGACAGTGGTAGGAAAATCATGAGAAAGGTAACAGGAAAGGTAGACTAAATGTATTTGAGGTGTCATATGCCTCAGATAAGTTGGGAACTATTGTACTCAATGGTATGCATGGTTTGCATGGATAAATGGGGGTTCTCTTAGCCTTGAACTTATGCTATTTTGTAATTATGTTGTGCTCATGCTTATGCTGATGTCTATATATGTATACATGTATGTATGCATTTCATTGTTTGATAGGGTTACTAGGGATCATGATTTTTTGTGCTAATGTTTATATATATATATATATCTGTGTGTGTGTATATGTATGTATGTCCCTATCTAACAAGGTTGTCACGTATCATTCTCATGGAGGAATGATTACTTGTGCATGTGAATGGCATGAAGAGGTTCCTAGTATTATGAGGAATCAAGTGGAAGTGTAGCCCTAAAATATATATGGGGTAAATAGCATGTGGATATAAGTTTATATTATGTGATTATACTCTTTCTATGTTAATTTTTTGATAGGTAATGTTGAGGGATATATGAAAGAAATGAAAACAATGTGATCCATGATATGCTAGGATAAGCATGGATGGTGGAGAGACACTGGAAGCAAGGTTGCTTGGTATAGATAGTGTGGTTTTAGATGTGCAGCGATACTGTTATGTATATGTTATGCATATTGCATATGCAGTGTTGCGTATAGATGGTGCTATGTGCATGATGGATATGCAGCGCTATGTACATATTGTACTGTGTGCATGATGGATATACAGTGTTATGTGCATATGGTGTTGTGCACATGTTGGATATGTGGTGTTGTATACATATTGTATTGTGCGCATGATGGATATGAGGTGTTGTGTGCATATAGTGTTATGTACATGTCTTATATGAAATTTTATGTACATATGGTGTTGTGTGCATGTTTCACATGGAGTGATATGTACATATGGTGTTGTGTGCATGATTGTACATGTGGTGCTATGTGCATGTGGTGTTGTGTGACAATAGTGTTGTGTCAATGTCGTGCATGTGCCGTTATGTACATGTGGTGTCATATACATGGCATCCATGTGGTGTTGTGTACATGTGGTATTGTTTACACATGATACAGGTGGTTCAATTTACATTTGGTGTTGTGCACATGTTTTGTAGGTGGTGTCATGTAGATGTGATGTTGTACACATGTCGTGCTATTGGTGTTGTGTACAGGTGGTACTGTGTACATGTTGTACATATGGTATTGGTGTACATGTGGTATTTTTTTCATGTCGTACATGTTGTGTTGTGTACATGCAATAATAAGTATGTGCATTGTGTAGTCATGGCATCACGACATGTGTATTCGTTGTGTTGTACTAAGTGTACGTATGTGTATTTTGTTGTACATCAGATGTAGGAGTATGTATTGTGTTGTGTTGTAGATCAGGTGTAGATGTATATTGTTTCATGATGTGTATCATGCGTAGGTGTTTGTATTTTGTGATTTCGTATGATGTCTGTGGATGTATGTGTTGTGATGTACATTTTGTATGTGTACATGATTGAATAAAAGAAAAAGGCACTAGGTGTTTGTTGGGTGTGGTAACCGATCCTGTGTATGTACGAAAAATACAAAGGATAAAGGTCGAAGAAAAGGATTGATTAAAGGATAAGTATTAATATTTAATTTTAGTTTTATTATTTATGTGATCTATGATTATGAATTTTGATTATTACATGTGATCTATGATTTTGGTTTATCAGGGTTACATGTAATTTATGATTTTGATTATTGGGAAGGAGGTGAATCTTGGTATTACTTTGAGGGTAGAGGTGCGAGCCTCTGGATTCCCTTGTTGTTGATACAAGAAACATATTCTTTTAATTGATGGTTATAGAAAATGTGCAGATGTTTATATGTGTGTATTATTGTAAATACTGTAATGGGATGGATTTATAAATCTCCATGGATAGTATGGTTATTTTTTGGTTGAAGCAAATGTGTATGAGTATATATGTGGTTTTTATTGTAAATATTGTAATGAGTTGTGTTATAAATCTCTAGTAAATGGTATGTTTGTCATGTTTCAGAAATGGTCATTGTAAATACTTCAACGAGCTACGTTATAAAGCTCCATAGGAAATATGTTTTTCCTTTCAGCAGTTTTCTATTTTTTAGGTGTCCTTGAACACCAAGGTCAATGTTCCCCCAAGAGGGAGGGTTCTATAACAACCCTAGTCAAGAATTCATGTAAAAAATATAATAACTAAGGTCATGGGACACATATTCCAAGCTGAATGTTGGGAAAAACATCCTAGTGGTTGTTCATTTGGTTATTATGGCTAAAAGGAAAATGGCATTAATTGGAATTTTATTTATGAAAATAAAGGAAATTAGGAGAAAGTGAAGGTGAAATGTCACGTGTTACATGTGAGGAGGAAAACAAAGGAAAATAATGTAAAATCAACAAAATATAAGCCTCATCGATAAAAATGCTTCTAAGGATCAGTTCATAGAATTTTGTTAATTCATTTTCGTAGCTCTCTTTTCTCTCTCACAAACACTCTTGGACACATATAGTCTTCTTGAAGTACTTTATCACTGGATCAAGGAAAGAAAAGAAGCTAAAGGGAAGCAAATATAAAGAAAGGAAAAGATGGATCAAGTGTCTACATTAGGATTATTTGTAGGTATCAATTTGCATGTGTGATTTTCTTGCTAGATGTGGCATGCATGGTACATGCATGTGTGTTATTGGTTCTCTTGTTTTCATGGGAGTGGCCTTTTCCAGGTGTGACAATGTTCGTCATCCATGCCTTGTCATTTCCAGATAGCCATGGTATGGAGAGGTTCTCTTGTATTTGGTTGAGATGGATTTTCATATGGACTCAAGGTTGAGTAGGGTGGTCTCTAAAATAAAGAACACAAGGCCTAGAAATCCATATACTGGAGAAGGTGATATTGTGGTAAAGCTATATTTTGTGTGCCTCAATGGGCCTAGAAATCCTCGACCGATGAATGGAGAGATA
Organism: Pinus albicaulis; assembly: GCA_034641835.2. Taxonomy (NCBI): domain Eukaryota; kingdom Viridiplantae; phylum Streptophyta; class Pinopsida; order Pinales; family Pinaceae; genus Pinus; species Pinus albicaulis. The sequence goes on along the minus strand of CM076578.1, from coordinate 508,138,003 downwards.
TATGAAAAATACTAGAGGTTTGTTCCCTCAATTAGGCATAGGAATCCTCGACTGGTGAATGGTGGGATATATGGTAAATCCTAGAGGTTGGAGTCTTGAATAGGTGTAGGAATATTTAACTGTTTGATGACAGATATATGATAAATCCTATAGATTAGGAGATCGGAAAATTCCTCACGGCTTAGGTGGAGAGATCCAGAGGCATCCATGATTGTTTAAGGACTAGTGGTCTGGTGGGAATTGTCGTAAAGCCTAAGGTGACCTGGATTGGTTTTGTTGTGAGTGCCACAGTCATGCTTAGAATATGGAATGAGGATGATTGGCTGAAAGAAATATTTGGTTCAACCAATCTATGGTCGAGTGGTTCATGGAAGTCAAACCTGGTTGGATTATGCATTCATTAGTAAGAGTTTATTCTCCTTGGTATTTCATGTGTAAATTTATTGTTTCATATGTTTTATTTATGTTTTTTGTGTCCTTGATTATTTATATTGGTTATATGTTGGTTATCAGTATGTTTTATGACAAACTTGATGTATGGATGTCATCATGTTTTGACTAGAAATTGAATGAAAATTTAATACATATCATAATAGATGATAATGTACCTAATGTGATAAGGCATCAATTTTTCCTTAAAAATATCAAATAATTTGAGGCCCCTATGCTGGAATATGTTGTTATGACCTGCAGATTACATATTTGTGACATGTTTGATGAATTTCCTGTCATGGCTAGTAAGGTTCATATCAAGCACTTGTACCAATGTTTGCATTAGTATCTTTAATTCATGGTTGTTTATCATTTTTTGAAGTCTCATGCAGTTATGGGGAGAGGCTTGAGACATAGACCTGAAAAAGTGGCTCAAAATTTAGGGTCAATTACTCAAAACTGTTTGAAAAATTCCACAATCACTGGCATGCATTGTTGTGGGAGAGAATAGAAGGCCTTAGTCGAATGCATGGATTGTGATGGGAGTGTCTAAGGGTGTAGATCAGTAAAATGTCAAGTTTCCTGAGGGTTTGGTCACCTGGAAGTGTTAGTTGGCTCTTGAAGGTTCTCTAGCATGTATGGAATGTCAGTTTGGTTTATTTCTATCAGTTCTATTATCACTCATAAAACGTGAAACATTAATTGGTAGGGTCATACAATTCATTTATAAAAGGTATCCTTAAGGTTTTCAAGTTGGTACAGGAAAATTTCATATTTTTTACGTGTTTAACCTATCCTAAGGTTCAAGGCCACCTCCATTTAGGTCATGTCATGTCCCATTAGTCACCATAAGGTGTCAGTTTCATTTCCCAAGCATTTAAATTTAAAAGGACACTTGAGCCAGTTTTACAAATTTTCGTAGCGTTTTATACAGCGAAATAGAATATTTCGGTACGAAACTCCCTAGTAGTTTCATAGTGAAACACTCAAAAGTTAAACTAACCACGCTAGCAAAAGCTATTTTCTTATCTGTCTTATCAAAATTGATGTGAAGTTTCAGTTCATGATTGGTGGAGTTAGAGTGGAGGTCATTCGTGTTTGTTAGGGTTATTTCAAATGTACAAATCCATGTATGAGGTCATCATTACCCTTTTTACCATGCATGTTTCATGATTAATGCATTAATTTTCATTTAACCATAAACCCTTACCCAATTAGTCCTTTTTTCATACTCCGCTTTGTCTTTGCATGTAGTTGGATTTCTGGAGAGCTGCTTCAGCCAAGCAGGTTGCTGACATATTCAAAGGTTATAGGTGTCATCACGCAAGCGAGCCTGAGAGTATATAAAGCCACCCATGGCTATAAGTAAGAAAATAGACAAAGGTGGTCACTTCCAGAGGTATGAGCCCATGAACATGAATTTTCTCAATGAAGATCCAACGACCATGGAGATTTTTAGAAGAATAGGTTTCTTGCAATTCTGTCAAAGATTGCAAGGTTGTCATCTATAGGTTTCCAAATATTTTACTGCAAGCTTCACTAGAAAAACATCAAATGTGGGAATGCTAAACCTAATAGTGACACCATGCAACATTTCAATAGCAAAAATAATACCTAGAGGAGGAGGACAATGGTTTAAAAGCATCAAATTCACAATGCATGACTGCAAAGAATGTATCAAGAAAGAACACAGTGAAATTGATCTGACAAATGTTATCCCTACGAGTTTCATGAAGGTCAACTATTCAAGGCTACTGATGATCATTCAAAAGTATTTTACCTCTAAAGGAAGGTTTCACATGGTCTACTACTACCAACCTAGACTTTTATTGAATTTCATGAGTAAGAGGCCATTTGACTTGCCTTTTATTTATATAGAAGTTTAGGGAAAATTCCAGAAAAGTTTCAGATCAAGAAAGAAGGCAATGGAACTTCTTTTTTTCATCAAGGTTTGATTAAGCTATTGATTTTAGAGGAATTTAATAGAATAGGCAGGGATTGGACTTATTTTTTGTTCATAAGTGGTTATGAAATTGATGTTGTCACTCCTAAGAGAGCCTCCAAGCCATGGAAGTTGAAGAAGGGAATAAATCATCTCCTCGAGAACCAATGAGCATGGAGGTAGAGCCTTTGCAGAAGATTGATACACCTAAAAAAACACTTGCAAAACAGAAGCCAACAGTTAGCAAAGAAAGCAGCAAGAGAGTTACTAGGAGCCAAACAGTGGCTAAGGGAAACTTAGAGGACATATTGCATGCAATTGACATTGAAGAAACTCCCATTTTCCAAATTGAAGATGTTGAAGATGGAGGAAGAAACTAAAGAAAGGAAAGACAGCTAAAAAGTTAGAGTTTGTAGGTAATGATGCTGGTTTCATGTCTCAACCTAGAAAGCCAATGACCAGGCATGCAAGAAAGGTCATGGAAAGAAACAAAGAGATTGAAAAAGTTGGTGAAGCTTCTCATCCACCAATCATTATAGACATATCTTCACCTGCAAAAGAAGAAATGATCATCAAACAAAGAAAGGGTAAAGATAAAATTAGTGAAAAATCAGAAATTGAAATCCTTAAGGAGCAATGGAAGGTAGCAGAGGATGAGATATCAGTTTTTAAGAAAGAGGAAAATAAGCACAAAGTTCAAAATGTTCAATTTGAAAAGATAAAGTAAATATGGGAAGAACAGGTCATAAGTGTTTCACGGACCTTGGACAATACAGAAAAGTTGATTAAATGGACTCATCCACTAAGAAGAGAGGCCAAACACATCAGAAAGATGAACCTGCATTTGCAATCCGAGAACAGGGAATTAAAGGAAAAATTGAAGGATCTAGAAGAGCAATTGGATATGATTCATGTGGAGTTGGAAAAGGAAGGATTTAAAATGATAGTGATTAAGGAGCCCATTAGTCAACTGATTGTAAATGAGGAGGAAACACCACAAAAGTGATAAGCTAAGATGGAATATGCCTTAGGAGGTTCATTACATCTATAGAACCCAAATTTTGCAGCCGGAGGTTAGTTTTTGAAGATAATGAAGAAAGGAGAAATTTATGGTTTTTTACAATGTTTTGTAGCATACCCCAGGCTTAAAGCGAGAAATATGCTATGAAAAAACCTGTAAGTGTCTTTTTTCATTTAAAGATAGTTTTTGCATGTTTTAAGGAGAGGTATCCATGATGGTAAGTTGTCGTGACATCATAAAGATGATGGAACAACAAAAAAGTGATGAAGATTGATAAAAAATCTTTTTTTCTAATGCTACCAAAACTCGCTACGAAACTGTCCTATTTTCATAGCAAGAAATTGTTAAAGGATTTTTTGCATCTTAAGAGCATTTTTTTCTAGCTAAAGACCTCCAGCATGTCAGAGGACCTCATTAGCATATATATTTATGATTTAAAGGGAGTCCCATGAAGAGAGGTCGTCAGTCAAAACAACGTTGAAGATGAAGTTCATCAATTCCTAAAAATTATGGTTGTGCTCCATAGATCTAGGGATGCTTTAAATATGTAAAGTGGTGGTGAAATTGGTCATGCGTCCTTTGAGCATGTGATATTCAACATATAATCATGATGTAACTATTTCACAGATAGGATAGATGGATGTAATAAATAGGAGATAGAGTCCTATTAGGAGTTGGTTTCTTTAAAATATTGATGTCAGTTTTTTTTGTATATTGATTTCAGTTATGAAAGGTGTCATAGGAGAATCCAAGGATCTAGCCACTAGGAAAATCATCCTTATTGTAAAGAATTTACATTTATAGAAAAAAAATCGAACAAGCAAGGGGTTGGAGAACATTTGAACCAAATTGCTGCTTGTATTTTTTTTACTATTATCAGTAATACAAAGTGACATTCTTCTTTGTAGACCTAAGATTATGATGAGGTTTTTGATATATTATTGATATTTATCTTATTTTTTATCACCTGCAGTAGATTTGATCTCTAAATACTTAGAATTCATAATATTATGTTGTGACTTCCTTTACTGGTGAAATGACTGTGCTTTCCTATGTTGTGTGTGTGAGTTTCGTTTGTTTAAGACCTCTATCTGCCTCAGCTTCCATATGAAGAACCATTGTCACTAAAAGTACTGATTGTTGACTCCATAAGCCCAATGGTAGAAAATCTAAATTTTTCAACCTCCAATCATTCAAAAAACAAGTTAAATTTTCTATAGAGTTAGTCATCTAATACTATCATTATTCAAAATCATAAACCCCCCTTGAGAGAGACCTATCAAATTGAAGAGGCTAATCTTTAGCTAGAAGTGGTTTAAAACAGTTACACTGAGTTGTTCAATGAGCAGCCAATCAAGTTCAATTTGGTGATAAGAGGTTCCACTTCCTTACATGTACATGGGGAGTTGAATCACATCATAATATCATCTCATCACATGGTTACCCCAGTGGATCAGTTAGATTGGGTAAATGTGGGAGGGGGTGTTACATTTTATGTCACATGATTAGGTGTTGAAATTTCTTTATACCTAGGCCTATAGGAATTCAATCTTTAAAAAATGTGAGTTTTCTTCGAAGCATATGCTCAAAATCCACAAATTGGATTTCAATAAAAATATTAGAAAGTTTAAATTATATCTCATTGTTGCATTTAATTATGAAAGGAGGTATTTCTCTGCGATCTCATGCTCATTTGAGATCATTAGAAAATAAAAGGAAAGGCCAATAGAAATATAATAATGTCCCAAACCAAATGATCAAACATGCATGAGGCAGTCGGTTCTATACTCTACAAGGAAATATGTGTGCACCTGGCCTCCTCGCAGGTTGGGGAAGGATTTTAGGTCTGATGCAGATTCTGGTGCTCCACTCGAATGATCTACCTCATCCGCACCTAATCTAAATCCCAACACACAAGCACAAATAAACAAATACAATAAGTTACCTTTCTCGGAAGATCGTTAGATCAAAATATCATAGAAATAACTATAAAGCATGCTGAATACAAATATATATAGGAAAGGAACTTATGTTTCTATTAATCAAATAAGTGAAAGTACATCAATATACCTTCAACAAATAAGATCCTCTCCTCAAGATTGTAGCACGGTCTCCTCTTTCAATACAACAGAGCTCTCACACTATAGTTTGGATACTTTATCTCTTACCCTCTTTCCTTTTAGTGAGATTATAAAGGCTCATTCTATCTTGTAGGAGAATGTACATAGACACATAGGGGCTTGAGAAGTTAGGAAATTTCTACAATAATGGATGCTGAGTCAGCTCATACATAAGTGGGTCAGGTTGATCTCCTTGGGAATGGAAATATATATAAACCTTGATCATAATTATGATTTTTTTCTCTATTATCTCAATTATGAAATAGTTATTATCTCATAATTATAATATTTTGGAAAATTAATTGTGAGAAATAACTCAATAATGTAATTTCACCCTTTTAACATGGGATACATCTCACATAAGTAAAAGAAAAGGTGAAAGGGGATGAAATTTAGCCAAACAAATTAGATAAGTTGATATTAGGTTTCTCTCACTATAATGGAGTGGAGAATAGACTTATAATAGACAAACCCCCTAATGTATGAGGTAAAAGAGTGAAAATGATGGCTGGAATGCATTACAATAATACACAAAGCTCAAAATGGGAGAAAGGAGCCAAGAGAATGAATTTGGATCGTAGGAACTCAATTGTTGAAGTCTCAACTCCACTGATAACATCCCTGAGGCGGGCATACACATGCTTGGTCATAAAGAGATGTTGAACATGGCCACCAAACATACACTATGGATCCATGAGATTAAATGCTAGAACATGGCCACGAAGACATACAAAGTGGATACATGTGACTCAATAGATAGAGCATGGCCACCATAAAAGACAATGTGGATCTATGTCAAATTATATATCGGTAGGAATACAGACACATGGAAAATAGATAATTGTTCCAAAATAATCCTCAAGGCACATAAATGATACATAAATCCAACACATCCTTGAAAGCATGTCATATAAAAGTGATATGCACCTAACCTAGGGTCTTTGACATAACCCCGATGGTACGAAACTACACTTGTGAAAAAATGTGTTGAGGTCGAGCATGGCAAAAACTACTTGATTACCAGGCAATGAGGTAAACCAATAAGGGACATGAGGGAATCCACCAATGAGGAATAGTGATCCCAAGGAGTATATACACTCATATGTATGGTATGGATCATAGGCAAGCTAAAACCAAACTACGAGATAATGAAATATATAGGTGCCATTTTGAAGGGTGACACAAATGAATATGGAAGAGAGAAACCAAGGCTTAAGCTACAAAAATAGGCTAATAAAAATGGAAATCACGAGGAATAAAAGTGTGGTGGAATCCTTGTAGGGTATAGCTAGAAATAGAGACAAAGAAGAGGACATGAGACTCAGTTTCTAAGTCATGCCAGGTTAGAATGAGTAACTCCAAAATGGAGTATAAAATGACTGCATGGAAACGAATGCAACAAATAGGTGATCATAAGGGTATCCATGACTAGGTAAGCTCTACCGCCAAGTGACAACGTGCATAAAAGAGAGTGTCTAAAGTTGCAACTTGACAGGGTTGTGCTTGATACATAAATATGGCATTGACGGTCAAAATGTAATAAGGATAGTGAGAATGACCTACCCTATATGCCAAGGTTAGAGAAACGTACCTAAGGTCCATGGATGTCATAGTAAAAACACCACCCTGTCCTATAAAAACCATCTAGAAAGACTAGACCCACGGTTAAATCACATAATGAAAGAGATAAATCATGTATATGATAAAACAAAGACCATAGAATTTTGACTTTTCTGGATTTTAACATTTTTTTGGGATTTTTGGTATAAATAAGACATGAAAAATACTCACATCACACACCAAAAAAAAAGAGAGGATAAATCATTGCACTCCTATGTACAATATGTACAAGTGCAACTCAGTCTAATAGGTTACATCAAAGTATGCCCACCGTTGAGCATAGGCCAAAGGTTTCTATATGAAAACTTCTAAAGGGTGGGGGACCATATGGCTCATCAATGTGGGGCCATGATTAAGAAACTTGAATCTGACATGCAAAAGAAAACACTTGAACAAGTACTTGATTGGACCACTACTCACCATGATAGGAATTTCGTCAAACATGTTACAAATATGTAGTATATAGGTTTAAATAACATATTTGAGCATAGGGGTATCATACTTATCTGATTGCTAATAAGAATTTTTTCCTCAATCACATTAATTTAATTACAATATAATTGGGAATAGATACATTGTTCATTCATTTACAAATAGAAACATGATAAGAGCCATACATTATCACCATCATAAAACAAATTTATAATCAACATATAAACAACAGAAATGTCGAGCACACAAAAAAAATATAAGCCACATAATAATAACCATATTTACCCATCAATACAAGAGGAAAAGAACTTTTATTGCCAGAAGAAAAATGCAACCAAGTATGGGACTTCCACATTCCACCCGACCATACACATAGCTAAGCCAAATCTCTATTCAACTAGTCACCCACTTGCCATATTCTAAGCATGAATGTGGTATCTCATAAAAATCATCAATCAAGACCAAACTAGGGCTTCTAGAGGCCAAACCACCTCAACCCTCAACCAGTGGTTCCACTTGACAGTCAGACATCACAACCATCACCAGATTGGTCTCAATCGAAGTTGTCCAAGGCTCCAGAGCATTTTTTCTAATCAGGGCTTCCAGGAGTAGTAACTCAACCCACATATTCCACGAGGATTCTAGATTGTTTTTCCAACCAAGGCTTCTAGAACTAATAACTCAACCCACCAAGGGCTTCCAAATTATTCATCCAACCAGGGATTCTAGTACTAGTAACTCAACTCAAGCTATTACAAGACTTCCAGAGACTTTTTCCAACCCAAGCTTCTAGGAAGTAATAAATCAACCCACAATCAAAATCACATGAGAACCAACCATAAAAATGAGCAATGAAATGAACCCACAACTCCATGGCTATCCAGGGAATGGAAAGACTAGGAAAATTCACTATAACACCTCCTTACCACATATACCCAAGTAACTGAAAAATCGAGGTAAACATTCGATGAGAGGAACTATAGTGATATGGAATAGATGGAAACAAAAGATACAAACCTTGTACAACAACCAAAAAACCCCGAGGAGGTAACCCAACCACTTAGGCCTCTTACCCCTGGGTCACACTGACATTTTGACCCCTTTGAGCCATAGTCGCAGGCACAAGATTACATGTTTATGTTTAGGAGGCTACAAACAGAGGCATAACACTACATTTTAGTGACCAGGGCCCCAAATACTCAATTTTGTGCTAGGGGCCCTGGGATTTTAACCACCTTTTCAGGCCCAAAAATCATTTCTCTACCTAGAACTTCATGAAAATTTCAGAGATGACAAATAATAATAGGACAATTTTATGGACACAATCACATCATTAAGAACTCATCTAGACCCCTCCTAGCTAAGATAGACACTTTTTCAAACATGTCACAAACATGAAAGCTACAGGTATAAACAACATGACATAACAAAGGGGTCTCATACTTATCTTAGAATCAATAAGAATAATTTATCCCTTGCATAATTAGCTGCAATACATTCTATTTGACCATAGATACATTTTTCATTAATTTACAAGTAAAAACATTGATAGAGCCATACATCATCACTGATCAAATACATGCTTATAACCATCATAATAAAATTATAAATATCGTAGATACAACAATAATGAAATCCACATAATATCACGTGCAATTGTAAATAAAATACCAACTGAATGAGATTCTCATTAATGATTGTAAAAACCACTAGAGATGGGACTTCCACGTTCCACCTAACCATAAATTGGCGGAGCCATATCTCTCTTCAGCCAATCACGCTCATGCTATATTCTGAGCATGAATGTGGGACTCATAACCTTCGAAAAAGAACCAAATAAGCATAAATGCTAACAGAGTTATTCACCTACACTGTGAGGAATTTGAGTGCTTCCTAGTCTCTCAGGATTTACCATAATCCATAGTCTGAATAAGGAATCACTAGGCCCTAAACCAATGCACACTCTCTAGGCTTTACCATACATCCCATCACGAGACTACTAGGCCCAATGAAGAGAAATCCACCTCTTCACTTTCCCGTATATCCCACCATTCATCAACAAGGATTACTAGGCCCATCGAGGCACACAATATTGGATTTACCGTAACCCACATCCCAATTCACGCGTTACTAGGCCCGTGTCTTTACCATGATCTTTGATCACTCCACCAGATCTCTAGGGCTGAAAAAGAGTCCAAACAGAGGTAACCACAAACCAATATTTTGGCTTGGTAGCTAACCCTACCAAATCGGGGAGGAATCTCTCTACAATTTCACATCCAAGATGGCTGGATGAATAAGGGTTTAAGGCTAGCTATGAGTATAGGGTTTTATTTTCTTGATTTGGTTTCTAGATGAGGATTAGGTCAAAGAGGCTAGGTCAGGGAAAATAATATTAGGGTTGAAGAGATTCAATGGGGAAAGATGGGTAGAAAAACTAACAATTTAGGTTTTCTTTAGTGTGATGGATCATATAGGTGAGGAGCTAGAAAGAGAAAGACAAGGCATGAATTCTTTCTAAACTGAAGAAGATGACCAAACTATGAAGGTTTTCCCAAAGATAGAGCATGAGAGATGAATTCTTCTTATCAACTTAAAAACCATCATATCATAGAAATTAAATTGACCATGAAACCAAAAATTCATCCATAATGAGAAGAATAATGCTAAATTTCCATACCACAAGTATCCCAAAGAAATATCTACAATCTTTTCATTAATTTCTTGCTAAAGAATGATTACACTAGAGTTTCTGATCAATGAATCTACATACATCCTGTGAAATGAGTCCAAAAGTAAATTATATAGACCTCAAACAACCTATCCCAACATCAGGGGTCGAATTCCCATGTTGAGGAGGTGTTCCACCAAAAACGGAGTTGAATACCTAGAGTGGAGGGAGGTCAAACTGACTCATCCCCTACCTTTTGCAAATTGATTGATTACATGTCATCAAAAATTTTCACCTAAATAATTTACCCTAGGTAATTCAACCACATCATAAGTAAATTTACATTCATTATTTACATTGGTAGATATACCATTGACCATGATCAAACTGGAAAAAAATGAGAAAATTGAAAAATATCAGCAAATTAATAAAATGTGTCCTATGCGCAACGCCACTATCCTAAGCATAGTGCCATATTCAGCTTCACTTTTGAGGGGGTTCCAGGTGTCCAAATTGAGCTCAAGATAGCTTATTGGAAAGAATATCCTGTATAGTTTCGATATATGTGCCTAGTTTCCAAAAGGGTCAAGGTTTGGCTCTCCAAACCTTCATTCTCCCAAGACTGGTCAAAAGCACAGTGCCAACCTTCAAAATAGGGCAGAAATGTCATTTTTTGAGTGTTTTTTGACCTTTTGACTGCCTATTTGACCCAAAAAGGTTTTGTAAAGTGGTTTTCATGACTATAATTATTCTTCAAAATCCAATGGTGGTTTTATTTTCTCCATTGGAGGTCCCTAGGAAAAGCGCAATGCCTAGGGTGTTGCGCTTTTGCCAGTTTCACTATGTCAAATTGCCAAAAACACAAAATTTCCCAAAGATTTCAAAAATTTCCCAAATTTATTCAATTTTTTTGCTCTAGGATGACTATGAGGTGAACCAGGCCATCAAATATCCCTCAGCAATAATATCAAGCTTTTCCCTTTCATTTTGCTTAGTTAGGGTTTCAAGACTTGATTTGGCCTTCTTGAGCTTTGAGCTTACAGTTTGGTTTTTCTTGAAATAGTGGTTGGCCCTCTTTCTCAATATTTCATTATCCTTGTTTTGATTCTATAGGAACTTCTCAATATGTTGATTGGCCCTCTTAAGCCATTTCTCCTGGTTTTCATTGACAATCATGGAAAATTGTCCATTCAATGTAAGCTCATTAGCAAGCTCAACCTCCTTTTGCCTCTCTAGTTCTAGAGCTCTTTTCATCCCTCTAGTACTAGGTATTATTCTTGGCACTTGTTCTTATGCCTCATTGGTGTCACCATACCTTTAATATACCTCATCAAGAAAGGCCTTTGCCTTGTTTTCTTCTCTTTTTTCCTTGAGAAGCTGAATCTCCATGATGGCCTTCTTGGTCTTGAATTTTTCATTTTCTTGCTCATAGTATGCAATGAAAAACTTAGATCTCTCTAAGTTGGTCTAAAGCTCACTGATTTGGGCATCCTTTTGCCTGACAATCATTTTTGAGACCTCATCATCATGCTCATCATCTAAATCAACAAGGTCAAAATCAGTCTCTGTTTCATTAAGGTCATCCTCATTATGAATGGTTGCCTCATGTACATCTTCCTCTACCATATTTTATTTGCCATTATGTACCAGATTTGTTGGTGAAGAAGGTAGGACCACTCCCACAATATGTGGGGAAAACACCTACCTATTCCCTCTCTGATATGTCTTTTCCATTGTGCTCATTTCAGCTTCTTTAGGCTTAATGAACTCAACTCTGCTAGGTGACTCATGCTTCCCATTAAATGGTGATGATGGTGGTGATGGTGATGGAGTATGTGAAGTGGACTAAGGTGATGAAATGGTAGTCATTTTGGGTTGAGATGGAGCCATATATGTAGTAGGGTGAGATGAAGAAGGCACATCTTCATCCTGTGGAACTTGTGGAGCAATGAAGATGTCATTTGCTATGAATGTGTCCCATGAAATGTTCAACTAGTTAAGATGATGGAGGACAATGATTTTTATCACCGAGTGGTGGAAAAGACTATTCATCTGCTGGTCAAACTCTCTCTTTTTCATAAAGTATGCCATTTTTCCTATGCTCCTAAATAAAAATTATGGGATATTGAGAAATTTAACTCTTGTGAAGTGCATGATCAATCTTATGTGATAAGCGTAAAGTCTAGAGAACCTCCCTTCACAAGAAAAATATTTCATGATGATCTTCATCATGGGGGCATACCTATTAAGAAGATAGATGAAAGGAAAAACCCTCTTCCTTTCATTTCTATAAATTGGTTTGATGAATGGCTCATAGTATTGATCCTCCAAATATTTAGATTTGAGCCACCTCTCACCCATGTTTGGAATCCCTATGGTAGCAGTAATGATGGATGTAGACACTATGAAAGTCACACCTGCTAGGGTTACTTGATTGTCTTTGAGGTTTACACTGAATAGTATCCTCAAAAAAAGGTGATGTTCTACCCTTTCAATCATGTTACAAAATTAAAGGCAACCAAAATACTGAAAGCATGAAACTGTCATTGGTGAGGTTATCAGTTCTCTAATGTTGGTGGGCTCCAGCCTTATGATTCTCCCTCTTTTGTGTGGCATTCTTTGTTGTCTATCCTCCTCCTCCAATATAGCTTTCACCTATTAAATATATTCCTCCTCTTCCATATAATCTCTATCTTCTTCCGTGGTGGTCTAGAAATCCTAGGGGAGGAAATGGGAATGGGGATAGGTCTAGGGAATAGGGATTAGGGTAGGAAAATTTAGGGAGATGAGGGAAGGGTTTAGGGAACTTTAGGGGGTGATAGGAGGTCAAGATACTTAGGGATTTTAAAATGATAATTGGATTACAGGTTTGGGGTAGTGGCTGCCTATGAATTTTAGTGGCCTAGGACTTACGGTTTTATAGGGAAAGGGGTTTAGGGATTAGGAAATATTAGTGTATGGGTAAGGATGGGTTGAATAGTGATATAGGAAGGTATCGTAGGGTTTATTGGTAGAAAATTGAGAGTGAGGGAGTGAAAATAAGGTTTTCCACTTGACACTTAGTCAATTTTTCTTATGAATAAAACCACCATAAAAATGACACTTAGGAAAGAAAGGAGCCAAAGATTTTGTTTTACTTACTTGATAAAGGAGGAAAGAATCCTTTGCTAAAAGTTTTAGAAGGTTTGTGGAAATTTTGATGCTTCTAAAGCTTGCAGGGCATAAGCATAGTTTGTTCGGAAAAATCTTAGCGCCTTGCCCAGGAGTGCAGCACCTGAGGTAAACATGGAAACGCCAAATGCCCTATGCACAATGCCTCTCCCCTATGCACAACGCCACTTTCCTATGTGAAATTCCATGAAAATTTTTTCCTCTAACTATGAAAATTGACTTCTTTGGGCTGAGGGAGTGCAAACTCGACCTTTGGATGTGAAAATTAGTTTGAATGGGATGTCTTGGTGGTCTTATAATTCATGAAATTGATGATTTGGGCCTTGGGACCCACTTTCTTCCTTTTTTATTCAGTTAAATTTTTGAAACTTTACCCTTTCACTTGACTCTTTCCTTTGACAATTTTATCTTTTGATGACTTTGAGAACTATTTGAATTTGATTTTTTAGTTCTTTGGCATATTTGGAACACTGAGTTAGTAGCTTGGGATGGTGAAATTGTTACATTTTGAAAGACATAAAATTACATAATGAAAATATAAAAAATTACATTTGAACTCAAAATTACATGATGAAATAAGATTTTATCTTTACAAATCCTCTTCACATGGTGAAGATATGTTTAATGGATTACCCTTTACTTGTTGGTCTTATGCAATGAAGATGAAATTTTATTGAACCATGGAAACCCTAATGACCTAATGAAACCTTAAAAAACACTAAAAGACCTAATGAGACCTTGAAGGACTGAATTTCAAGATGACATGACTGATATTACTTTATGGATGGTGTAAAATTAGCAAGGTATGAAAATATGCCAGCAAGTAATCAAATTTGAGGAAGAGTGATGTTTTTTGGACTAGTGCTACCATCAGTGACTAAGTTTTTGCATGACCTAGTGGAATGAATAAAAATTTCTGAGTGGGACTCCTAAAATGATATGAAAATAGGATTTTGATCACTAATGTTATGATGCAAATACTGACACTAACTCTGAAAGAGGTGTCAAGAACCATAAAACACTGGATTTTGCAGATCAGTGCCTTATCCATTGGGCTAATACAGTAAAAAATCAAACTAATCAACATGACCGAAAACCAATAACTCAGAAGAAATAGACTGACTCAAGTCAAACTTAAATGAATGAAACTTGAATCAATACCAACTTACTTGACTGAAAACTAAACTTTTGCAAATGGCAGAAAATCAGTGAAGCTCCATGGCCTTCACTTTGGGCTCCGAACTCTAGTGATTCTCTACTTCACACTTGCAAAAAATGTAACTGATATTTACAATGAAATGGAAAATGGATTGAGAAATGTACTTCAGAAAAGATAGTGTTTCAGGAGGCTGCCATTGACTGGTTCTCCCAAACACTCTTGTCAATTCATTTCTTCAAGAAAATAAGAATTCTGTCCCCAAAAAGAAGAAATATGATATGGCCCTTTCCATAAATTCTAAAATTTTCTATGCTTACCCTTATCCTCATTTCTGGCATCCCAGTGGATTAGTACATCTCCAAAATTGAAGTTGCCTTCCTTTGTTTTCTGTTCAAATATCTTCTTTATCCTGTCATGGAGTTTTGAAGTATTATGAAATACTTCATCTCTTGTCTATTGAAGGTCTATCATTTGATTAATTCAAAGTTGTATGCCATTTCCTCAGTCCCAGCTTCTTACAACAATTTCATTACTGAGACTGCTAATGATGAAGTAAACATAGTATCGACACCATACACAACTTGAAAATGAGACATGCCAATAGACTTCTTACTACTCACCCAGTCTTCCCACAATGCATTAATCAACTTCTTATGCCAATTATTTTTATTTTCCTCTAACATTTTCTTAATGATACTGATCAAGGATTTATTAAAGGAGTCTGATGATCCATTACCCTGTAGGTAGTATGTTGTAGAGTGTCCCAACTTAATGTTATATATGTCAAAAACCTCAGTCATCTTCTTAATCTTGAAGTTTGTCGCGTTATATGTGATAATCTTAGTAGGACAACGAAAAGGAGACAAAATTTGTTGCTTACCTGTTCGGGATCGCTTTGATCCACTTTGTAAAGTAATCTGTGGTTGCAAATATCCAATTTTGTTGTGCGGATGATGATGGGTGAATCTCGCCTATGAAATCTAGGCCCCAATACTGAAATGGTGCATGTACTGAAATAGGTTGAAGAGGTAATGGGAGAAGATTTCTCTTACCGTGAAAAACATGAAATTCATGGCAGCTCATTATTTTTTTGTAGACATATACAAAAAGTGTCGGCCAATAATATCTTGCTCTCAATATTTTATTGGCCGCAGTCTTCCAATATAGGTCACCCCCACAATCTCCTTTGTGGAAGTCATTCATCACTTCCTTAGATTCTTCTTCGACAAAAAAATTCAGCAACACACCCCCGGATCTTTCTAGTAAAGTGAATTGTCCAGTATGCAATACTTTGAAGCGTTGAGTTTCAAAGATCCGCCTTGACTCTTAGTCATGCCTACAGGAGGGTGTAGGTGTTGCAAAACATAAACAATATCAGAGTATCTTGGAGATGAAATATATTAGATACCTAAATGAGATTCACTTCTTTTTCATTATCGGACAAGGCTAGAATTGAGTTGATGTTTAGAGCATGAAGGTTTGACTCAACAATGAGCTTAGCTAAGCCCTGAGTTTTGATAAGTTTGGTGTGCTTGATATCAAGGTCATATTCTAGTAATGATGCTAACCATATCCCTCTCCTACCTTCTGGGTTTTTCTGCATGATAACTTCTTTTACAGCTGCATTAGGCACATAGGAAAGAGTATGTGAATGTAATATGTAAACTCTGAAATCTTTCAACGCTTTTACCAAAGCCAAAGCCTATTTTTCTATGATGTTGTACCGAAGGGCTACATCTCTGATATTGTGACTGAAAAATGCAATTGGTAGCTCTATTTTATCCCTTTTATGCATCAAGGTTGCTACCATGGTGTTCTCAAAAGCAAATTAGAATATTATAAAATCAATAGTATAATCAAGACTTATCAAAATAGGGGAAGTAGTCAAGGCAAACTTTACTAAGTTGAAATATTTCCGAGCACCTTCAAACCATTTGACATCATTATATTTTTCAACATATTTTGCAACTCTCTAAGATGCTTCGCTAAATTAGGAATGAATCTATGTAAGAAATTCATCTTACCATTGAATGCTTGTATTTCCTTTTTGCTATGAGTGACAACAATTTGCTGAATTTCTTGAACACAAAAAGGATTAATTCGTATCCCATCCTTGGAGATGATGTGACCAAGAAGTTTTCCCTCATCCATGGAAAAAAGTATTTTCTTTGGGTTGAGAGAGATTCAAAACTTCCTGCATCTCTCAAAAACAAATCTTACATGGTGCAAACATTCATCATTAGAATGTGAAAACAATGTCAAGTCATCTAAATAAAAAACCAAGAAAACATATTTTTCTTGGGAAAATGCTATGTTCACGGCCTACTGAACTGTGGCCCCTACATTTTTCAAGCCAAATGGAATTTTTTTCATATTTGAACATGCCCCAAGGTGTAGTAAATGATGTCTTGTCCTGATCTTCCTTGGAAACCAAAATATGGTTATATCTCGAATAGCCATCCAACAGTGACATCCGGGAAGAACCGACAACTCTTTGAAGTATATGGTTGATTTTATGAAGTGTATAGTTGTCTTTGAGGGACACTTTGTTCAAGTTCCTAAAATATATGTAGAGACAGATTTCTCCAGTCTTCTTTCTCACTCAAACCAAATTCGAGATCCAATCAGAGAATCTGATAAGGACAATAATACCAAACTTGAAAATTATGTTTACCTCTTTTTCAATTGATGGCACCAATCTTGGATTTATCTTCCTCAACTTTTTCCAAAAGGGATTTTGATTAGACTTGATGAGAATAATGTGCTGAATGATGTTCTTGTCATACACCTTTAAATCTGCATATTCCCATGCGAAACAATCATAAAATTCAAAAATTAATTTAGCATATTCAATCTTTACCTAAGGAGATAAGGGCTTGGATATTTTAACCGTCTTTGGTTTGTCTGCTATCCCAATGTTTACATCTTCAACACCCTTTTCCATAGGCACCAATGTAGGATTTATTGCTACGTCATCTTGGTCAAACAATTCTTCCAAAGGTATGAGACCTTTTTGAATATTGTTGTCTTCCAGCTGTAGTATTTCCATCTGATTTTCTTCTATATCCTAGTCATATTTATCACAAATTTCATCTATGGAACAATTCTCAAATTGTGCCTCACCTTGGAGAAATTTTGTTTACTTGTTTATCATCCTAGAAACCCTTTCAATACTTCATGTTATTGGGAATAGTGGGCTGGTGTTTGAAATGAATCTCAAACTTCCTATTTGAAAATATGGGGATCTTAAAATTTCTTGCAACTTTAGCCAATGAATCTGCCATGAGATTTTGATTCCTTGGCACAACTATAAGTATACACTCCTAAATTTTTTTCAAAATATCTAGTAAAACATTCCCATATTGTCTCATTCGAGGATGATTAGCTTGATATTCACCTTTAACTTGCTTGATCACAAGTTCTGAATCACCATACATAGGAATCCTTCTTGCTCCTAGTTTCTTCAAGATCTTTAGGCTAGTAATCAATTCTTCATACACTGCTTCATTGTTAGTGCAATCAAAAGCTAATTTGTAGGAGCTCAATCTAACATTTGTAGGGACCTTATTCTACTGATGAAAAGGGTTGTAGACACATATTCTAATGCCTGCCCTACTTTTCCCCAGGGCACCATCAAATTCCATGGACCATAGACCATTTTCATCCTCCAAGTGCTAATTTCTGATTTGGCTCAACTTGCTGAACTGTCTCTTCATGCTTTTTAGAACTTTCTTCCACTTTATCTAATGCTTGTTTTGATGAGCTCAATAGATTCTATTTTTCCTTTATAATAATTCTCTAATACAGCTTTGAATCTCTAGAACATCTTCTACATCTACAAGTTGTCTATCTACATCATTTAAGCCACTATCATTAAAAAAAATGAATGACTCTAAATCTGTATGTAAAAAATTTATCGAATGATTGTTAGGCTTTTATTTTCTTGCGATCATATATTTCATCTTGGTTTCACACTAAAATTTTCTAAATTTCCCAAAAACAGGGATAGTTGTATAAGAAAAGTATAATTGCAATGTGCCTCCCCCCCCCCCCCCCCCCCCACCTCCCCATGATCTTGACAGCAACATGCCAAACCGTGGCGATATGTTAGCTACCACCACATCCATTAGAACATTCTCTGTCAGAATCTACTCTAGGGAGACTACTATATATTTAATAAGACCAATATAATGGACTCTACCTGAATCGAGGGAGTATAAGTCATGGTAGGGACAAGTGACATCAATGAACAACTTTTCCAAAATGGATTTTGGCATTAGATTGTGGGAGGCTCCAGAGTCTAACATGGAATTGTGTAAAATGAATTGGTGGATTCTTAGACTCAAGTAGAAAGGAGGAACCTCACTATATTATAATTGATCATCAATAGAAGGACCAAAAATGAGTTCGGGCTAATAATATTTGACATTCACCATGTCAGAAAAAGGATCTACTTTAAACATCTTGGAAATATGGGACTTATATTGGTTATTTTAACAAGCTTGGTTAAAGGAATAAAAACTTTTAACTTTGAAATTTCTGTTTCTAGGCTGAAGGGAGTATTTTTTTCTACCTCTTTAATGGTGATGTCTCATTGTCTAGCATGGTCCTTTGATGGAACTTCTTTCTTCTGACTGTCATTTTCCTTATTTTCTGAACTTGTGGATGGTTGATTTACCTTGTTCTAATTTGTGACTACAGGGTCTTTTCCCTTACATTGATTACTCAGAGGATTTTTCCTTGTTTGAGTATCTTTATGTTGAGATTATATTTTCTGGATGGGATTAACTGGCACATATATTCTTCTCAATGACATCTACCTATTTTGTGAACTAAGGGCATTCAAGTACCCCCGCTGATAATCATCTAATTCAGTATCCAATTCATGATCATTGGAAAGGATAAATTCTTCATCCTTAGGCTGATCTTTCTTTTCAAAATACTCGTCACATTCCGTCAAAATCATAGGCATATCATCAGCTTTGAAAAGGATATTTTCCACAATAATTGTGTCTTCATATTATTCTTCTCCTTGAGCATAGTTCTGCTGGAAGGGTGTCCTGATTTGCTTCTAGTGCTGTTTTTTTTTCTCAGGAGCCCTCTATTCTCTCTGCTTGATCCTTAACTGAGGTTGTTGTTGACCTATGTAGTTAGGATTTCTGACCTCAGACTGTCTCTTAGTGATGGACATCCTGTAAGCCATCCTTTCAATAGTCCTTATTAGTGTATCCATCTTAGCACTGGAATATGAGGTTGATGGTTCATCCTTAACAGTAACTGTTTTCTCACTTCTAGCTCTAGCTCTATTCATCAACAAATTTGCTTCAACGCTAACTACTTTCTTTTGCATATTTTCCAATGTAGTTGGATTTATTTCCCTTAGTTGGTAAGCCATATAAAGATCAAATGCATATGGATAATGTATGAGAGCTAAGAATAGAGGGGGCTTGATCTCAATGGGAATTACATTATAAATTCTATTGAAGTGAGTATTGAAATCTTAGACTGATTCATTGAGATTTCGTTTAATGTTCTCATACACATAAAATAACTGTAAATGCTTTTTTTAACCTCCCACTGGGCTATAAATGAATCAATCAACCAATTTGGAGTGGCAATGGAATTAGCAATTAAGGAACTAAACCAAACTTTGACATCTCCGGAGAAGCTCTGGGTTATAATCCTCATTTTTGCATTGTCAACATCAACTTCCTTCAACTTTATGAAGTCAATGACCTTAACAAGTTGTTTTCTTTTAGATATGGTAGAATTTTCATCAAAAAAGGGGAGTCCTTGGGCATAACCCTAAGGTAAATCATTCAATTGGGTAGGTAAGATAAGTGAGGAAAATCTTGCCATGATTCCTTCTTAGTGAAGTGCTGGATTGAAAACGGGAGGGATTGGTTGAATAGGTAGTGGAACAGTCATTGTAGGTACTGAAGTAGTAAGTATAAATGATGAAGTTGAAGGTGCAGATGAAAAAACTACAATTTATTGATTTTTATAGTGAGTTGATACAGGGATTTCCTCTTTATGATAGAATTGGATCAAATATTTGATATCAAGGTCTGATTTAGGTTTAATCTCCTCAAAAAAGCAATATTTCAGAGAACTAAAATCTAATTCAGACAATGAATTGACCTTAGATAATCTTAAAGGATCAAAGACTATGTCGGATAAAGAGGTTTTAGACATATATTTAAACAATCACAATTCAAATTTCAGATCATACGGTATAACTTCAAGAGATAGTAGTTTAGCAGGCAGTGAAGCAGATCTTACCAATGGAATTGGTCCTGACTGAATGTTTGTAGTTTGATATCTATGCCTCTGGAAAATATTATCTGGATCATCTACTGGATCAATATTAGGATTTGCTCTCATATATCTTCTCGAATCCAACTATACAATCTTCGCACTGCAATTATTGAATTAGCCTTTCTGAAACTTAACCCTATCATCCGAAGGATCAAATTTCAATGTTTCCTTTCGTACACCCAGGGAAAATAAATATTTCATTCCCCGGCAATGGCACTAATATGTTATCACTCCACCGGATCTCTAAGGCTGAAAATCAGTCCAAACAGAGCTAACCACAAACCAATCTTTTGGCTTGGTAGCTATTCCTACCAAACTGGAGAGGGCTCTCTCCACAATGTCATGGCCAAGAGGGTTGGATGAATTAGGGTTTTATGCTAGGTATGAGTACAAGGTTTTGTTTGATTGACTTGGTTGCTGGATTAGAATTAAGTAAAAGAGGCTAAGCCAGGGAAAATAAGATTAGAATTGTAGAGATTCAATGGGGAAAGATAGTTATAAAGCCTAGTACTTTATGGTTTCTTGAGTGGGATGGATCAGACAAGTGAGGAGCTAGAAAGAGCAAGACAAATCATGAATTATTTCTAAACTAAATAATATGAACAAACTATGAAGGTTTTCCCAAAGAAAAATCATGAGAGATGAATTCTTCTTATCAACTTGAAAACCAACATATCATAGAAATGAAATGGATCATGAAAAAAAATATTCATACATAATGAGACATAAGAAGAACAATGCAAGATTTCCATAACATAGGTATCGCAAAGAAATAGTTGCAACATTTTCATTAATTTCTTGCCAAATATTGATTACACTAGAGTATTTATTCAATGCATTAACATCAAACCTCCGAAATGAGTCAAAAGGTGCATGATATAGAACTCAAAAAACCTCTCCCAACCTTAGGGGTTGAATTCCCAAGTTGAGGAGGTGTTCCACCAAAAAATGAGTTCAATACCTACAATGTAGGAAGGTCAAACTGACTCATCCCTCACTTTTGGCAAACTAATTCATTACATGTCATCAAAACTTTTCACCTAATGAATTTAACCTAGGTAAGTCCACCACATCATAATTAATTTTACATTCATAATTTACATTGGTAAAAATCCCATTGACCATGGTCAAACTGGAAAAAACTAAGAAAATTGAAAAATATTAGTAAATTGAGAAAATGTTTCATATGTGCAACGCCACTGTCCTAAGCACATCACCATCTTCAACTTCTCTTTTGAGGGGATTCCATGTGTCCAAATTGAGCTTTGGATATCTCATTGTAAAGCTTGTCCAGTATAGTTTCCATATATGTGCCAAGTTTCCCAAATGGTCAAGTTTTGACCCTCCAAAACTTCATTTTACCAAGACTGGTCAAAAGCGCAGCACTGACCTCCAAAACATGGCAAAAAGGTCATTATTTGAGTGTTTTTTGACCTTTTGATTACCTCTTTGACCCAAAAAAAAGTTTTGTAAAGTGGTTTTTCTGACTATACTTGGCATTTTGAATCCAATGGTGGTTTTATTTTCTCCATTCGAGGTCCATAGGAAAAGCACAGTGCAGCCTAGGCCGTCGCGCTTTTGCCAGTTTGACTGTGTTAAATTGCCAAAAACACAAAATTTCCCAAAAAATTCAAAATTTGGGCAAATTTATTCCAATTTTTTTGCTGTGGGATGATGATGAGGTGCACTATGCTATGAGATATGCCTCATCAATAATATCAAGCTTGTCCACATCATTTTTCTAAGTTAGGGTTTCAAGACTTGATTTGGCCTTCCTGATCTTTGAGCTTGCAATTTGGTTTTTCTTGAAATAGTGCTTGGCCCTCTTTCTCAATATGTAATTATCATTATTTTCCATCTCCAGAAGATTCTAAGGATTTTGATTGGCCCTGTCAAGACATTTCTCCCAGTTGTCATTGACAATCATGGAAAACTATTCATTCAATGTAATCTTATTAGCAAGCTCAACCTCCTTTTGCCTCTCTAATTCTAGAGCTCTTTAACACCCTCTAGTGCTAGGTCTTCTTCTTGGAACTTGTTCTTTTGCTTCATTGGTTTCACCATACCTTTCATAGGCCTCATCAAGCAAGGCCTTTTCCTTGTTTTCTTCTCTTTTTTCCTTGAGAAGTTGAATCTCCATCATGGCCTACTTGGTCTGGAGTTGTTCATTTTCTTTCTCATAGTATTCAATGACAAACTTAGATTTGTCTAAATTGGTCTAAAGTTCATGAATTTGGGAGTCCTTCTGCTTGATAATCATCTTGGATGCCTCATCATCATCCTTATCATCTAAATCAACAAGTTCAAAATCAGTCTCTACTTCATGGAGGTCATCCTCATCATGAATGGCTACCTCATGTTCATCTTCCTCGACAATATTTTCTTTTCCCTTCTATACTTTCTTTGTTGGTGAAGGAGGCAGGGCCCCTCCCAAAATATTTGGGGAAAACAACTGCTTATGACCTCTCTGATATTTCTTTTCCATTTTTCTCATTTTAGCTTCTTTAGGCTTACTAAATTCAACTCTGGTAGGTGACTCATGCTGCTCATGAAATGATGATGATGGTGGTGATGGTGATGGAGTATGTGAAGTGGGCTGAGGTGATGAAATGGTAAGAACTATGGACTGAGATGGAGCCATATATGTAGTAGGGTGAGATGGAGAAGGCACATCTTTAGTGTGTGGAACTTGTGGAGCAGTGAAGATGTTATTTTCTATGAATGTGTCCCATGAAATGGTCAACTGGTTAAGGCGATGTAGGACAATGATTTTGATCAACGAGTGGTGGAAAATACTATTCATATGCTTTTCAAACTCTCTCTTTTTCCCAAAGTATGCCATTTTTTCTATGCTCCTGAATAAAAAGTATGGGATATTGAGAAATTTAACTCTTGTGAATTACATGAGAAATCTTATGTGATAAGTTTAAAGTCTAGAAAAACTCCCTTCACAAGAGAAATATTTCATTATGATCTTAATAATGGGGGCATACCTATTAAGAAGATAGTTGAAAGGAAAAACCTTCTTCCTTTCATTTCTATACATTGGTTTGATGAGTGGCTCATATGAGTAATCCTCCAAGTCTTTAGATTTTAACTACCTCTCACTCATGTTTTTAATCCCTATGGCAACAAAAATGATCGATGTAGACACTATGAAAGTCACACCTGCTAGGGTTACTTGATTGTCTTTGAGGTTTACACTAAATAGTTTTCTCAAAACAGGGTGATGTTGTACCCTTTAAATCATGTTAAAAAATTCAAGGCAACCAACATACTGAAAGCATGAAACTATCATTGATGTGGCTATCAGTTCTCTAGTGTTGGTGGGCTATAGCCTTATGATTCTCCCTCCTTTGTGTGGCCTTATTTTTTGTCTACCCTCCTCCTCCAATCTATATTCCTCCTCTTGCATATATTCCTCCTCTTTCATATAATATCTATCTTTTTCCATGGTGTCTTGGTCTAGAAACCTAGGGGAGGAAATGAAAATGGGGATAGGTCTAGGGAATAGGGATTACGGTAGGAAAATTTAGAGATATGAGGGAAGGGCTTAGGGAACTTTAGGGGGTGATAGGAGCTCAATATACTTAGGGATTTTAAAATGATAATTGGATTACAGGTTTGGGGTAGTGGTAGATTAGAAATTTTAGTGGCCTAGGACTTAGGGTTTTATAGGGAAGGGGTTTAGGGATTAGGAAGGAGTAGTGTAGGGGTAGGGATCAGTTGAATAATGATGTAGGAAGGTATTTTAGGGTTTATGGGATGAAAATTGAAAGTGAGGGAGTGAAACTAGGGTTTTCCACTAGACAGTTAGTCACTTTTTCTTATGAAGAGAAACACCATAAAAATGACACTTAGGGAAGCAAGGAGGCAAATATTTTGTTTTACTTACTCCATAAAGGAGAAAAGAAGACTTTGCTAAAACTTTTCGAAGGTTTGAGGGCATTTGGATGCTTCTAGAGCTTTTGGGCATAAGCACAGTGCAACGCCTTGCCGAGGAGCACAACGCCTCAGGTAAAAAAGGAAGTGCCAAATGTCCTACGTGCAATGCCTCTATCATATGCACAACACCACTTCCCTATGCACAACGCCAAGAAAATTTTTGCCTCTGATTGTGAAAATTGACTTATTTAGGCTGAGGGAGTGCAAACTTGACCTTTGTATGTGCAAATGATTTTGAACGACATATGTTGGTGGTCTTATACTTCATGAAATTGATGATTTGGGCCTTGGGATCCACTTTCTACCTTTGCTATTCACTTAACGTTTTGAGACTATACCCTTTCACTTGAATCTTTCCTTTGACAATTTGATCTTTTCATTACTTTGAGGACTCTTTGAATTTGACTTTTTAGTGCTTTGGAATCTTCGGAACACTGAGTTAACAACTTGGGATGGTGAAATTATTACATTTTGAAAGACATAAAATTACATAATGAAAATATTAAAAATTACATTTGAATTCAAAATTACATAGGTAAATAAGAATTTCTATTTACAAATCATCTTCACATGGTGAAGAGATGTTTATTGGATCACCCTTTACTTGCTGGTCTTATGTAGTGGAGATGAAATGTTATTGAACCTTTGAAACCCTAATGACCTAATGAAACCTTGGAAAAACCTAAAAGACATAATGAGACCTTGAAGGACTGAATTTCAAGATGACATGAATGATATTACATTATGGATGTTGTACAGTGAGAAAGGTATGAAAATATGCTAGCAAGTAACCAAATTTGAGGAAGAGCGATGCTTTTTGGACTAGGGCTACCATCAGGGACTAATTTTTTGCATGACCTAGTGGAATGAATAAAAATTTCTGAGTGGGACTCTTAAAATGATATGAAAATATGATTTTGATCACTAATGGAAAGATGCAAATACTAACACTAACATGATCCACATTCGGGTTCAAGGACCACTAGCTCATGTGTTTGTCATTTCGTAGATCCGCCACACTCATTTTTTAATCCATCAGACAATCTAGCTCAACAGAAGTATGTTAAACCCATCTTATTGAGGCTATCCAGAAATGGAAATTCCAAGCTAAAATAATTTTCACACCTAGAAAAAACCATTCCATGAAAGAAAAGAACCACATGTAATACCATGCATTCCATATCTACAAAAAAAATCACACATGCAAATCGATACCCACCAATAATCCTGATGTGGTTTCTCGATTCCTGTTCCTCCTTGCTTACTTCCTCCTTATTCTTTTTTTCTTTTCCTTTATTGATCCAATGCCAAAGTGCTCCAAGAAAACTCTATCTTTCCAAGAGTATGAGGGAGAGAAGAGAATAATGAGAGAGCTCCAAAAATGAACTAATAAGAGGTTGAACCAGCAAAAGCTTGCCAACTGATCCACATAAGTATTTTTATTGATGAGGCCTCTATTTTCTTCATTTTCCATTATTTTCCTTATTTTCCTCCTCACATGAAACCTATGACCTTTCACCTCCCTTTTCTCATAATTTCCATTATTTTCATAGATAAATGTGCCAAAAATTCCATTTTTATTCTTTAATGCATTTGCCAATTTCCTTAGCAATTTTAACCAAAATGATCACCTACTAGGATGTTTTTCCCAACATTTAGCTTTGAATACGTGTCCCATCAATCGTGGTTATTATTTTTAACTTTTATTACATGGAATTTTCACTAGGGTTGTTACAAAACCCTCCCCATTTGGGGATGCCCTCCTTGGTGTTCAATGGCACCTACAAACTAGCAGACTGCTAACTTACAAAACATACTTACTATGGATATTTATAACATAGCTTGTTACTGTATTTACAATAATATACATATATAAAAATATGCACATTTTCTAAAACAACCAATATGAGGATACGATGCCTATATCAACAAAAAGGAAATCCAAAGGATCACAACTCCACCCTCAAAGTAGTACCAGGATTCACATCCTTCCCAAGAAGTCGAGAATCCATTATCATAGTCAAAGTTTTCACCAATGTCCAGTGCTACAATCTTGCGCTACTGTACCCTCTGTGAATAGTTACTGACTCAATGTTATAGGGTGCACTCCAAATGTGCATATGATTTGATCTGGAAATGCTAATGACAAAACAAAATACATCCCCGATCTTCCTTATCTACAAGATAGTCCCTCGGAAGATCTGGTACTCCCCTTCTATGTAGTTACACACCTTCCAAGTTCCATTGGCACCCCCAACCAAGACAGTCTATCACTTGGAAAGGCTTCCTCACATAAGAAGATATAAAAACAAAAGCATATCCCTGCCTCAAAACCATCATACTGGTCATAGCATGCTTATGGAAATCAATGGAAACTATTGGGTACCAGTGTCCTATAATGGCCCTGTTCCTGAATTTTTTTACCAGCATATTGTTGTATGTTTCAATTCCTTTTGTTGACACTGCCAGTTCTTACTTTCGGTTTGAACCATTCCAAACCGACCATTACATGCTTTCCTATACCAAGAACATAATTTCCATTAAATTCAAAATAAATTGAAATAAATTCACATGATACCTCATTGGTAGCTCCTCAATAAGGTAAAATTCCAATTCGGTTGACTTCCTATCACAAAAATAAAAGTAATTGTTTGATAAAATCATCAAGTATAAACATATCGCATCTAGTTAGCTCAAAACTCAACCAACATAAGTTTAGAAATTATCAAATGCCTAATAAAACTGAAATAAAATACTGATACTTACCCTTGGTGAGTTGTTACTTCTTCCATTTTTCTTTTATACACACACTGGATTGGTTTCTACACCTGAAAAACACCCAGTGCCTTCTCCTAAACCATGTGCACATAAACATAGTGTGCATCCCACACATACAACCATACAGACTTAAAGCATCACACAATACATGCACCTACACCTGGTGTACAACACAACATAATACATACACTTACATAGATTGTACAACACAATACATACACCTACACCTAATGTACAATACAAAAAAATGCATATACATATACAAAGTAAAACACAAAAAATACACATGTCATGATACCACGACTACATCATGCACATACATAGTACTGCATGCTCGAAACATAACATGTACAACATGCACATAATACCACATGTATAGTACCCTATGCACAACATGTACACAATGCCACATGTACACAACACTACTTGTACAACACTACCTGCACAATGTCTACAAAACATCACATGTACACGACACCACCTGCACAATGTGTACACATTGCCAAAGGTACACCACACCACTTGTACAATATTTACATAATACCACGTTTACACAACACCGCATCCACGACATGTACATGAAACCATATGTGGACAATGGCACATGTACGACATGTACATGAAACCACCTGCACGCAGTACCATATGTACACCATGTACACAACACCACATGTACAATCATGTACACAACACCATAGGTACATAGATATGTATAACACACACACAACACCATATATACATAATACTGGATATACAACATGTACATAACACCATATGTACATAGCACTGCATATCCAACATGCGCACAACACCATATGCACACAACACGGCATCTCCAACATGCACATAGTAGGATATATACACAACACCACATCTCCAACATGCACGTAGCACCATCTATACCTAGAACTATGTTATCACCTAAATTCGAACCTCAGGCTGAAAAAAGGAAAATCAGGATAACATCTAAACCACACTTAGCATTGTAGCTAACCCTACAAGGTCAGGAAAGCGCTCTCTCCATGAAAATATATTCAAAAAAGTACAATTATAAATTGATTTTAGGCCAGGTATAATAATGGGAAAAAGTTTTAATGAAATGAATGATTTTTTCAAGGATGTGTGGGGCAAATGGGACAGTTTGAATTGGGGAATTAAATCATGGATACAGGTTATCTCATGGGGCAAGGTAGGCATGAAATTTCAGCAATTAAGTTTAAATAATGATGGAATGGAAAGACTGGTGAGGAGATGAAAAGGGCATGGGATATGGATCCTTTTCAAACAGAAAAAAAACATGGAGTATTGAATGATTTCCCAAGGTAGAGCATAAAAATGGATTCTACCTTTCTATCTTGAAAGCATTCAACAGAGATGTTTTATGAATGAATGGTACACATAACAATTTACATATGAACACAAAGGAGAGAACAAATGCTAAATTTCATACCACATGGATCCCACAAATCAGAGCTACATCTCTTTATTAATTCCTTTTCCAAAACTTTTACAATGGAGTGCATAGCATCCTCCTGATTTTCCACACTATTCCCCTACTTACTGATTTACAGACTGCTTTACAAATGGTTAAAAATTACATTAAATAGACTGAATTTTGGGGAAATAGATCCACAGAAAAAAGGGAGCTATTTTAACAGCTCAAGAATTGAAATCCGAATATGGGAAAGAAACCAACAGACTGCCCCTGAAAAGAAGGAACAATAAGACATTTTGACCATCTTGAGATTCGCTGATACACCCAAAAAATGAGAAGAAGAAACCTGTAGCATAAATCCATTTTAAATCATTGTTGAAGATGTCTCACTATTTCATATTTAGTTCTCAACCTTTGACTGTCTCTCACTATTTTTATTCTTTGAAGAAAACTGACTTTGAAGAAAATTTCCTTTGAAATTATAAAAATGAAATGATGCCTTTAGTGAAGGGAAAAACCCATTTTTGAATGGACGGAGCAAAGGGAAAGGAGGTGGGGCCCAAATCATAATCGCAATCGGAATCGTAGGGGAGGAAGGGGGTGGAACATATAGTAGAACATTTGAAAATACACGTTGCGATGGTTTCATCGCAATCGGGATCAGAGGTTTGGATATATTCGAAACAAGGCACAAAAGATCTGATGCGATTGGAATTCATGAAAAAGGGATAAGCTAAAGGGTAAATGGGGTAGAAAATAAATACTGCTAAATGTTTCGGCACTTTGGAAATAAAAAATGATTTTACATTAAAAATGGGGAAGGCCTTTAGGTGCGATCGGGGTATAAATCACAATCAGAATCGGCAGGGGAGCGGGGAAAAATGTGATGTGCCAGAGGATTTTTCCAATGCGATTGAATAATATCATGGTGAATGGAGAAATACCTTGTAAAATGAAATAAAATAAATTTTGAGGTTTACAAATGGAAGGGCACTCTTATTATGAACGGGCAGAAGTTTATATGGTGGGACCCAAGGTCAATTGGAATCGGGAGATTGGAGGAGGGTGGAGAGAAGGTTTTATTTAAAAACTCCGATTATGATGGGCGTGATGGCTTGTAAGCCGTTTGATCGGATGGGAAAATCTACAGTGGAGGTGTAATCAGGGGTTTGAAATCGGCAGAACGCAATCGGAGGGGATCAATCGCAAGCGCCGATTGGGATAGAGCGATAAATTATGTGCCGTCTGATCATCGATCAGATCAATGGTCAGGATGTAATTGGGTGGGTTTCAATCAAAAGGGAATTAATACAATCGCATCAGAGTTTTTACAAAGGGCCAATCGGGGCACACAATACGTATGGTGCAATTGCGATCAGAGGGGGGGGGGGGGTATTTATAATATAAAACTTTAACTTTATTATAAAGTTTCAAGGGCATGAGGGGAAGTGGTTATTAAATCGAATATGTTTTTAAAAGATTTTAATAATGTGATTTTTCCATCGGATGGGGAAAAAGGGGTTCTATAAAATAAAATATTAAACTTTAATAATATAAAGTTTAAGGGGAAGGTGGGAAAAGGGATTGTTTTAGGGTATAGGGGACTTTTGTTCACTTAGGCATAAATTTCAATCCAAAAGTCAGTTTTGAGAGTGTAATATACCGTTGGAAAGCTCTTTCCAGGCTCTTTCTGTTGAACATACTTAGAGCATGATTTGACACTAAAAATGCTATGGAATATTTCTCTGAAAGGCAGGGTGATGACTTTGTGGAGATAACAGCTCTTGAAATGTGACTTATTACATATGCTGACATAAAATTACATAATAAATGATAATAAAGGAAAAGTATCATGTTTTCACCTTAGAACATGGTTTTGAGGTGAAAATTACATCAAATTGAATAAAACATTTCTTTGATCTTCTAAGGTGCTGTGACTTTGAGTTTATTGACTTCCTCAAGACCTTGCTGATATTTAATAACATTTTACTCATTTATTTGACCATGGTGAGACTAATGAGACTAGCCCTATGACCTACTAACATGGTTTGAAAGAAAAAGTGACTCATAACTAAAGACCATAGAGAGGAGAATCAACAAGTTTCACATGAAGGAAAATTGATGAGAAATCGCTACCATCAGTGAATCCACGACCTAGCGGAATGGTGAAAATTTATGGTATGGGACTCCTAATATGCCAATGCAAAAGAGCAGTTTTGATAAATAATAGTAGTATGACTAGACTGACACTAACATTGGCTCCAATGGGGATGGTAGCTCCTTGGAGGCGCCAAGAACACCATAGACCAAGTAGCCTTATCCATTGGGCATGGAATAAAAAACACTAAAAATTGACACAATGAAGACTGACTCTGACTCAAGACTAAGATTGAAAACTAAAATAAAACCAAACCATACAGATGACATACAAATTTTATAGGCTTCACCTTGGGCCCCAAAATTCAATGACTGTGTACTTGAAAGCTGACCAAAATAACATGGTATATACAACGATGGTGACATAGTTTCTGATCCATTATCTTCAACCATGGTAGTGCTTCAAAAGCCTACCATTTACTGCTCCTCCAAGGCAATCTTGGCCATCCATTTCTGAAAGCAAGAAAGAATTTTGTCTCCTGTATCTTGAAATCCTGTATGGTCCTTTCCACCGCTTGTCGAACTTACCATGCTTCCCTTTGTATTCATTTCTTGCATCCCATCTCAACACCACATCATCCAACTGAAACTTTTCTGCTTTGGTATTTCGGCCATAGATCTTCTTTATCTTCTTCTGCGACTGAATAGCATTATGTGACACTTCCTCTCTTGTTTGCTAAAGGTGGATCATTTGATTGACTACCAACTTCTTGCAATAATCTCATGACTGAAACTGTGAGTGATGTAGGAAAGACAACATCAGTACCATAAACCAATTCAAAAGGTGACATACCTATGGATTTCTTGCTGCTAAATTTGTATGCCCACAATGCGTTGATGAGCTTTCGATGCCAGTTTATTTTGTTTTCCTGCAACATTTTCTTGATTATATTTATCAAAGACTTATTCGATGACTCTGCCAGACCGTTGCCTTGTGGGTAGTATGCCGTTGAATGACCCAACACGATATTATATTTGTCACAGATTTCCACCATCTTCTTAGATTTGAACGCTACTGCGTTATCTGTTATAATTTTGTAAGGGCAGCGAAAACGAGATAAAACATTCGATTCGAGGAATTTAATAATTATCATATTTGTAGCTTGCCTTGCTGGAACGGGTCTCGATCCATTTAGTGAAGTAATATGTTCCTGTCAATATCCATCGATGTTGTGATGATGATGCGGGATGGATTTCTCCTATGAAATCAAGTCCCCACTGCTGAAAGGGAGCATTTACTGAAACTGGTTTCAAATGAAGAGGAAGCAATTTCTTCTTCCCTTGGAAAATTTGACATTCATGACAACTCATCACTGTTTTATATAAATCTGAAAATAAATTGGGCCAATAATATCCTGCTCTCGACACTTTGTTATCTGTAGTTTTCCAAAAAAAATGAACGCCACAATCACCTTTGTGAAAATCATGCATTACCATCTGAGCCTCTTCTTCAACCAAACAATTGAGCAGAATACCTCTAGGATCTTTCCAATAAAGAGCACTATTTAAAATACAATATTTGGCAGACTTAAGTTTCAGTGATATGCCTTTTATTTTAGACATTCCTAGAGGTGGTGAAAGATGCTGAAGAATGTAAACAATATCTGAATACCATGGGGATTGCAGAAAAATATCTGAAATTGGAACAAGAAAACCTACATCTTCATCCTCTGACATTGCTGTTATAAGGTTTATATCCAGGGCATGCGGATTTGATTGGGCCATTAATTTTTCCAAGCCTTGTCCTTTGATCAACTTTGTGGGTTTGATCTCCAAATCATACTCCAACATAGTTGCTATCCACTTACCTCTTCAACCTTCTGGATCAGTTTACATAAACACATCCTTCACTGCTACATTAGGAACATATGCTATAGTGTCTGAATGAATAATATAAAACTTAAAATCTTTCAATGCCTTTATAAGAGCCAATTCTTGTTTGTCAATAATATTATACAGCAAGGCATCATCTCTAATATTCCTATTGAAAAAGGAAATTGGCTTTTCAATATGATCTCTCTTCTGCATCAAAACCGCAGCCATAGTATGCTCTGATGCAATTGAAAAAATAATAAAATCTTGAGTATAATCAAGACTAATCAAGACTGGGGCATTGGAAAAAGTAAACTTTATGAGATTAAATGACTTGATAGCTTCTTCACTCCATTTGACAGTGCTATCCTTATTTAACATGTTATTCATTTCCCGTAGATGTTCAGCCAGATTGGATATAAATCGGCGAAAGAAGTTCATCTTACCATTGAATGCTTGGATCTCCTTTTTGTTTCGTGGAAGATCTATGTGTTGAATTGCCTCCACTCTAGATGGATCAATGTGGATACCATATTTAGAGATGATATGCCCCAACAACTTGCCTTCATTCATGGCAAAGAGACTCTTCTTTGGATTGAGAGAAATCCCAAACTTTCTACATTGCTAAAAAACTACTCTCAAATGGTGTGAATGCTCATCATCAGAACTAGAAAACACTGTCAGATCATCTAAATAAAAAATAATAAAAACATCTTTTTCATTGGAAAAAGCAATGTCCATTTCTCGCTGGAAGGTGGCTCCAGCATTCTTCAGTCCGAATGGCATTTTGGCATACTGGAAGGTTCCCTAGGGTGTTGTAAAGGCAGTTTTGTCTTGGTTATTCTCATGCACCAAGATCTGGTTGTAGCCTGAGTAGCCATCAAGTAGTGACATCCTAGATGCTCCAACTACTCTCTGTGGAATATGGTCCATCTTCGAAAGTGGATAATTATCCTTTAAGGATGATTTATTCAGATTCCAAAAATATATGCACAATATTATCTCTCCTGTCTTCTTACGTACCGAGACCAAATTTGAAATCCAGTCAGAAAATATAATAGGAACAATGATACCAGCTTTATACAATCTGTTTACCTCTTTTTCGATGGATGACAAAAGCTTCAGATTGATTCTTCTCAGCTTCTGTCTAAATGGCTTCTGATCCGGCTTGATGGGAATAGTATGCTAGATTATGTTCTTATCATACACCTTCAAATCTGAATAATCCCATGCAAACACATCAGAAAATTCAGAAATAAATTTAACATACTTTTCCTTTACCTCAGGGGACAATGCCTTTGACAACTTGAAAAACTTGGGCTTGTCAGGTGTTCCAAGATTCACATCTTCAACTCCTTTCTCAGTAGGCACCAAACTTGGCTTCTTTGCAACATCATCCTAATAAAAAAGCTCCTCTAAAGATACTAGACCTCTAGGAATTACATTATCATTTAGCTGCAATATGTCCATCTGATTTGCTTCCATTTCTTGATCACCAACATCATAATCACCTTCTATTGGAGTATGTTTGAATTTTCCATCACTCTGCAAAAAATCATTGATCTCATTGTCATCCAAAAACACTTGCCAATACCTTAAATTTTTTGGAATAGCAGGCCTATGTTTGACATAAATTTCAAACTTATTGCTGGATTTCATTGGAATCTTCAAGTTGCTTGCAGTAGTGGCAAGAGAATCAGAAATGATGTTCTGCATCCTGGGTACTGTTGTCAAGGTGTACTTAGGAAATGTCTTCAAGATGTCTAGGACTGCATTTCTATATGCCCTCAATTGGGGATGCTTTTCTTGGTACTCTCTTTTCACGTGTTTGATTATCAACTCTAAGTGTCCATAGACAGAAATCCTCTTTGCATTTAACTTCTTCAAAAATTTTCAGACTTTCAATCAAAGCTTCATACTCTGCTTCATTTTTAAAGTAGTCAAAAGCCAACTTATAATCACATACTCTAGCATTGCTGGGAACTTTTTCAGGTTAGAAAATAGGGCTCTGAATCCATATTCCTATACCAGCCCTGTCCTTACCAATAGCTCCATCAAAATCCATGCTCCAAAGGCCTTCTTCTTCTTCTTCTTGTAGATGCTGAAATTTTACCTCTTTCTCTACTTTATCTTGACTAGTTTCTTCATCTTTCTGCTGATCACTGTCTTTTTGCTACTGACAGGCAGGAGGCTCAGAAGTGCTTGCTACTTTATCTCTTTCCTATTTGAGTACTTCCCTAAAATTTTTTGAAATTTCATGGATCTCATCTACTTGTACCAACTGAACATTTTCATCATTCAAACCATCATCTGAATATAAGACAAAGGACTCTAAATCTATGTGGACCGCATTAATGGGATGATTTACTAGCTTCTCTTTGCTAGTGATCATATATTTCATTTTCTTCTCCCTATATAGTTTTCTCAATTGACCAAACACGGGAATGGTGGCATAAGAGAAGTCAAGTTGCATGGTTCCTTTAAGTTTTGCACGCCAAGACTTGGATAGAAGCATTCCAAACTGTGGTGGGACATCGGAAAAAACTACATCCATCAAGACATTCTTAGTTGGGATTTGATCTAAAGACACTACCAAGCCTTTGATAAGACCAATACAATGGACCCTACCTGAGTCAAAAGAATACAAATCATGGTATTTATGAGTAACATGTAGTCCTAATTTCTCCATAATGGCTTTTGGCATCAAATTATGTAAGGCTCTGGAGTCCAACATAACATTATGCAAGATGAACTCGTGTAATCTGAGACTCATGTAGAAGGGAGGGACTTCACTTTCTTCAGATTGATCTTTTGTGGCTGGAACAAATATGATTTCCGGATAGTCATCCTCAACATTAACCATATAAAAAATAGAGTCTATTTGCAAAATTCTAGACACCTGATTTTTATAAGTGCTATTTTTCACCAACTCAGTCAAGGGCATGGATACTTTCAGCTTGGAAATTTCATTTTCTAAATTAAAGGAAGGAGGTTTTTATACCTCTTTGATGGGAGGATCTTTCTTCTCTACTTGCTCCTTTTTTGTGCTTTGCTAATTCTTTTCATTTGTTTTGTTAATTTCTGAAGGTGTTTTGCTGGAGGAAGGGTTAGCCAACTCTTTACCTTTCTTCTGAGAATCGTTCCTCATTTGGAGCTTTTTTCTCTTCTGAATGGGACTGATCGGAACATCTCTGTTTATCAAAGAATACTGCTTTTGTTGTGCTAATAAAGCATTCATGTATCCTCTTTGGTAGTCATCAAACTCATCTTCTAACACTGCATCATTGGCCAAAATAAAATCTTTGACCTTTCGAATGTCTACAGTTGCTGTGTATTCTTCGTCTTCAGTGAGAAAAATTGGCACACCATTGGCAGTGAAGAAGTGGTTGGCTTCAATCACATGGTCATCATCATCGTCTGTTTTAGTTCCATGAACATAATTCTGCTATAATGGGGTTCTGATTTGCTGCTATGGTGGTACTTGATCATGCGTTCTCTGTTCTCTTTGTTTAATTCTAAATTGTGGCTGCTGTCCTCTGAAATTCAAATTCCTTATTTGTGCTTTTGGCCTATCTGAAATGGTTAATCAATCAACCATATTTTTGACTGTTCGGATCAAACTTTCCATCTTGTTGTCTGAAGGAGATGCTTCTTCTTTCACATTGAATCCTTTTTCAGCTCTGGTTTGAGCTGTTTTGGCTAGCAAATTTTCTTCTACACTTACAGTTATCTTCTGCATGTCTTCAAGCATGGTGGGATCTCTCTCTCACAACTAATATTCCATATCAGCATTGAAACCATCTGGAAATTTGAGCAAGGCTAATCCCACAAGACGTTTCAAGTTAGCCGGAATAGCATTATATACAGCATTGAATCTTAAACAATAATCCTATACAGTTTCACCCACATTTCTTTTAATATCCTCATATTCAGACAAAATTTGGAGTGGGTTCCTCTTTACCTCCCATCGGTCTAAAAACTGTGTGTGTAACTCCTGTAAAGTGCAAATGGTGCCTGCTTGTAAGGCCCTGAACCACTTTCTAACTTCACCTCCAAAACTTTGGACAAAAAATCTTATGGTTACATTCTCTGCCTCTACCTCATGATGACCAAAGTCGCTCCCATCCTGGAAATTTCTCCCGACCATTGATAGAGTCCTGATAGGAATGCCAACTCTTCGAAAGCCCAAGAAGAGCCAATCTCACCAAGTCCTCATCATCAACAACAACCCCCACACTTCCCAGCTCATCCCTAAATTGGATGAACTTCGTGAGGTACCTGGGCATACTGTCACCTTTCTCCATTTTTATGTTCCTGAGTTTACCCTAGAGCACCAATTTCCTCTGGTCGCTCTTGCTTTGGAATAAATTTTTCAAATCTTTCCACATCAAGAATGGAGAAGCCTTACCATGAAGGTTGGAAACTATGTGATCCTTCACACCTTCCAATAGAATCCTTCGACACTTTACTGTCTTCTTTTGCCATGTGTCAAGTACGGCAACATCGCTAGAAGTAGGTTTTGGAATTTATACATCTATGAACTCCTTCAACCCATTGTCATCCAGCACCACCTCCATCCTATCCTTCCATGAAATATAATTCGAGCTGCCCTCAAGGGAATACTCCAATCGCAATCCGTTAAAAGACATCTCAACTTCGACGCCAAGAAAACACTGCTGCAAATTCGAATTCCACCAACACAAAACTCAACCACTTCAATGTTTTGCAATTGCTCCAATGATCGATATACCTCTGATACCATGTAGAAATTTGAATAACTGATATATTATTCACCAAGATTCTCTTGATCACACACTATTTTAACTTAATGCACAATACTGAATCTCTTCTACCATTGATCATCACATGCAGAAATAAAATCAATTGCATGCACACATTAAAACCATAAACAATTACACATATGAACACAGTATTTCATGGGAAAGCTTAAAGCTGAAAACCCCCAACTATATGTATATTATATGTCATAGAGATCATGTAACAATCGTTGTACAAAGCTCCTCACAAGCTCTTAGCACAACCTCCAATTGCTACACACTAATCAAGCTAGATCTAGCAAAACACATGCTCCAAACTCTACCACCCGATAGCTAGCCTCTATTGCGTAATCAATGTTATAGGATGGCTCATTAAATAACTTGAACCACCTGGCTTGTATTGTGCAATCCTCATGGGCTTCTCCAATCACTGGCTGTTGCAAATATGCAATAGTATAGTGACAACTGATAGTTAACCTGCTCTTTCACCTATCTCTACACTAGTCTCCACTAAAATTGTCCATGCACTGAAGTTAACTGATGTATTCTTTAGTTAATTAATGAGTTTATAATTAGTGAATTAATTAATAATTAATTCACACCACTCTCACTAATTGTATCAATCAGTTAAACTAGATACAAATAGCTCAACTATGTTCTGATTATTTAAACTAAACACAACTCCATTAACTCATCAATCAACTCCACCAAACTTTGTCACATGAGTTCTAACTGAAGTATCCATGCAATAGCTCCACATAACCCTCAGGAATAGCGTAATTCCTTCTGTCAGCTCTTGTGCCACATCTGTGCACTTAAATGAAGTGCTCCAAGAGAATACTATAATGTTTATAGTCCAAATATTATTAAGAGCTAATAATATTCGACATATCTATTTTTAGACTGACAATCTAAAAATAGATTTCGCCCAATATGTCTAAAAATAGAAGTCCATATATTTTTTCCGACTTGACCAACCATCCACAAATACCATCTTGCAACTCATAGAACATGATCCATATGTCTAAAAATAGACATAGTCTAAAAATAGACTTTGCGCCAAAAATAGCCTGCGGACCCACTTAGTGAAGGTGACTTCTTTCCACTAAGCTCATCATCTTGTTGCAATCTCAACATGGGTGGCCACCAATATCCACTTGGATCAAGAAATATCTTGTAATTTATTTTTTTTCATGCCTTGAATTTATTTGTTGTGGCCTATGGGGCTCTCCATGGTAATTTATATGTATATTAGGGGTCGTGGGAATCTGCAGTCTCTTCTGGGATGAAGGAACAACCCAAATTTCTTAGTAGGGTTAGCAGGTACATCAACATGGAGGTCCTTTTAGGACAAGAAAGTCTAGGGAGTGAGGTGAATATGAATCCTTAGTGTGGTTGGCAGGCCTATGAGATAGAGGGGAGAGGTCTACAAGGATGACAATGATAACATAAGCAGGGGCACAAACAAACCATGGACCCTTTGATTTCTAAATCCTTTTCCTTTTTTCGCGAACACTTCCTTAATGGATGATAGCGTGATAATTATTCTAAAGCTGAGTAGATCTTTGGAACAACTCAATCAAGCTCGAAAATATGATCATAATGACACTATAGAATTCATGAACCACATCCAATGAAATATGTGGGAGATGCATGATAGACTGGTTAGTCTACAGAGAGGACAACAATGCATCTAGGACCAATGTGACCATCTAGAAACCAGTTTGGCACACATGGATGGACATGTTCATTATGAATTTAAACCCCTCCCATCCCCTAAATGGGATCAAGATCATTCTGTCATGGTAAATTCTAATGATAAATGATCATTGTTGTTTGTCCTTTAGTTTTGAAAATGTTTTGGCAGTAGTTGTCGGTTATTTTATGTACACTATTTATGCTTTAGGAATGTATTTAAATTGTTTAATTATATTTAGGTAAGTAGTTCTTTTAACTATAATGTTTGGAATATAATTTATAATATGGTTTTAGTGGACATTAATGATCATCTTACACACACATATGAGCTATATTTGAAAACCATTATAATATTTTTATTGTTCTATATATATGTATATATGTATAAACAAAATTTATAATATTAAATTAAATATAATATCATATTAGTTGTCTTTAATGCTACTTTTTGAAAAGTTTTCCCACTTATTTTTCCAATCTAATTTGTCTAAATCTACGGACACGAATTCATTGAAATAACAAGTTTCTTAGCTAAACTATGCACAGTCAAAATGCCTTAGGATTTTTTTCAGGGTGTTGAATCCATAGATTTAGTAAAAAGTACCAGTTCAAATAACACAAAAATTTCACCTGAAAATTTTAGGTCCAACTAGAAAATCCAATTTACAGGAAACTCCAAAAAATCACATTAAAGGAAACTACTTTCATAATTATTACTCTTCACAGAATTAAAATAGAAAAAAATAAGAATTCTCTCTCTCTCTCTCTCTCTCTCTAATTTAATTATATTTAAATAGATAATGTTTATAATGAATGTATATTTTGGAATGTGATTTAAAATATAATATAATATAATATTCTAAAGCATAAATGAGAGTTATATTTGAAATATAATTTTGTGTTATTTAATATGAATATTGAAATATTTTATTTGGTTGATTATCATATTTGTATATTATTAATATATTTAGCTTTTAAATATTATATGTCCACTAAATATATAATGAATTACACATCATGTAATATTAGTAATATTATTTTTACATGTCATGTGTCGACTCCAAAAGAATTACATATTTCCTTTTACTTCAAATTATTATTTTTTTCTTACTATCAATTAATCTATCTATATATAAAATTCATTTGAAATTAAGTTTAAAATTAAATATTTTAGTTATAGTTCACATTCTTCTGTGTTAATAATATTTTTTTAATTTGTTATATAAATATTATTTTATTATTTTAAAAAGTAACTTGAGACTAAATCTTTTTCATGCAAAAAAAAATAAACAAATAAGGAATCACAAATCTGTCTAAAAAAAACTTATTAATGAAACAAGAATTCTATATGCGTGCGTTTTATTTTATTTTATATAGTATATACTTAAATAACAACTAAATATTTTATTTATGGTTCACATTCAATATTTTAAAATATTAATGTGTGACCTATTTATATTTCGAACTAGAAAACATATATCAATAAAACACACTCTCTATACATATAATTATTTATTTATAAATATTTAAATTATTACATATCACCACCATATTAAAATATAGGTAAATTAGAAATCTTCCTAAAATCCTATATATATATATATATATATATATATATATATATATATATATATATTAACTCTATAAATTATACATATAGGAAAAATGAAAATAAGGAAAAAAATTACTTTGTTTTTATATAAATTTCATATAAAATTGTGTTATTTAATAAAGATATTGAAATCTCACAATTAAATATTTTATGTATAGTTTGCACACCAATATTATATTTAATTTCTCCAACTTAATAACTATGTCTATTTATACTTTCACCCTTATCATTGTATTCACCATCTCATCTTATTCGTCCTTCATTTTCTTCTTTTTGGGTTTTTTTTTTCTTTCTCAATGGCTTCGAAGCTAGTAATAATGTCCACTATTTGCATTTTATCTATCTTCCTGCTATCTTCCATAATAGCCATAGACGATGTTGGTGCCTTTGGAAAGAACGCAGAAAATACGAAGGCAATAGTGAAGCCACGAGGTCTCACTTAGAGCTCTTTTGTAGAATCTTTTGGAAAACATGAAGTAATTCTTTTCTAAAATTTTAATGTCTACTTCATTAATTAAGTATATGGTTTGTATCTAATTACGCTGAAGGTGTTCTATTGTAGGGTTTTGCCTCATGACACAGTTTGAAGATTCGTCGTCTACCACCTATTTTTTTTTTAATAATATTTTTTTCGACATGGAGTGAGACCTACTCCCTCCATCCCGGGAAGAAATGATGGCAAGCCGCTTATTGGACTTGGATAGGATTACACCTATCAGTTAGTAGTGAGTGTCCGTATGGGTGTGGCTGGCGATGTTCCCGGTAGGCAGCAATCTAGAAAACTATGTTACGCATAATATAATCTTGTGTTACGTTTCATTCACTGACTATTGTTATGCTAGAAATCCAATACAAGGTTGGTTCCATATGTTTCCCTCAATCACTAGCTCATCAATCTATTGCATTATTGCTGGCTTTCTCGATTTCACTCTTTAAGGATTTCTCAATCACTGTATTATCAATCTCAATTGCATTCTTGCTGGGCCAACGGCTGAATCAATCACATTCAGCAGTCTGGTGGCTGGTTTGTCAGTATTTTCTAGAGCTTCCGAAGCCGTGGGAAATTCAGGCCAAATAAATTTGATAAGAAACAGATCAGAGTACTCATATCATGTTGGCCATCTTCAACAGCTCTGTGGCCAGTGGCCCTGAGGAGCTTATAATTCCTGGGGACAGAAGCCCTAATTATCCCAAGAAGGATTTTTCATATCTACTGATCTCCTTCTTCAATGCATTTCCACAGGCAATTTCTTTAAAGATGGAACGCATGGGCGACATGGCTTATATGCATCAAAAGTAGGACTTGCTCTGACCCAGATATTTTAGCGCTAAGGATGATATCTTTTGCCTGATTGAAGGCACACTAGAGAATTTTCCGAGTCTGAGGCAGCAATACGGTCTGTGATCAAAGCTTATAAAACCCTTACTTGTGATCAAAGCTTATAAAACCCTAAGGGATCGTCTACCATATCTTGCCAGTCATGTTGTTGGACATTTGGATGAAAAATTTGCATTTATAATCCTTGACAAAGCTACTGCAAGCTTCTTTGTTGCCACAAATTCACAAGGGAAAATACCCTTTTTTGGGGGAATTACTGTGGATGGAAGCCTAGCGTTCTTTGATGATGCTGATCTCTTTAAAGGGGCTTGTGGTAAGTCCTTGGCTTCGTTCCCTCAAGGTTTTTTCTTCTCGAGTGCTTTGAGACTGCGAAGCTACGAGCTTCCCAAAAACAAAGTGACAGTCGTTCCAGCCATGGAGGAGGAGCTCCGTGGCACAACATTTAAGGTTGAGAATGAGAGCATCTTTGCTATTATCTTATAAAGTTATTGCAGATCTGGATCATCCGACCAGCATGATGTACAAATTACTCTTAGAATAAGTTTTGATTAATGTATTGTACATAGATACCTGAAAGGTCCAGTGAAGTAGTTGGCTATGACTGTTAATACGCCAGAGATTTGGAGTCATTAAATATTCTTTAGAGATAGTAGATAGGTGCCTTTTTGCTGATTCTATTTTCAGTTTTTTAAGTTTAGCTACATGGATTTTCTCCTCAATTCTAGTCGCCTGTGTAAGCTTCCAACTTGCTTAATTCAATTTCAGAAGGTTTTGATAATGCTCACCAGATTTATGACCACAAAAATAGTTGGTGCCATGTATTTACATATACAATTTATGATAAAAAAGAAAAATAATCTCATCTAGCTGGCTTCAATCAATCTATCATCAATCACATTCTGGCTGGCATTCTCATCAATCCATCCTTCATATTTGTGGACTTGCTTACCCATAGGCTTTCTTCAGCATTTTTTTGCGCCAAAAAAGGTGCAAATGCTAGTTGTAAAATTGTTTGATGTGTGTGTCTTTCGGGTCGTTCGGAGAATATTCGTGGTGTCCAAAGGGTTGTTGTGGTTGGATTTTTGGGGGAGGGGGGGTTGTACCAAGTGTTGTTAATAATAACATACATGCTAGTTATATTGTAAATTGTAGGAATGGATTTAGATAATCCAAACTCATTTACCATTTATGTTTGTTTGAGAGCTAATAGGGCATTTATTAATTCTTTAAGGCTTTAATTGTGATATGTCTTGGTCATTTTGATGACTGACTTTTAAATGTTTCACTGTTTATTTTTATGTGTTTATAATAAGTATTTTAATGACTTTGATAACTGATTTATTAAATGTTTTAATGTTTATTTTTAAGTTTTCTCAAAACAGTTATGAATATTTCATTTCAAGGGTTTTGGAAATGTGAAATGGATTAAACAATGGCATAAATTTTGGAAGTGATGTATAGTTCATCGTTTTTTTTTAAATTGTTTTAAAAATTATATGCATTTTAACTTTGGATTTATCAAGGGAGAAAGGGATCA
The DNA here is from genome assembly GCA_034641835.2 of Pinus albicaulis. Classification (NCBI taxonomy): domain Eukaryota; kingdom Viridiplantae; phylum Streptophyta; class Pinopsida; order Pinales; family Pinaceae; genus Pinus; species Pinus albicaulis. The sequence continues at coordinate 508,094,026 of CM076578.1, read as the reverse complement.
AATATGTTGAGGTGAAAATTTGTCTATGCGCAAGTGTCGCATATCCTACACAACAATTTCATTTCAATGTAGTGGCTTAAGTGATTTCTTTAGGTCAAGCTCATCCATGGCTTGTAATATTGAGGATCCATGGTTGTTGAACGTACCTTTTATTATTGCGTAGGGAATGAAAAAATGCCACCTCACATGACTAATAGGAGAAATTTTGTTTGATGATCTCACATGACACTAGAGAGGTAATCTCCTAAAAATCAATAAGGATTACTTGACCACATTATCATTCCTTTTGGTCCAAGAGCTCTCTAGTATGAGTGGGTATTTTCTCTCATGTTCTATTTCACTCACTTGTTCTTTGGGTGAGCGTGGAGTGTATGCCTTAGTCGATTTATCTTTGGTTCTCTCGTATCTCCTAAGATTTTCTTAATTAGTAATTTTTTATTTCTTCTTAATTTTTATCTATCATTTACACCATATATGATTCTATGTGGGTTGCATATGCTACACATCAATTTCATTTCAAGGTACTTTTTTAAATGATTTCTTCGGGTGGATGTCAAGCTCATCCATGGCTTGTAATATTGAGGATCCATGGTTGTTGAATGACCCTTTCATTATTGCATAGGGAATGACAAAATGCCACCATAGATGACTAATAATATAAATTTGATTTGATGATCTCACATGACACTAGAGAGGCAACCTTGTGACAATCAATAAGGCTTGATGGACCATATCATGAATAAGAGCTCTTTGGAAATAACTAGTATGAGAAGGTATTTTCTCTGGTGCTTTATTTCGCTCACCTGTTCTTTGGATTCACGTGAAGTCTCTATCTTAGTCGAATTCTCTTTGGTTCTCCAGTCTCTCTTAGCATTTTCTTAATTTCCTCTTAATTGTTCTCTAAATATTCATTATTTTATGTAAAATTAATTTAATGATTTTCTACTAATTGTAAAATTGTTTAATGATTGTTTCATGTGTGTGCTTAGAATTGGTAGCCCCATGCAGGAGGCATCAATACGCTAGATGACAGAAATATTTGGTTTAGCCCAATCTATGGTCGGGTGGTACGAGGAATTCCCTATATTGGTTAGATTTGCATATGTTAATAAGAGCTATTTTAATTTTATATTTTGTATGTAAATTTACTTTCTATTATGTGGGTTAGATGGTTGTTCTATTGTTATTATTATTCTGGTTATATGATGGTTATAAGCATGATTTTATGAAAGAAGTGACTTATGGCTCTCATCATATTTTGATTAGTAAGTGATTTTTTAATGAATTTACGACCTAAAATATGATAATACAACTATTTTGAGAGGGAATCAGACCTTCTTGATGAATCTTAGATAAGTATGAGGTTCGTACGTTTACATGTGTATTTATGTCTTGTACGTTACATGTTCATGATGTGTTTGGAAAAATTCCTGTCATGGTTAGGATGAGTTAGGCTAGGTATTTGTTGAATTTTTGCATTATAAGCCTTGTCTTCTTGTTATTTATCATCTCTATTAATTTCATCAAGCTATTGGTAGATGTTTAAGTCCTAACCCTGAAAAAGTGGCTTAGAATTTAGGGCCGTTGGCACAGAACTGCCTGAAAAGGACTGGAGTCGCATGGAGGTCCTATTTTGGGTGTGAATGGAGGGTTACAGTCACATGGAGGGCTTGTAATGGGAGTGACTCGAGTTCTAGTTTAGTTAAAAAGAAAGTTAACTAAGGGGTTGGGCACTTGGAGTGGTTGGTTAGCCCTTGGGGGTCCTGTAGCTCATGAGGAAGGTCATTTTGGTTTTTATTTGTAAATTCCAATTAATTAATTATACTTAGGGAGTTGAATCATATTATATTAACTCTTCGTCACATATTTACGTCGATGGATAAGTTATGTTGGGTAAGTTTGGAAGGAGGGTGTTACAGGTGGTGGGTGGGTGTTCTCTCCTTTAGGGTTAAGCTAGGTAGAAATATCTTGGAAGTTATTTTGTTTCATGCCTTGAATTTATTTTTTGTGGTCTATGGAGCTCTCCATGGTAATTTATATATATATTAGGGGTCGTGGGAATCTATGGTCTCTTGTGGGACGAAGGAACACCCTAAATTGCTTAGCATGGTTAGCGGGTACATCAACGGGGTGGTCCTTTTAGGACAAGTAAGTCTAGGGAGTAAGGTGAATATGAATCCTTAGTGTGGTTGGTAGGTCTATGAGATAGAGGGGAGAGGTCTCTAGGGATGACAATGATAACATAAGCAGGGGCACAAACAAACCATGGACCCTTTGATTTCTGAATCCTTTTTTCTTTATTCAGAAACACTTCCTTAATGGATGATAGTGTGATAATTATTCAAAAGGTGAGTAGATATTTGGAGCAACTAAATCAAGACCGATAATATGATCATAATGACACTATAGAATTCATGAACCACATCCAACGAAATATGTGGGAGATGCATGATAGACTGGTTATTCTATAGAGAGGACAACAATGCATCTAGGACTTGTGTGACCATCTAGAAACTAGGTTGGCACACATGGATGGACATGTTCGTTATGAATTTAAACCCTCGCCATCCCCTGAATGGGATCCGAATCATTATGTCATGGTAAATTCTAATGATAAATGATCATTGTTGTTTGTCCTTTAGTTTTGTAAATTTTTTGGCACTAGTTGTCGGTTAGTTTATGTAAATTTTTTATGCTTTAAGAATTTAGGATGTATCTCAATATGCCTTGTTGGCCAATAAATCTAGTAAAAGTGAGGCCAATAGGTTTTTGAGAGTAAACATGAAAATATGTAATATTTTGCATTACTAAAAAACATAGGCTCACAATAATTAAATAAATATATATATTAAAAAAAATTAATTATATTTTAATTGTATCTTCGTAGGTAGTATTTTTAATTACATAGATAAGTGTTTATTTTGAAATATGATTTACAATCTATTATTATAAATCATATTATATTAATGAGAGTTATATACATGTATGTGAGTTATATTTGAAAAAATATTATAGTATTAAAATAAAAATATATAAAATACAATTGTAATTTAATTATATTTAGGTAAGTAGTGTTTTTAATTATAACGTTTGGAATATAATTTATAATATGGTTTTAGTGGGCATTAATGATCATCTCACACACACATATGAGCTATATTTGAAAACCATTATAATATTTTTATTGTTCTCTATATATATAAACAAAATTTATAATATTAAATCAAATATAATATCATATTAGTTGTGTATAAAATCTTTCGGCAAAAATCACATTCCAACAGATTTTGTTGACGCGTTTCGAACCAGCTATTGTGGTTCATATTTGTTGTCTTTAATGCTACTTTTTGAAAAAATTTCCCACTTATTTGTTTGAGATAATGCCTCCATTATTAGGCTTACTTAGTTTGGATTAGGTTGTTGAGGAAGTTGAGAGATTCTCTCAACTTCTCTCTCTAAGATTAGGATTAGTTCACATATATATATTTGATGTATCTTTGATTATTGGAATATAGAAATTACTTATTTGTGTGTGTATCTCTGCTCTCTCCAATTTCTAATATGGTATCAGAGCCAGTGCTGGATTGATTCCCTCATGGGAAGGCCAGGAAGATGTGAGAGTCTGCGTAATTGGTTGTGTGTACATAGGTGTGAAAGTGAATGTCTGTTTTTTTTTTTAATTTTTGTTTGTATGTGAAATGTGGGGACAGATTTAATAAGAGGACGATGCGGCAAATGGTTGAAGTGATGGAGACCGACGGAGTGTCCGTTCGAACCCCATGGGACATTGTGGAAAGCGAGGATGAAGTGAAAATGAGATTTGACATGCCCGGATTGTCGAGGGACGATATGAAGGTGTCTGTGGTTGAGGACCGCGTTCTGGTGATCGAAGAGAGAGAAGACAGGGAAAAGGATTTGTGGGCATCGCACATCAGATAGCATACTCGCCTGGTGTTGCCTAAAGACTATGAGACCAACAAAATCAAGATGGAATTGAAGAATGGTGTGCTGAATGTCACAATCTCCAAGGTGAAGGTGGTGTCGAAGATTAGGGATCATTCTCAGAACCGTGAGGCAGAGAAAGTGTTGGCAAAATACAAGAATGGAGTGCTGAATATCACCATTCCGTCGAGTAAAGTGGTGTGAAACGTTACGGATCTTTCTGTTAATTGATGGAAGTTCAAGTGTGCAAAGAGAGCCCTACGCATACACTAAAATGAGCTTTCTCTCAAATTTGAATGGTCTTTCTAATTTGGTTTTTTTTTCTCATAATGTGGGTGCGAGTATATGATAGGTATTGGTTGGCCATAATAGTACCGTCGTTTCATGGATCACCCATTTGTTGGATAGAGGAATGGCGCGGCACAGTGCGGACTGACATATGGTTCCCAGTCTCGATATGGCGGGATGCTGTGGTTATGCCGTACTGGGAAAGGCATGTAATACACGTTTGATTTGTTATGTGGCTACTTTGCGCAGAAGTGAGAGCGTCTTGGGCATGCATAGTGGAGTTATTAAGGGGAAGAAAATTGAATTATTTCTTCTCAACTGGGTGTTTAAAGATAACTGTGACAGATCTTAGAGTTTATTGTGTGAAATGAGATTTATGTATTAGAGAACCAATTATTGAACAAATTAGCATTATTTAAATTAGTCGTTCTTGACGCTCTACAGGGACGAGAGAACAATTGGCTAATTTGATTGTGTGAATTTGTTATATGTTGATCTTGTTGTGCTACGGGCCAAGGAGCATCAGTTACAGGTTACAAGCAGGTCAAGTTGTTAGATTAGCTCTTGAACACATTCAGTATTCAGACCATTTTCCTAGCCACTGATGGATAGCCGAAAGCGAAATATCCGACAGATGGTGATTGGTCCATAGGATGGTTCATCACTTCTCAGCTCTATCGCAGAAGCCCCGACGAGCCGAGTTGTCAATATTGTTGATCTTACAAAGTTCATTATTGCTGGTCAGAAACAAATGTATTTTAAATGGGTTGAATGGTAGCTCGAAAATGGTGGAGAAAAGAGCGTTTCCTATGAGATCTCAGAGTGGGTACAAATGTTAATGAAGACCAGGGCGGACAAATGTTTGTATTAAATTAGTGTGTTCTCCATTTTTGTAATGTAGGCATTAAAGGGGGGTGTTTGAAATAATGCCTCCATTATTAGGCTTACTTAGTTTGGATTGGGTTGTTGAGGAAGTTGAGAGATTCTCTCAACTTCTCTCTCTAAGATTAGGATTAGTTCACCTATATATATTTGATGTATCTTTGATTATTGGAATATAGAAATTACTTATTTGTGTGTATCTCTGCTCTCTCCAATTTCTAATATTATTTTTCCAATCTGATTTGTTTAAATGGATGAGCATGAATTCATTGAAATAACAAGTTTCCTAGTTAACCTATGCACAATGAAAATTCCCTAGGGGTTTTTTGAGGGAGCTGAATCCATAGATGTAGTAAAAAATACTAGTTCAAATAACACAAATCAATATTTCACCTCAAATTTTTAGGTCCAACCAGACAATCCACAGGAAACTCCAAAAGGTCACATTAAAGGAAACTACTTTCATTATTATTGCTATTAATAGAATTATTATTAAAATACAAATAAGAAATATATATATATATATATATATATATATATATATATATATATATATATATATATATATATATATATATATATTATTTAATATTTATGGTTTGTAACTAATTGTAAAATTGTTTGATGTGTGTGTCGTTAGGGTCGTTCGAAGAATATTCGTGGTGTCCAAACGGCTGTTGCGGTTGGTGATATAGTGTGTATTGTTCCAAGTGTGGTTAATAATAACAAACATGCTAGTTATATGCTAAGTTGTAGCAATGGATTTAGATAAGCCAAACTCATTTACTATTTATGTTTTCTTGGGAGTTAATAGGACATTTAATAATGCTTTAAGGCTTTAATTATGACATGCCTTGGCCATTTTGATGACCGATTGTTAAATGTTTTAATGTTTATTTTTATGTTTTCTAAAAACAATTATGAATATTTCATTTTAGTTATAGTTTTTTTTGTGTTTAGATTCAAGGGTTTTGAAAATGTGAAATGGATTAAACAATGGCATAAATTTTGGAATTGATGTATAGTTCATAGTTTTTATTTTTTTTAATTGTTTTAAAAATTATATGTATTTTAACTTTCGATTTATAAAGAGAGAAAGAGATTAAATATTTAGAGGTGAAAATTTCTTTTAGAATGAAAAATTACAAGAATATTCAATTCATTTCAATACTTAATAAATATTATGTTAATATAGATTTATAATGATTTTTTAAAGATTTGATTATTTTCAAAATATATATATATATATATATATATATATATATATATATATATATATATATATATTACCAAATCTATGTTGAGTACACCAACAAATTGTTTTTATTTTTTTTGAAATGATTTGTATATTTTTTCATATATTGACATAAAAATATTTTATTCAACATAAATACGGAATTATTTTATTTATAGTCACTTATCCATGTTAAAATAATTCAACTATAGATTTTTTTTTAAATATATTATGTGTAACACTAAATTATTTTGTTTCATTGGCCATTTAATTATTTTAGTTATAATCTGTACATGTAGTTGACACTAAATTATTTTGTTTCATATGGACATTTAATTATTTTAGTTATAGTCAATTCTCTACATTAAAATATATTTCTTAGTTATTAATATATGTTTATATAAACGTCTCTCTAATATTAGGAATATATGTGTGTGTGTAGCATACTAAGAATTAAGAGGTAACCTAATATTTTGGACTTTCTAGATATGCAATTTATATAACTTTATTTTATTCAAAGTAGAGATTGAAATATTTTACTATAGTTGATATTTAAATGAATACAAAATATATTTAAATAATAAAATATAATACATTCCTTTGTAATAAAAAGTGAAAAAATAATAATTTTTTAATTTCAATTACTTTATAACTTTATATAAATTTGATATAAAATTAAGTTACTTGAAATAATTTATTTATGGTTAGAATTTTTTTTAATATTATATGTAATAACTATGTTTAGCATGGAATGAATTATATATCTGGTGTAAAATCTATATTATTTTAGAGTGCATATGTTAACTGCATGTTTAGTGGAGGGATTACACATCTCCGTCATACTAAAAGATTTAGGAAAGTATAGAGGAAATTAGAAAGTTTTCACTACAAATTACTTAATATCTCCATATATAAATATGATGTAAAATTAAGGTGGACATTGAAGTTGCTTAGATGGGGTGTTTATAAGAGGACATATTGCTAGAATAATACCACAACCCCCCACATGCATTAATGGATGAGAAATGGCATTAGGTTGGACATGTATTATTTATCACCCAACACGCTTCTCTATCAGTAAGTGTTGCATATCCTACACAACAATTTCATTTCAATGTAGTGGCTTAAGTGATTGCTTCAATTCAAGCTCATCCATGGCTTGTAATATTGAGGATCCATGGTTGTTGAATGTCCCTTTTATTATTGCCTAGGGAATGAAAAAATTCCACCTCAGAGGACTAGTAGGAGAAATTTGGTTTGATGATCTCACATGACACTAGAGAAGTAATCTCCTAAAAATAAATAAGGCTTACTCGATCACATTATCATTATTTTTCGTGCAAGAGATCTCTAGTATGAGCAGGTAATTTCTCTCATGTTCTGTTTTTCTCACCTGTTCTTTGGGTGAGTGTGGAGTCTATGTCTTAGTCGATTTCTCTTTGGTTCTCTCATATCTCCTAACATTTTATTAATTAGTAGTTTTTTATTTCTTCTTAATTTTTATTTATCATTTCCACCATATATGATTCTATGTGTGTTGCATATGCTACACATCAATTTAATTTCAAGGTACTCATTTAAATGATCCCTTTAGGTGGATGTCAAGCTCATCTATGGCTTGTAATATTGAGGATCCATGGTTGTTGAATGACACTTTCATTATTGCATATGGAATGATAGAATGCCACCTTAGATTAATAATAAGATAAATTTGGTTTGATGATCTCACATGACACTACAGAGGCAATATCGTGATAATCAATAAGGTTTGATGGACCACATCATCATTTCTTCTTGAATAAGAGCTCTCTGGAAATAACTTGTATGAGAAGGTATTTTCTCCCATGTTCTATTTCGCTCACTTGTTCTTTGGATTCACATGCAGTCTCTATCTTAGTCGATTTCTCTTTGGTTCTCCAGTCTCTCTTAGCATTTTATTAATTTCCTCTTAATTGTTGTCTAAATATTCATTATTTTATGTAAAATTAATTCAATGATTTGCTACTAATTGTAAAAAAAATTAATGATTGTTTCATGTGTGTGCTTAGGATTGGTAGCTCCATGCAAGAGGCATCAATATGTTACAATATGTGTGAGGTGCTACTATATTGATATGTTTGGGTGTCTCATATGATGCTAGATAACATTAAATAGAGTAGTTATTTTTCATGTTTCAAGAATGGATCTAGATAAAGCCAAAATCCATTACTATATATGTTTGCTTGAGATCCAATAAGAAATGAAACAATGCTCCAGGTCCTTAATTTGAATTGGTTGAATTTTATTTGATTGATCCCAAGTAGATATGATTTTAGGGCTTCTTTTAGCTAGGAAGTATATCCCTAATTCATTTTCATTTCATAATTTTCTTGTTATATGTAAGCACTCTACTCTGAAACATCAAGGTTTTGTTCTTTGCCAAGCTCTACCATCTGAACATGGTCTGTCACTTCTTATGGCCTGCCACTTTTTTCAACTATTGCATCGGTTATCATTTCCACCATATACGAGTCTATGCATGTTCGTGGAGAATAATGGGTAATATATAACATGATTCCTTTTATTATATTTTCCTCTCCACCAATTTCATTCTACATTATGTTTTTTGAATTTCATTCCTTATCTCTTTATTTTCTTTATGTAGAGTGGGCTTTCTAAGGTTGTTAATTTCTGCGAGAGATGGATCTTAAGGATATTCTCTCAAGCCTTTTTCTCTAGAAGCTTCTTCTCATCCCACTTTTCCTAGAGGTACTTTCCTATCTCTCTGTTACGTTTAATATATGTTCCAGATGGAGTGCACTGTGGTGATTTTGATGAATCTTCAATGAGGTTTATATTTTATGCTTTTCGAAGGTGATTCACCTCCGATATCATTATGGGGGTTGATAGACTTTTTTTTTCAATGGTTTCTATAGTTCCTTACTTACCTTGTCTATTAATAGTTTGTGTAAAGAGAGTACTAAAGCGTATTGGTAACCCGACGCCCTTTTTTGTGTCTTTCCAAAGAAAGTATCATTAATATGGACACTAACCTAGTGGCTCAACCTTTATGCTTCCCATAGTATACTCTTACAAGTAATATCAAGGGATTTTATTTGTTTTTCTTAAGGATTTCAAATTCTTAAATTGTAGCTACATCATCTCTCATATTTTTTCAATTTCTTTTCATGTTTGTTTTATATGGTAGTTAACCTGGATGACTATGTGATTACTCCAGAAACATATAACCCTTCTAGCTAGAGTAGTTGTAAAGGTAATTTATTTTCCTTTTCTTTTGTGCTCATTCTTTATACAATAATCAACATTTTATTTTCTTGGAATTTTATTCGTTATATTGACACGATTCAATTTTATGCACAGGTATGTCTATTGTAGTACTTCAAAAGCTACATACATAAGGGGTCCTAACCACCATGCCATCCTTCTCTTCTCACGAGTCAGATTTGGATAGATTTTTGTTAGGACTTGTAATTGGTCGAAATGGCGCTACCTTGGTTAGGAATGTAGTACAAAAATTATGTCTAATAATGTGAACTCTTGAATGTAACTTATATTTATCTTCATATACCCAGGTGGTGTAAGTATTTTGGTTTTTGGCTAATGTCTCTTACTTAACATCTTCCATGTAAAAAATTCACATGATTTCATTATAAAATGTAAACAATTCAGATGATTTCCATTATGTAATGTATTATTTTTCATGTTATGGTTGTTATGCTCATGCCAATATGTTATGGATTGAATGTTATCTGTCTTCTCTCTCTATTATACTTTTATTATTTTAGTTTAGAATGGTAATAACACTAAATTTATGGTCTATATCCCACGGGTGTTTCTCTTTTATATATACTCTTTTCATCACTACTCAATAGTTTGAACCAATACATTTTAGTAATATTTAATAATATTGTTAAGTCTAGCCACAACAATGTATAATTTAAAATGGCACTTTTTTCTAATTTGGGTATAAATCTTGTATCTTTATAGGGGACATCTGGATATAGTTATTTGAGCATTTTCACTTGTTATGTAGATTATGTAATGTGTCTTTGTGAGGTCCTTTTATATACCTAAATCTTTAGTTTTACTATGTAAACATTAGAGTTTACCTATAAAATTTGTCTTATCTTATGGACACAACCATTCTCCTAACATAATACACTAATATTTATGTAATTTAAACTGTGTTCATATTGCCTTAAGTTATAGTTTAATTAAAATACTTGTTAGCTTTAGTAGGCACTCATTTTATTTTGTGCTTTGGGTTATTCCTTTATCAAAATCTAAAGACATATTATTTTATTTTATTTTAGAATTTATTTATTTTCGAGATAAATATTCTATGTAATAGAATTGGTAAAAAATTCATGTAAAAATTTGTAATAACTAAAATCATGGGATATGTATTCCAAGCTTAATGTTGGGAAAAACATCCTCATGGGTGTTCATTTGGTTATTATAGCTAAAAGGAAATTGGAAAAGGAAATGGAAAAGGCTTTGGAAAGGAAAAGTGGCATTAATTGACACTTTATTTATGAAAATAAAGGAAATTAGGAGAAAAGGAAGGTGAAAGGTCACATGTTGCATCTAAGGAGAAAAATGAAGGAAAATAATTGAAAATGAATAAAATAGAAGCGCCTCATTGATAAAAAGGCTTTTGAGGTTCTTTTCATAGATTTTTTTCAATTTAGTTTTGTAACTCTCTCTCACACTCTTGGACACCTAGAGTTTTCTTGGAGAACTTCAGCATTGAATGAAGGAAAGAAAAGAAGATAAAGGAAAGTAAATATCAAGCAAGGAAGATCAAGATCAAGTGACTATAATAGGATTGTTTGTAGGTATCGATTTGCATGTGTGATTCTGTTGCTAGAAGTAGCATGCCTGGTACATGCATGTGTGTTCTTGGTTCTCCTGTTATCATGGTCATGGGTTTGGCTAGGTGTGATATTTTTCTTCATTATTTCCTTGTCATTTATAGAAAGCCATGGTGTGGTGGGTTCTCTTATATTTGGTTGAGTTGTATTTCCAGATGGAATTGAAGCTGAATGGGCTGGTCTCTGAAATAAATAACATAAGGCCTAGGGATACCTAGACAGGAGAAGGTGGGATTGTGGTAAAGCCAAATTTTTTGTGCCTCGGTAGGCCTAGGAATTCTCTACCAGTGAATGGAGGGATACATAGTAAATCCTAGAGTTGTGTGCCCTCGATCAGGACTAGGAATCCTCAACTGATGAATTGAGGGATACATGGTAAATCCTGAAGGGTGGAGTCTTGATTAGGCCTAGGAATCATCAATCATTTGATGGAGGGCTATACGGTAAAACCTAGAGACTAGGAGATAGGGAAATTCCTGATTGGTGTAGGTGGAGATATCTAAAGACATCCTTGCTTGTTTAGGGCCTAGTTCTCTAGTGGGGATTGCAATATAACTTGAAGTAACCTGGATTGGTTTTGTTATGAGTCCCATATTAATTCTTGGAATATGGAAAGGGGGTGATTGGTTGAAAGAAAGGCATGGTTCAACCAATATATGGTCAGGTGGTTCGCGGAAGTCCCAAACCTGGCTGGCTTATGCATTCATTCATAAGAGGTTCTTCTCCTTGGTATTTCATATGTAAATGTCCCAGTTCATATGTGGTATTCATGGTTTTTATATCCTTGATTTTTTATGTTGGTTATGTTGGTTACGAGTATGTCTTATCACAAACTTGATTTATGGATATCATCATTTTTTGATTATAAATTGAATGATCAATGAATATATTTCCTAATAGATGATAATGAAACTAATGTGATAAGTCATCAATACTTCCTTACGAATCTTAGATATGTATCAGACCCCTATGCTCATGTCTTTTGTTATGACCTGTAGATTACATATTTGTGAATTGTTTGAGGAAATTCCTGTCATGGATAGTAGGGGTTAGATCAAGTACTTGTACCAATCTTTGCATTAGAAAATTTAATTTATATTTTTTTATTTTTTTTGGGATTCTCATGAAGTTATGTGTAGAGGCCTAAGACCTAGCACTAAAAAAGTGGCTCGTAATCAGAGGTCGCTAGCTTATAACTATTTGAAAAACTCCATAGCCATTGACATGCCTTGCTATGGGAGTGACTGGTAGGCCTTATTCGCATGCGTGTCCTTTCATGGAAGCATTTCAGGGTCCATATCTGTAAAATTTTAATTTTCCTTAGTGGTTAGTCACCTTAAAGGGTTTGTTAGCTCCCGAAGGATCTATAGCATGCGTGGAAGGTAAATTTGGTTTATTTCTATTGGTACCACTTCCATAACTATACACTGGGAGTTGAATCACAAAATAGTAGCCTCTCCTCATGTGTTTACCCTAGTGGATCGGTTAGCTTGGGTAAATGTGGGAGGAGGGTATTATAGAGTGGTATCAAAGCATCGTTAAACCCTTGGACTGGATGGGAGGAATGTGGCCATAATGCATGCCCGAAGGTTGTAAATGTGCTTGTTATGTATGCATGGTGCTGGTCATTCTTGCAGTTGTGTTGTCATGAAGAAGTTGATGATGTTGTCATTGGGATGTGTGTATCATGCATACATGTCAGTTTAATATGTGTTCATTATTCTTGTCTTCTATGTGACTATTGTGTATGCATGCCGATGGTCATTGTTGTCGTTGTGTCGCCATGTGGAAGTTGATGGTGTTGTTGTTGGGATGTGCTTGTCATGAGTGCATGTCGATTCTATATGCATTTTTTATGCATGCCAGTGTCTATATGTTATCATGCATGCATTTTCATGGTTATAATTATGCATGTATAGTAGGTCAAACATGCATTGTGAGGTCATTGTATGTATTTTGTGTCACCATGATTTTGTTGGTTGTTATGATGCTAATGTGTTAGCTGAGATAGAGTAGGAGATGTCGATCATGAGAATGAAGTTGTAGCACTAGAATTCAATGTAATATCATATCGTTATACAATTTTATATGTTGGTCATGCAGGTATGTTAGTTATATGCATTAGGGTTATATACATGATTTTCATTCTATTCTTTTTGCGGTTACATGCATGATAGATGCTAGTTCATCCACGTGGTCATATGCACATGTGTCAGATAGTCATGAATGATAGGAACTTGTTGTTGCATGTATTATGATCATATGCATGATGAGTATGGTTATTGTGTTACGTTATTGATGTAATTATGTTTTCTCTAATATGTATTGGCCTCTGTAGATTGTTATGGTTATGTTATTCAGGTATGAGCAAAGATATTTGTGATATTGTGCTGTACTAATCAAGATTGATTGTGCATATGTGATTGTTATGCATGAATAACAATTGTTTATGAGCTTATGATGTGAATATGTTAGCTATTTATTATTATGGAGGCTATGACCTGATTTATGTTTGAGTCGATGTGTTGTGAAGTTATATCATGCTAATATAGATTGATTATGTAGACAAGATAGCCTCCCCCGAGATACATCATGGTATGAGTTTTCTTATGTTTTCTATTTTTTGTTTGAATGTTTGATTATGTTGTCTAGTTGGTGTTTGAGCATTTAGTGTCAATTATTTTGTCTATTTGTTGTTTGAATGTTTGATTAATTGCATTGTATGAGTATGTGTTTATAAGATTTCCTAAAGGAATGATATTGTTTCTAGATGGTTGTACTGACACATTATATGTGTTGAGACAATTGTTATGTTCTTGAGTTTAAGTAGGTGCTTGTTATTTTATTGTGATTAATGAATGAGAGTTGAATATTTACTAGGACATGGTTTTTAGTCTTGGTAAAGGTTGGTTTCAATTAATAGGCATGATGTCTTGATATTTGGAACGTGTGACTGACATGTGTGAGTAGTTGCAGGGAAACATGTCTGGTATTAGTGTGGCAAGGTAATTATAGTTGATTTTTTACATAACTAATAGTTGCACGATATGAAAGTACATAGTAAGATTAAATTGTATCAAGGGAAAAGGTAAATGAAGGAACTGGGTGAGAATTCTTGTGGCTATGTTTGGAAATCGCACTTCCGAAGGAATGAGTGCTTTGCATGAATATAGGAGGTCTTCTTATCCTTGAATTTATCTGACATTATGTGGGTATGTGCTATATTCATGAACATGTATTCGACAGGTATGACAGTTGGTTTCTAGTTATAGTTGGATCCCTCAAGGGATTTTGAGTTCCTTAAGAGGTTTACATGTTCAGTTACAAGGTAGTGTGATTGCCACAACAAGGTAAGGTAACTAGTATATTTTTATGATTATTTTCGCACTTTCAGTTATGTGCCTATGGAAGTATCATGCAAGGGATTTCATAGGAAAAGAGTCTTCCTTGAAATCTTGGAGAAGGCTTAGGTTAAATTTGCTTGGAGGCATTGGGAACCTATCAGGATCGAGTCATGGTCTATATAGAGTCCTCTGATTTCGATTCTTTGTGATTTTTTTGCACTTGATTTGAATTATTTTCTTTTATGTATATTGTATGGCCATACCACTTTGTTTGTGGTGCTGTATTATTATTGGTTTTCATGGGATTCTTCTTGGTTGCTTCTTGTTCTTGTCTTTTATGTTTCAAGGGTCTTGGGAATTGGTTGGGAAGGAGGAGGTTAATGGAGCTTGGTTAGAGCTGAATGAAACCTAGAAGGTAATGTAAGACCTGGATGAAGCTTTGTGCATGGAAGCTAAAGGATAGGGTATGAAGACTAGTTGAGTTGGTTAGGCCCATTGTGTTAAATGGGCAGTGATAGGAAAATCACGAGAAAGGTAGCAGGAAAGGTAGAGTAAATGTATTTTAGGTTTCATATGGATTGGATAAGTTGGGAACTACTGTTCTCAATGTTATGTATGGTGTGCATGGATAAATGGGGGTTATCTTAGCCTTGAACTTATGCTATTTTGTAATAATGTTGTGCTCATGATTATGCTGATGTCTATATATGTATATATCTATGTATGCATGTCATTGTTTGATAGGATTGCCAGGGGTCATGATTTTTAGTGCTAATGTTTATCTATGTGTGTGTGTGTGTGTGTGTGTGTGTCCCTTTCTAACAGGGTTGTGACAGATCATTCCCGTGGAGGAGTGATTTCTTATGTAGGTGAATGCAATGAAGAGGTTCCTAGTATTATAAGGAATCAGGTGGAAGTGTAGCCCTAAAATATATATGGAGTCAATACCATGTGGATAACAGTTGATATTATGTGATTATATGTAATATTTTAAAATTTTAGCCTTCATCTAAATCGAATATTATAGTTGGTTTCATCACTTGGTAGGTTAATAAATGGGTAGGAAGGCCCATAAACTTCTTTAGGAGAAATAATAACACTCCTAATGTGAAAGGAGGAAGAGTAAGCAGCTAGATTAAGCACCTTTGTGTGTGAACATGGATTGGATGATGTTGATTCAGTCAACTTTGACCAAGTTAACAACGTTGTCATGGAGGAGTGGTCTTTATGATGGGACAACACAGTTTTAGTGGAGGGAAAATTGCATGAGCTTTGTGGCAAGTATGGATGGGACCCAATGTGAGTAGGCTCTCATGATATATATGGAGGGGATGGTAGCTATTCTTATTCATGTTTTAGATTATCATTTGATATTGGTATTTTTAGTATTTGTTTCCTCTTGCTATTTAGCAGGGTTGTTGTGCTGTTTAGCACATGGGTTTTCCTAATCAGGAATCCATACCTCATCCTTAGGGAAGGATAGTTTATTTGAGCTGAATTTCCTCATTCCATCATTTTAGCCAAGCTACCTCCTTCAACTACACCGAAATTTCTATTTAGAGCTGGGTTGTGTTGCAGGGTGTAGCAAAGGAGGATCACATATAGCTATTTATGGGCTTTTTTTTCAGTGGAGAGGTAGCCTATCCATTGGAAAATTAGCAAGGAGGGCTCCTGGGCATATTTTCACATCTTTGGCATCAGGCCAACCATCTACCATCACTCACAGCATAGTCACAATTCTAAACTGCATTATTTTTGGAGGCAATTGTCGAGAGGGTTCATTGAGCTCATCAGGAGGGTCTATTTCTGAGTAGAGGGATCAGCCTTGTATTTAGAAATACATTGGAAGAGGACATCATCATTTCATATCTTTCATAGCCTCATTCCATATTAGATCCAATTTTTAGTGGCATATTAACCCCACGGTTATTTGTCACATTGTATATTTCTTGGTATTTCTAGCAATCTTTTCAGGGTTGGATAGAAATAAAAAACTCCATAGCCATTGACATGCCTTGCTATGGCAGTGACTGGTAGGCCTTATTCGCATGCTTTTCCTTTAATGGAAGCATTTCAGGGTCCATATCTGTAAAATGTTAATTTTCCTTAGTGGTTAGTCACCTTAAAGGGTTGGCTAGCTCCCGAAGGATCTATAACATGTGTGGAAGGTAAATTTGGTTTATTTCTATTAGTACCACTTCCATAACTATACACTGGGAGTTGAATCACAACATAGTAGCCTCTCCTCATGTGTTTACCCTAGTGGATCGGTTATCTTGGGTAAATGTGGGAGGAGGGTATTATAGAGTGGTATCAAAGCATCGTTAAACCCTTGGACTAGATGAGAGGAATGTGGCCATCATGCATGCCTGAAGGTTGTAAATGTGCTTGTTATGTATGCATGGTGCTGGTCATTCTTGCAGTTGTGTTGTCATGAAGAAGTTGATGATGTTGTCATTGGGATGTGTGTATCATGCATACATGTCAGTTTAGTATGTGTTCATTATTCTTGTCGTCTATGTGACTATTGTGTATGCATGCCGATGGTCATTTTTGTCGTTGTGTCGCCATGTGGAAGTTGATGGTGTTGTTGTTTGGATGTTCTTGTCATGAGTGCATGTCGATTGTATATGCATTTTTTATGCATGCCAGTGTCTATATGTTATCATGCATGCATTTTCATGGTTATAATTATGCATGTATAGTAGGTCAAACATGCATTGTGAGGTCATTGTATGTATTTTGTGTCACCATGATTTTGTTGGTTGTTATGATGCTAATGTGTTAGCTGAGATAGAGTAGGAGATGTCGATCATGAGAATGAAGTTGTAGCACTAGAATTCATTGTAATATCATATCGTTATACAATTTTATATGTTGGTCATGCAAGTATGTTAGTTATATGCATTAGGGTTATATACATGTTTTTCATTCTATTATTTTTGTGGTTACATGCATGATAGATGCTAGTTCATCCACGTGGTCATATGCACATGTGTCAGATAGTCATGAATGACAGTAACTTGTTGTTGCATGTATTATGATCATATGCATGATGAGTATGGTTATTGTGTTATGTTATTGATGTAATTATGTTTGTTCTAATATGTATTGGCCTCTGTAGATTGTTATGGTTATGTTATTCAGGTATGAGCAGAGATATTTGTGATATTGTGCTGTACTAATCAAGATTGATTGTGCATATGTGATTGTTATGCATGGATAACAATTGTTTATGAGCTTATGATGTGAATATGTTAGCTAGTTATTATTATGGAGGCCATGACCTGATTTATGTTTGAATCAATGTGTTGTGAAGTTATATCATGCTAATATAGATTGATTATGTAGACAAGATAGCCTCCCCCGAGACACATCATGGTATGAGTTTTCTTATGTTTTCTATTTTTTGTTTGAATGTTTGATTATGTTGTCTAGTTGGTGTTTGAGCATTTAGTGTCTATTATTTCATCTATTTGTTGTTTGAATGTTTGATTAATTGCATTGTATGAGTATGTGTTTATAAGATTTCCTAAAGGAATGATATTGTTTCTAGATGGTTGTACTGACACATTATATGTGTTGAGACAATTGTTATGTTCTTGAGTTTAAGTAGGTGCTTGTTATTTTATTGTGATTAATGAATGAGAGTTGAATATTTACCAAGACATGGTTTTTAGTCTTGGTAAAGGTTGGTTTCAATTAATAGGCATGATGTCTTGATATTTGGAATGTGTGACTGACATGTGTGAGTATTTGCAGGGAAACATGTCTGGTATTAGTGTGGCAAGGTAATTATAGTTGACTTTTTACATAACTAATAGTTGCACGATATGAAAGTACATAGTAAGATTCAATTGTATCAAGGGAAAAGGTAAATGAAAGAACTGGGTGAGAATTCTTGTGGCTATGTTTGGAAATCGCACTTCCGAAGGAATGAGTGCTTTGCATGAATATAGGAGGTCTTCTTATCCTTGAATTTATCTAACATTATGTGGGTATGTGCTATATTCATGAACATGTATTCGACAGGTATAACAGTTGGTTTCTAGTTATAGTTGGATCCGTCAAGGGATTTTGAGTTCCTTAAGAGGTTTACATGTTCAGTTACAAGGTAGTGTGATTGCCACAACAAGGTAAGGTAACTAGTATATTTTTATGATTATTTTTGCACTTTCAGTTATGTGCCTATGGAAGTATCATGCAAGGGATTTCATGGGAAAAGATTCTGCCATGAAATATTGGAGAAGTCTTAGGTTAAATTCGCTTGGAGGCATTGGGAACCTATCAGGATTGAGTCATGGTCTATATAGAGTCCTCTGATTTCGATTATTTGTGATTTTTTTGCACTTGATTTGAATTATTTTCTTTTATGTATATTGTATGGCCATACTGCTTTGTTTGTGGTGTTGTATTATTATTGGTTTTCATGGGCTTCTTCTTGGTTGCTTCTTGTTCTTGTCTTTTATGTTTCAAGGGTCTTGGGAATTGGTTGGGAAGGAGGAGGTTAATGGAGCTTGATCAGAGCTGAATGAAACCTAGAAGGTAATGTAAGATCTGGATGAAGCTTTGTGCATGGAAGCTAAAGGATAGGGTATGAAGACTAGTTGAGTTGGTTAGGCCCATTGTGTTAAATGGGTAGTGATAGGACAATCACGAGAAAGGTAGCAGGAAAGGTAGAGTAAATGTATTTTAGGTTTCATATGCATTGGATAAGTTGGGAACTATTGTTCTCAATGTTATGCATGGTGTGCATGGATAAATGGGGGTTATCTTAGCCTTGAACTTATGCTGTTTGGTAATTATGTTGTGCTCATGATTATGCTGATGTATATATATGTATACATCTATGTATGCATGTCATTGTTTGATAGGATTGCCAGGGGTCATGATTTTTAGTGCTAATGTTTATATGTGTGTGTGTGTGTGTGTATGTGTCCCTTTCTAACAGGGTTGTGACAGATCATTCCCGTGGAGGAATGATTTCTTATGCAGGTGAATGCAATGAAGAGGTTCCTAGTATTATAAGGAATCAAGTGGAAGTGTAGCCCTAAAATATATATGGAGTCAATAGCATGTGGATAACAGTTGATATTATGTGATTATATGTAATATTTTAAAAATTTAGCCTTCATCTAAATCGAATATTATAGTTGGTTTCATCACTTGGTAGGTGAATAAATGGGTAGGAAGGCCCATAAACTTCTTTAGGAGAAATAATAACACTCCTAATGTGAAAGGAGGAAGAGTAAGCAGCTAGATTAAGCACCTTTGTGTGTGAACAGGGATTGGATGATGTTGATTCAGTCAACTTTGACCAAGTTATCAGCGTTGTCATGGAGGAGTGGTCTTTATGATGGGACAACACAGTTTTAGTTGAGGGAAACTTGCATGAGCTTTGTGGCAAGTATGGATGGGACCCAATGTGAGTAGGCTCTCATGATATATCTGGAGGGGATGGTAGCTATTATTATTCATGTTTTAGATTATCATTTGATATTGGTATTTTTAGTATTTGTTTCCCCTTGCTATTTAGCAGGGTTGTTGTGTTGTTTAGCACATGGGTGTTCCTAATCAGGAATCCATACCTCATCCTTAGGGAAGGATAGTTTATTTGAGCTGAATTTCCTCATTCCATCATTTTAGCGAAGCTACCTCCTTCAACTACATCGAAATTTCTATTTAGAGCTGGGTTGTGTTCCAGGGTGTAGCAAAGGAGGATCACATAGAGTTATTTCTGGGCTTATTTTTCAGTGGAGAGGTAGCCTATCCATTGGAAAATTAGCAAGGAGGGCTCCTGGGCATATTTTCACATATTTGGCATCAGGCCAACCATCTACCATTACTCACAATGCAGTCACAATTCTAAACTGCATTATTTTTGGAGGCAATTGTCGAGAGGGTTCATTGAGCTCATCAGGAGGGTCTATTTCTGAGTAGAGGGATCAGCCTTATATATAGAAATACATTGGAAGAGGACATCATCATTTCATATCTTTCATAGCCTCATTCCATATTAGATCCATTTTTTAGTGGCATATTAACCCCACGGTTATTTGTCACATTGTATATTTCTTGGTATTTCTAGCAATATTTTCAGGGTTGGATAGAAATCAAAAACTCCATAGCCATTGACATGCCTTGCTATGGGAGTGACTGGTAGGCCTTATTCGTATGCTTATACTTTCATGGAAGCATTTCAGGGTCCATATCTGTAAAATGTTAATTTTCCTTAGTGGTTAGTCACCTTAAAGGGTTGGTTAGCTCCCGAAGGATATATAGCATGTGTGGAAGGTAAATTTGGTTTATTTCTATTGGTACCACTTCCATAACTATACACTGGGAGTTGAATCACAACATAGTAGCCTCTCCTCATGTGTTTACCCTAGTGGATTGGTTAGCTTGGGTAAATGTGGGAGGAGGGTATTATAAAGTGGTATCAAAGCATCGCTAAACCCTTGGACTAGATGGGAGGAATGTGGCCATCATGCATGCCTGAAGGTTGTAAATGTGCTTGTTATGTATGCATAGTGCTGGTCATTCTTGCAGTTGTGTTGTCATGAATAAGTTGATGATGTTGTCATTGGGATGTGTGTATCATGCATACATGTCAGTTTAGTATGTGTTCATTATTCTTGTCGTCTATGTGACTATTGTGTATGCATGCCGATGGTCATTGTTGTCGTTTTGTTGCCATGTGGAAGATGATAGTGTTGTTGTTGGGATGTGCTTGTCATGAGTGCATGTCGATTGCATATGCATTTTTTATGCATGCCAGTGTCTATATGTTATCATGCATGCATTTTCATGGTTATAATTATGCATGTATAGTAGGTCAAACATGCATTGTGAGGTCATTGTATGTATTTTGTGTCACCATGATTTTGTTGGTTGTTATGATGCTAATGTGTTAGCTGAGATAGAGTAGGAGATGTCGATCATGAGAATGAAGTTGTAGCACTAGAATTCAATGTAATATCATATCGTTATACAATTTTATATGTTGGTAATGCAGGTATGTTAGTTATGTGCATTAGGGTTATATACATGTTTGTCATTCTATTATTTTTGTGGTTACATGCGTGATAGATGCTAGTTCATCCACGTGGTCATATGCACATGTGTCAGATAGTCATGAATGATAGTAACTTGTTGTTGCATGTATTATGATCATATGCATGATGAGTATGGTTATTGTGTTACGTTATTGATGTAATTATGTTTGTTCTAATATGTATTGGCCTCTGTAGATTGTTATGGTTATGTTATTCAGGTATGAGTAGATATATTTGTGATATTGTGTTGTACTAATCAAGATTGATTGTGCATATGTGATTGTTATGCATGAATAACAATTGTTTATGAGCTTATGATGTGAATATGTTAGCTAGTTATTATTATGGAGGCCATGACCTGATTTATGTTTGAGTCGATGTGTTGTGAAGTTATATCATGCTAATATAGATTGATTATGTAGACAAGATAGCCTCCCCCGAGATACATCATGGTATGAGTTTTCTTATGTTTTCTATTTTTTGTTTGAATGTTTGATTATGTTGTCTAGTTGGTGTTTGAGCATTTAGTGTCAATTATTTCATCTATTTTTTGTTTGAATGTTTGATTAATTGCATTGTATGAGTAAGTGTTTATAAGATTTCCTAAAGGAATGATATTGTTTCTAGATGGTTGTACTGACACATTATATGTGTTGAGACAATTGTTATGTTCTTGAGTTTAAGTAGGTGCTTGTTATTTTATTGTTATTAATGAATGAGAGTTGAATATTTACTAGGACATGGTTGTTAGTCTTGGTAAAGGTTGGTTTCAATTAATAGGCATGATGTCTTGATATTTGGAACGTGTGACTGACATGTGTGAGTAGTTGCAGGGAAACATGTCTGGTATTAGTGTGGCAAGGTAATTATAGTTGATTTTTTACATAAATAATATTTGCACGATATGAAAGTACAAAGTAAGATTCAATTGTATCAAGGGAAAAGGTAAATGAAGGAACTAGGTGAGAATTCTTGTGGCTATGTTTGGAAATCGCACTTCTGAAGGTGTTGAGGAGGTAAATCCCCTCTGCGGACAGAGGCGATCCCTACTAGCCTAGCAGGGGTCTAGCAACAAACAAACAATGCTATGACGCAAGCTCCTAGTTACGAATGGAAGACTTGGGATAAGAGCCTACCTGGATTCCAACGCTAGATCTGAAGAAGAGATGTCCCCGTCCTTCAGCCCTGGCAGATCACAATCCTTCCACGATCCCCGCGGATGAACACCTGCACACAGAAGAAACGAACATATACAAGCATAGGAACCAGCATACGTAACTAAACATCGGTCAGAAAAGATATTACTCGCATTAACATGATGGAAAAAGGAGTGGAACCATAATCATAGTCATCTGTTAAAATGATAAACGAATAGAAGTTACAACCAAGTTCTGACGTCGCAGCTTCCTTCGAACGGGTCTCCGGTCGTCCACGTCTCGCAAAGCTCGCCAAGGAAAGGGAAACCTCTCCAGAGTCTCGTAACAATGGTCTCCTCGCTTGAATGGGACTTAAGGGAAAGAAGGGATTCTTTACAGCACAAAGGCACTTGGGAATAGGGAGATGCAAAGCTTCAGCACTTCAAGACTATCAGCCCTTCCAGCCCCTTCAGCCCCTTCATCAATGGATGAAGGCTATATTTATAGAGGAGAGGAGGAGGTTGGGATCCCTACAATAGTGGAAGGGAGGCCTTATCCTTTGGGAGGTTTCCCATATGGTTGAAACAAGAGGCCAAAGGAGGAAGGCCGTGGTTATCCAGGCGAAACCACTCCTGATGACTCATCCACGAAGTTGTTGTAATCGAAACTTCGCCTCTTTTTTTAAAAAACTTTCCATAAACAGAGTGGCGCGGGTACAACACTGGGACAGAGCGCCAATTGGCACGGGCTCAATGTTAATTTTCCCCCATTGGCGCGAGTACATAACGGGCTACCAGCGCCAATGCAAAAACAGGTGTTTTTAGGGGTCTGCTCAGGAAATGATAAACAGGAGAAATGTTGTCCTCATGGAAAGGGATGCAATGAAGGTATTTTCAAGGCTTGACATTGCTCACAGGTCACATAATGGGTCCTCCATTGTGCGGGACGGGAAATGGTAGGGACGGTGACAAATTACTGTGTAACAGATGCCCCCTAAAGCATGAGGCCCGAGAGAGAGAGAGGGGTGAAATTCTTTACGAGAACATGTTCAACTGAAGGCCCGCCGTCGGAAAACCTGCACAGAAAGATACAACTGAAATCTCAAGTACATGATGTATATATATGGTATGGACGCAGCCATCCGAACAGAGTATGCTATAATCCGGATCCAGGGTATGGGCGCAGCCATCCAACTAAGATCAAACAAATAGACTCGGGTATGGTCGCAGCCATCCAATCAGTGAGTCATGTACATAATGATAATAATCCACAATCGCAGCCTGGATTACAACAGACACAATCCAGGGTCTTGCGCTCCATCTCGACCCAACAGAGTACAAGTTCAAGCATGCGAATATGTGAGCTGAAGTCGAACATGCAAGAACGTTGTCTGATTACCAGCCAATGATGAAAGCTGTTAACAGACGCGAGAGAAACCACCAATAATGACAATGGTCCTCAAGGTACTACAGGTACAATCTACGGCGTGCGAATAAATGAGTTGATGTCGAACACCCGCAGAATCACTCGATCGGAGGCCAATGATGTAGACCTCTCGTCGAATGCGACGAACCTGCCATTGAGGCATGCAGGCTCCAAGGTACCATAAGGAGTCTCTAGACCAACTTCCTGGATAATGAGTTGATGTCGACAGGAAGTGACCTTGATCGAAGGTGGGCCATAATGATTCCCACATCATCGACACGAGACGGAGGAACATGATGTTTTGTTGTGAATCAGGATCGTATGAGAAACAGAGGAAGGTTGATATTTGCAGAGGCCAACTTCTCTTGAACACATGAACGACACGACAATGGACTTGGCAGTATTTGACATCAATGGATCAGGGGTCATGGCGACGAGGCAGTGAACAGATGAGAGGTCAAAAGAGATTACCCAAACCCATGGAAGCAAAGTGAAGCAACGAGATGAGATGTCCCCAACCCGACACGAATGCAGACAAGTGCCATGTTCAAGAGCGACATACTGCCGACGACAACGACGATGGTTCCATTTTTTCCCACCATCTTGGTGAGTACCTCTTTATTTTTACACAAGCTTGAAGAGGATACCATATGCTTTCCATATAAGTCCGCCCTTCGGGCGAATCCATCCTAGTACATTTAACGAGCCCTAGGAAGGAGCGACTCGAATAACGTCATTTCGACTGGATCCGATGTCATCAGGGTTTAACGAGTCTGACAAAGGAAGAACTCGGCATCTTTTCATGTTTAGAGAGTTTGAAAAGACAGCGGAAAAGAAAACTCCACAAGTCCCTTTTCGTAAATAGTTCCCCAGATCCGAAAAGGTAGAAAACAATATCCGGGAAAACCTCCTAGTCGCGATAGGCTAGGGTATTCCTTTTCGTAATCAATCCATCCCAGCCCGAAAAAGGGTTAAACTTATACTGGGTGGATGTCGATTCGTGTCCATTTTAACGAGATCGAAACGACAAGGGCCTCGGCGATCTTTTCATGTTTAGGAGAGTCGAAAGAGCTGTTGAGATTCCTCCTGATAACTATGTATGTATGTAAAAACTGTCTGTAGCCGTGTGGGAACTACTCGACAAAATAAAGGTCAGAGTCTGCCTTCAAATACAAGACCACTCATAGCAGCGGTTCCTCAGGAACGGGTAAAACAACCAAGTGAAGGCATATGATCGGCCAAGCAGATAGTGACAATGGAGTGAGAAAACCAAGGCTCATCTGGCAGAAATAGGCTGATAAAATGGCAATCACAAGAATTGAACAGGAACGTGTTTCATTGTTTTAATGAGGTTGACACATTAAAAGAACTATCCTCAGACACCCTTGTTTCATTTTTTAAGAAGCTTGACACAGGAAAAGAACCATGCTCCGACAACCTTGTTTCATTTTTTAAGGAGCTTGACACAAGACAGAATGAACTGTGCTCCGACGACCTTGCTTCATTTTTTAAGGAGCTTGACACAAGACAATGAACTATGCTCCGACCGACTTACATCAAAATGAACAAGAAGGCGGCGCTTTCAAGAGTTCCACTCCCGATGGAAGAAAAACATTCTGGAAGTCAGGACCCAATGCCCCCAGCACCTGATGCACGACGGCATCATCACTGGGCACAGGCACGGGGTAGGTAGACACATAGTTGACCTGCGGTGGGGCAGAGACAACAGGTGGATAAAAACCAGGAGGGGGTGATGGCAGACCAGTTGCCACATTAGGACCAAAGAATGGCAGCTGATCAATGGTCACGATCCTTCCTTCATGCGGAAAACAGGCCACACGAAAGAGGGAGGAGACGAGCGCTCCCATGGCATAGGTGTAATCGCGCCCCAAAAGCAGATTGAAATCCAAGGGGCCTGGAACGACCATCACGTCCAAATGGACGGTTTTGCCTCCCAAAGTAACAGGTAACCTTGGAAGGATCCCCAACGGTTGACTCGTCCTTCTGTTAAAAGTGAGCAGATTCTGCGTAACAGGCGCAAGCGGCGGCGAACCGAAAGCTTGCCAGGTAGTTGAAGACAGAATACTAATAGAGGCACCTTCGTCTATAATGGTGCTGGGTACAACCAGACCAAGAGCCTGTACTTTGATCTCGAAAGGCACATAAGACGGAAGGAGAAATCCTGCAAATCGATTCCAGTCAAAGGAAGCGACCAAACTACTCGGAGGGGCTACCATCGAGATGCGAAGGTCTTCCCCTGATGTTACGGAAGCAGAAGCCTCCCCCATGACCTCCATCTCGAAGGTGGGGGGGATATCCTCTGGAGCCTCCATTATGGGAGGCGGAGGAGGGGCTTCTTGAAGCACAGGGACAGGAGAATCTTTCTCCAAGTCTGAAGAATCTGAAGAAATCAGAAGGACATGAGGGGTGTGAGATCCACTCTCGACAGAAAATACCTGGTGCACCGCGGACGGGGCCAGTTCAACCGATCCTACGACCAATGGTTGGTCAAGGACGGATTCGTGAATTTGAATTTCTGGGGGAGTGGGATCGACCAAGGATGACTCTTGACCAATCATAGGATCAGCTGGTAGAGGACTCAAAGAAAGACGATTATAACCAGGTGGAAGGCGTGGTGTAGAACCGACTGGGTTGTCTAAGACTCGCTTGGCTTCATCCATATAAGGACAAAGGTGAATAGCATGGTGCCCTTCACACAACTTACAGGGATTGGTGATCTTACCCCGCTTCTTAGAGTTCTTATCAACAGCAGCTGAGGACGTGCCCCCAACTTGACTCCCGGAAGCCAAAGGCAACGGTGGGTGACCGTTGGACCATACTTCGAGCACCTTGGGAATGCCAAGGCAGTCTCGAAGTAGATGGTCTCCCGTGCACAACATGCAAGGGAACTTGACTTTCCGAGGAGGGTTGGAAGGTTTATCAAGAGGAGATTCCTCATGGACAGTAGTAGTACATTTAGCCTCTCGCTTATCAGACTTCTTCTTCTTTGTCTTCTTCTTCTTCTTCTTAGCCACCTGGTTACTTGAATCCAGACTTTCACCAGGCAAAGTAGAAGATGAGGACGCAGAAACAGGCGAAGAAGGGGAGAGGTCCACCTTGGAATCAACATGATGTTGTTCCGTCGGAGGAACTGATTGAACAGTAGTGGAGACGTTCGGAACTACAGAGGTTGAGAACAACCAAACAGGCAACCCAACCGTTAATCCAGGAAGGGACAACGTCGCCATGTAAGGAGCACCAACATTTCCAAAAGGAGGAAAATGACCAGGATTCCCTTCTGAGGGGATTCCTTGGTTGGTGAACTCTGGAAAAGTTGCCATCAAAATCAAAACCACACACGGGCTGAAAACGAGTTAAGACACACGATCAAACGGTCAACAAGCAACGTCTAAACGGGTGTGTAATCGTGGGCGATTAATTTTACCACATTGGAAAGTAAGAAATTCTACCGTTTCATATTTCAAGAGTCGAGAAACGATAAAAAGATGACTCTATCTCTTTCAGAGTTGACACAAGCGTGAAAGGACAAGCGCTTGATGGTCTTTTCAAGTTTAGAGAGTCAGAAAAGACCAAACGACTGCTCAGGAAAAACTAGGCACAAAGGGTGTACCAAATATCCGTGAACTGCAATATACACCTTGGTTTCAAAAATGAAACAGAAATCGACCAAGGACTTCCCGTACGTGCAGGTAGTCTCCCCGAATGCTGTGTTCGGTGTATCACGGGTATAGGGCGGCAGACTCGGCTTCCTGTGGATAAAGGATTGAAAACCTATGGGGGTCTCCCTTTATATACGCGACGGTACGGGGAGCGCAAGTCCGTACTAGCGCTGTCTAAAGCCAACAGGCGAACGACAGCTGCTAGGTTTAACGACGCCGGAACACGTCTCTAGCCTAGACCTTCTAAATATGTCTCGTTAAGTTCCAATGTTGCCTTAGGTTAATTGAATAAATTTTACAGTTGATCTTCAATTAAGTTTCAATTTCCAGGCCCTATCGTATGTAGTGTCTCGAAAGACTCCTAAATGCAAAACTATATGAGAAAAGAAAACTTTTCAATTCGATGAATGCTATCTAGTTAAGGGAAGAGCTTCAAACAATGATGCAACAAACAGCAAAACTGAAAACAAAACTTTTCCAAACTAGATGACTTTCACTATCCAAAAGTATTCTAAAACATTCAACGAAGCGAATTATGCAATGTAATCTATGCAAAATTCTTTTTCCGAAAACTATGCAATTGTAATCTATGCACAATTTCCTTTTCTTTTCAAATAATACGAATGCACTCAATGCATTTTTCGATGAAATGAGAATCTACTTAATGCATACTTTCAACAAAAGAGAATGCACTCGAAGCGATTTTTAGTTTTCAATCACTAAACAATGTGATCTAAGTCCAATGATGAATCTCAAAAACACTTTTCGATGCAATGTGATCTAATGCATTTAAACGAAAAGTAAACTATGAGACGAAAACTAAAAAACGCAAATCTTCTTAATGAAGGATGAATGAAAAAGAGATGTAAACAAACACTAAGAATGCAATCGTTGTTTCAAAATACTTTGTGACAAAATCCCTCAAAAGTTGACAAGACATATGCAGTCAAACACAAAAGGACTTCCAAAGCAAGAGATCAAAACAAGGCATTCATCCCTTTTACATCAAACAATCATAGAAAGAAGACATTCCAAATAATGAGCAATGTAATCTATGCTCATACAGAGGAAATACCCGAAGGGAAAGACGCACTGTTGAAGGATTAAGGGAAAAAAAACTCAATTTTCATACACCCTGAAAGTGGCACGACTTGTACATTGACAACTGGCGCCACTTGGCGCGACTTTTACTTGAAAACTAGCGCCAATGGCCAAGTGGCGCGGGTTGCTAACTGACAACAAGCGCCACTGCCTGAAAATGAAAAAACAAATAATTTCTCCCAACCAAGACCAGACTTCCCACTTCAAGCTGAATCTAAAACAAACCCAGAAGCAAAGTACTGACCAAAAGAAGCTTCCGAACAAGGGTAACCCTACCACCTACAGGAAATGGCGCGACTGTCTGGCTGTAATCCGCGCCAGACAGGGGATGGCGCGAGTAATGAACTGGCAACCTGCGCCAAGTGGCGCGACTGTCAGGCTAGAAACCGCGCCAATCAAGCCAACTATGAAAAGGTGAAAATTCGGAAAAACAAAGGTCAGATCTGATCCTCTGGGGGCTGAACCAAAAGCCAAAACACAGAAAGAATCCAACCCAGAAGGTTCATCAAGCAAGGAAAAAATGATCAAAGCGAAACAACATAAACGAGACAATGAAGACCGGACGATCTCCCCAGCGGAGTCACCAATTTGTTGAGGAGGTAAATCCCCTCTGCGGACAGAGACGATCCCTACTAGCCCAGCAGGGGTCTAGCAACAAACAAACAATGTTATGACGCAAGCTCCTAGTTACGAAATGAAAGACTTGGGATAAGAGCCTACCTGGATTCCAACGCTAGATCTGAAGAAGAAGATGCCCCCGTCCTTCAGCCCTGGCGGATCACAATCCTTCCACGATCTCCGTGGACGAACACCTGCACACAGAAGAAAGCAGACGAATCTGAGCATAGGAACAAGCATACGTAACTAAGCATAGATTCGGAAAAGATATTCTTCGCATTAACATGATGGAAAAAGGTGGAACCATAATCATAGTCATCTATTAAAATGATAAACGAATAGAAGTTACAGCAAGTTAGGCGTCGCGACACCAGCCCGAACGGGTCTGCGGTCCGTCCCACGTCTCATGGCTTCATGAGAGAGGGCAAACCTCTCCAGAGTCTCTCGACGATAGTCTCCTTACTTGAGTCGGCCTTAAGGGAAGAAAGAGGGCTCTTACAGCACAAAGGCTCTTGGGAATTTGGAGATTCAAAGCTTAGGCCCTTCAAGACTCTCAGCCCTTCAGCCCCTTCATTAATGGATGAAGGCTATATTTATAGAGGAGAGGAGGAGGTTGGGATCCCTACAATAGTGGAAGGGAGGCCTTATCCTTTGGGAGGTTCCCATATGGTGGAAACAAGAGGCCAAAGGAGGAAGGTCGTGGTTATTCAGGCGAAACCACTCCTGATGACTCATCCACGAAGTTGTTGTAATCGAAACTTCGCCTCTTTTTTAAAAAACTTTCCAAAAGCAGAGTGGTGCGGGTGCTTAACTGGGACAGAGCGCCAATTGGCGCGGGCTCAGTGTTAATTTTCCCCCATTGGCGCGGGTACATAACGGGCTACCAGCGCATTACTTCTATCAATTTTAAAGACACATTCGGGAAATGATGTGGCAGGGAGAAATGTTGTCCTCATGGAAAGGGATGCAATGAAGGTATTTTCAAGGCTTGACATTGCTCACAGGTCACATAATGGGTCCTCCATTGTACGGGACGGGGAATGGTAGGGACGGTGACAAATTACTGTGTAACAGAAGGAATGAGTGCTTTGCATGAATATAGGAGCTCTTCTTATCCATGAATTTATCTGACATTATGTGGGTATGTGCTATATTCATGAACATGTATTCGACAGGTATAACAATTGGTTTCTAGTTATAGTTGGATCCGTCAAGGGATTTTTAGTTCCTTAAGAGGTTTACATGTTCAGTTACAAGGTAGTGTGATTGCCACAACAAGGTAAGGTAACTAGTATATTTTTATGATTATTTTTGCACTTTCAATTATGTGCCTATGTAAGTATCATGCAAGGGATTTCATGGGAAAAGAGTCTGCCATGAAACCTTGGAGAAGGCTTAGGTTAAATTTTCTTGGAGGAATTGGGAACCTATCAGGATCGAGTCATGGTCTATATAGAGTCCGCTGATTTCGATTCTTTGTGATTTTTTTGCACTTGATTTGAATTATTTTCTTTTATGTATATTGTATGGCCATACCACTTTGTTTGTGGTGTTGTATTATTATTGGTTTTCATGGGCTTCTTCTTGGTTGCGTCTTGTTCTTGTCTTTTATGTTTCAAGGGTCTTGGGAATTGGTTGGGAAGGAGGAGGTTAATGGAGCTTGGTCAGAGCTGAATGAAACCTAGAAGGTAATGTAAGACCTGGATGAAGCTTTGTGCATGGAAGCTAAATGATAGGGTATGAAGACTAGTTGATTTGGTTAGGCCCATTGTGTTAAATGGGCAGTGGTAGGACAATCACGAGAAAGGTAGCAGGAAAGGTAGAGTAAATGTATTTTAGGTTTCATATGCATTGGATAAGTTGGGAACTATTGTTCTCAATGTTATGCATGGTGTGCATGGATAAATGGGGGTTATCTTAGCCTTGAAATTATGCTATTTGGTAATTATGTTGTGCTCATGATTATGCTGATGTCTATATATGTATACCTCTATGTATGCATGTCATTGTTTGATAGGATTTCCAGGGGTCATGATTTTTAGTGCTAATGTTTATATGTGTGTGTGTGTGTGTGTCCCTTTCTAAAGGGTTGTGACAGATCATTCCCGTGGAGGAATGATTTCTTATGCAGGTGAATGCAATGAAGAGGTTCCTAGTATTATAAGGAATCAAGTGGAAGTGTAGCCCTAAAATATATATGGAGTCAATATCATGTGGATAAAAGTTGATATTATGTGATTATATGTAATATTTTAAAATTTTAGCCTTCATCTAAATCGAATATTATAGTTGGTTTCATCACTTGGTAGGTTAATAAATGGGTAGGAAGGCCCATAAACTTCTTTAGGAGAAATAATAACACTCCTAATGTGAAAGGAGGAAGAGTAAGCAGCTAGATTAAGCACCTTTGTGTGTGAACAGGGATTGGATGATGTTGATTCAATCAACTTTGACCAAGTTAACAACGTTGTCATGGAGGAGTGGTCTTTATGATGGGACAACACAATTTTAGTGGAGGGAAACTTGCATGAGCTTTGTGGCAAGTATGGATGGGACCCAATGTGAGTAGGCTCTCATGATATATATGGAGGGGATGGTAGATATTCTTATTCATGTTTTAGATTATCATTTGATATTGGTATTTTTAGTATTTGTTTCCTCTTGCTATTTAGCAGGGTTGTTGTGCTGTTTAGCACAAGGGTGTTCCTAATCAGGAATCCATACCTCATACTTAGGGAAGGGTAGTTTATTTGAGCTGAATTTCCTCATTCCATCATTTTAGCCAAGCTACCCCCTTCAACTACATCGAAATTTCTATTTAGAGCTGGGTTGTGTTGCAGGGTGTAGCAAAGGAGGATCACATAGAGCTATTTCTGGGCTTGTTTTTCAGTGGAGAGGTAGCCTATCCATTGGAAAATTAGCAAGGAGGGCTGCTGGGCATATTTTCACATCTTTGGCATCAGGCCAACCATCTACCATTACTCACAACGCAGTCACAATTCTAAACTGCATTATTTTTGCAGGCAATTTTCGAGAGGGTTCATTGAGCTCATCAGGAGGGTCTATTTCTGAGTAGAGGGATCAACCTTCTATTTAGAAATACATTGGAAGAGGACATCATCATTTCAGATCTTTCATAGCCTCATTCCATATTAGATCCAGTTTTTAGTGGCATATTAACCCCACGGTTATTTTTCACATTGTATATTTCTTGGTATTTCTAGCAATCTTTTCAGGGTTGGATAGAAATCATGTATTAGAGCCCACATCTTATTTCTTGGGCATTTATTTTGTTTCTATCAGCCATAGCCCACAGCAATTTCACTACTCTCTGGCATTCTATATAGTTGCAGCAACTCATGTGCTGATTGTTCTGATCATTGGAGGATTGCTCTTATTGCTTGAGGGGCTTGACTCTCAAGATATTTTTGTATATTGTTGCTGATTTCTTAATAAAATGATGGCTTTATGTTGATCCCTCTCATTTAATGATCATATTTTCTATTTTTTACATTAATATTTCTTGTATTGCTGCTATTTCCAATTTGAAATATTACAGTGGTATCAGAGCATAATCTTGGCTCAGCCTGTGCATTCAAGACATTATGTCATTAGAAGGAGAAGCTTATTCTCACAGAAAAGAGAATATGTAAAAATGAAACAAAGGAAATACTCCATTATTTGGAGAAATGAAGGAAAAGAGGATCTCCCAACTTCTTTTCCAAACTATGAAAAATATCGAAGAAGATATCAAGGAGATGAAAAGGGAGAAGTGTAGAAAATTTCCAATAGGTTTGAA
Source organism: Pinus albicaulis (assembly GCA_034641835.2). NCBI lineage: Eukaryota > Viridiplantae > Streptophyta > Pinopsida > Pinales > Pinaceae > Pinus > Pinus albicaulis. The sequence goes on along the minus strand of CM076578.1, from coordinate 508,060,648 downwards.
AGTGGATCAAGGCCTAGATATTCACATTATGGGTGTGAGAATTCAGCCACACATGAAGATCCTTAGCGTAGTTTATTCCCCAATTCACTACAAGAAGGATGGAGGAAGAAGATGCACCAAGGGAGGAGACCTTGAGTGACTATCTTCAGGAGTATGAGTCTCAATCATGGAGATTAAAAAATCACTTGGACTTCCAAGGGTTTTTCCAAATTAAGGAAGAGAGAAGGTCCAGTAACCATAATAGAAGCAAGAGAAGTAGAATATTTCTATCTAATTTTGATGGATCAGCAAAGTGCACAGCCAAATTTTGGCTGAAGGAGCTAGATTCCTATTTCCAGCTACACCAAGTTTCAGAAAAGGAGGCCATTAGAGTAACAGTGTTGCACCTCAAATTTATGGCCCATGATTGGTGGTTTTGTAGTTCTACTTCATTTAAAAATGAAAATGTAAACACTTATGTAGGGTTCACTAGGAAATTAGTGAGAAGATTTGATATTAAACATTGTAAAACATCATTTGTTGAACCCAAAAACTCAAAACCTTTGCATGAGTTGGAGAGATATATTTTTCCGAATCCACTCCATATTTTTGTTGAAGGGGATAAAAACATGAATGATACCTTGCTAAGGGCAAGGTCCCCACTTCTTGATGAGCCGTCTTCTATAGATGAAGACATGGATGTTCCTCCTTCAAGGGAAGACCAAGATCAAGGGTCTACCATTGATGATGAGGCATTTTAAAAAATTGATGAAGAGGATGAGCAGAGAAGAACTAACAACATTGTACCATTGGGAGAAGATCCATGACCACATGGAGGTGGAAAGGGATCCATTGCTTCCATTAGAGGAGCCCTTGTATCTTTGCAAGGAGTTCCAAATGATTTAACATGTGGGAACCAAAGCACAATTCCAGAGCAACATGTATCAGTTTTTGTGGATTGTGAGATGGAAGAAAAGAAGGGTCGGAATCAAGGGATGATGAGCATTCACCCTTATCTTTTTCAGAAGGTTTCTACACCGAAGAAGGAGACTATATTGCACAGTGAAAGGAGGGAAAAATCAGTCCACTCATATATATATTCCACTTCAGATTTGATGTCTCACTACATGGGGGCATTCCACCTGGGAGGCTACCAATTCTAGATTTATTGAGACAAATCTTACCATTTTGTTCACCACTCTTAGATTCTGGAGGGGTGAATACTTTGGAGGGGTCTAGTATAGTGCAGAGAGTCTGGGGTAGACTCAAGGAGGAGGGAGACATTCTCCCATTTTCAACATTACCCACTCTCACTACATATACTGCGCTGACAGAAGTTGTTGCAGTCTTGGGCGATGACACCACCATGGTGCAAGGGAGCTAATCCATGGATTTGGAGAAAGAAAGGGTACTTCCTTTTATGAAGGGATCCTCCATAATTTGGAGTATATGGATGCCAATCATGCTTACATTGGCCAAGATCAAGAGTTTCTTATCGGATGGTAGCTTCTCATGGGAGGCCAACTTCCAAAAGTAACCACTTATATTTGAGCATGAGCAGCTACATGATGGGCATGGAAACATTTTGGAGGATGAATTTTGCATGAGGGATGTTAAAGGAAAAGACAACAGAAAGTGGGGAGCTTCACATTTCAGATCTTCAGCGCTGTCCCTTTGGAGGGTTGATCCTTATTGGAGATCTCAACTCTTGGTAGAGTACTCCAAGGATATTGGTGCTTTCATGATTCTTGATGACCCAGAGGGAGATGGTAGATACATGGTGGTTAATGAGGTCATATATTCCTATGGTAGAGTCTTCTTGAATAGAGTTTCTAGGTTCAAGAGGAAGCTACTACATGCAGCACATGTGGACTTTCTTTCCATGCACTTTGATGCATTTAATTCTTTGATGGAGGAGTTCATTTGGGAGGGCATTCAGCAGGATGTATATCAGCATGAGGAGAGATGCATAGCCTGAATGATGATGGAGAGGTTGTCACAACCACTTCCCTACTCATTGAGAGTGAGCGAGAACTTTCAATTCAGCCATTTCAGCTCAATGACCAAATTACATAGTAGAGAAGGTACATTTTTGCATTATGATATGTACTCCTTTACTTTATATGAGTAGCATGTTGTACCAAGGAGGATTATCCCTTCTTGTATATTATGTTTTGATGTACTAGAGGCCATTTTCAACATTGATGTTGGCCATGATATTGGTGGTTTGTGGGGGAAGGCACATGATTCTTGGTGTGCACCATTGACACCACATTTTACTTTGATGATCCTATATTGTAGGATGATTGTGGCAGAAAACAAGTGTCTGAAAAGACAATTGTTATTATTTGTTTTGAGGTAGGCAAGGGATGCACTGTAGTGGTTCCATATGTTGAACTATGATCCACCTCCCGATTGTCATATGGGAACTTCTTTTCATTGTTTTTTGCTTCCATATATTGAAGATGTTCTTATGTTTATAGGAAGCTTTGTTGGGAGAGTGGCACAATATTTGAGGGTACCCATTGGGAGTATGATTATCCCTACTTTACATGTTGCATGTTTCAGGAGAAACAATGGCCAAACCATGATTTCCACACTACATCTCTTTTCTTCATGTGGGAGGAGCCATTTGGAGAACCTGAGTTCTTGGAGGAGGCACTTCATGGTTGATCTGTTTGGTGGGGTAACTTGGCCCATTATTGGAGGTGATGTCATTTCAGCCCAAGATCATAAATAGCCCCATATTTACCATAAATAGAGAGATAAACAACTTGGGTGTAAAAATTTAATCTCTCCATGCAACCCCAATACATTGCATAAACCGGGGGTTGATGATTTCTTTGATGAGCTACCTACAATGGCTCATTTCATTTGGATGCTAGCATGGGTAGGGGAGACTCTCGTTGGGGATGAGATTCCATATGTTTATCGTCACTCCTACCTTGAGAAGGGAATGGGACAGCAAGAAGGTTTCCACTTACACCTTCCACTTTTTTATGATGTGAACCATTTGGGTTTGCATACTTGGGAGGAACCATTGGAGGGAATATTTATTGAAGATTATGTTGAGTTGCGGTGCAAGCTATTGATGAGGAGTCCACAAGAAGAGGAAGAGAGGAATTTTTCTCCACCTTTACAGTTGCTTGAGGACAAGCAACATTTTGGAGGGGACAACTGTAATATTCCAAAAAGTTATCCTTCATCTAAATGGAATATTATAGTTGGTTTCATCACTAGGTAGGTGAATAAATGGGTAGGAAGGCCCATAAAATTCTTTAGGAGAAATAATAACAATCCTAATGTGAAAGGAGGAAGAATAAGTAGTTGGATTAAGCACCTTTGGTTTGAATAGGGATTGGATCATGTTGATTCAGTCAACTTTGACCAAGTCAACAGTGTTGTCATGGAGGAGTGGTCTTTATGATGAGACAACACGGTTTTAGTGGAGGACAACTTGCATGAGCTTGGTGGAAAATATGGATGGGACCCAATGTGAGTAGGATATCTGCTATATATGGAGGGTATGGTAGCTATTGCTCATGTTTTAGATTATCATTTGATATTGGTCTGTTTAGACTTTTGCTTCCTCTTTCTATTTAGTAGGGTTACTGTGTTGTTTAGCACAAGGGTGTTCCTGATTGGGAATCCATACCTCATCCTCAGGGAAGGAGAGTTTCTTTGATTTGCATTTCATCATTTCGACATTCTGGCCAAGCTACCTCCTTCAGCTATAGTGTAGCTTTTGTTTAGAGCTGGGTTGTGTTATAGGGTGCAACAAAGGAGGATCACATAGAGCTATTTTTGGGCTTGTTTTTCAGTGAAGAGGTAGCCTACCCATTGGAGGATTAGTAAGGAGGTATATTGGGAATATTTTCACATATTTGGCATCAGACCAACCATCTACCATCCCTCACAGCCCAGTCACAATTCTGAATTGCGTTATTTTTGGAGGCAATTGTTGGGAGGGTCAATTGAGCTCATCAGGAGGGTCTATTTCTCAGTAGAGGGATCAACCTTCTATTTAGGAATAAAATTGGAGGAGGAATTCATAATTTAAGATCTTTCATAGCTTCCTCCATATCATATCCAATTTGCAGTGGCATATTAACCCAAGGGTTATTTTTCACACTGTATAATTCTTGGTATTTCTAGCAATATTTTTCGGGTTGGCTAGAAATCATGTATTAGAGCCCACATATTCTTTCTTGGGAATTTATTTTTCTTCTATCAGCCATATTCTATTTTTTTATGTTTGTAGAAACAACTACACTGATATAGACAACGTTGTCACTGCTCTCCGGCATTCTATACAATTGCAGCAACTCATGTGTTGATTGTTTTGATCATTGGAGGATTGTTCTTATTGCTTGAGTGGCTTGACCCTCAAGATATTTTTGTATATTTCTACTGATATATTAATAAAATTATGGTTGTATATTGATCCCTCTCATGTCATGATTAGATTTGTTGTGTTTTACATTATTATGTCTTGTATTGCTGCTATTTCCAATTTGGAATATTACATTATATTATGTCTATCTTAATGATATGATAGGTAATGTTGAGGGATACATAAAAGGAATGAAAACAATCTGATCTATGATATGCTAGGATAAGCATGGATGGCAGAGATACACTGAAAGTAAGGTTGCTTGGTAGATATAGTTTGGTTTTAGAAGTGCAGTGATACTGTTATGTATATGTTATGCATATTGCATATACAATACTGGATATAGATGGTGCTATGTACATGTTAGATATGAAACGCTATGTACATATTGTACTATGTGCATGATGGATATGCGGTGTTGTGTGCATATAGTGTTGTGCACATGTTGGATATGTGGTGTTGTGTACATATTGTATTGTGCGCATGATGGATATGAGGTGTTGTGTGCATATAGTGTTATGTACATGTTTTATATGTAGTGCTATGTACATATGGTGTTGTGTGCATGTTGCACATGCAGTGATATGTACATATGGTGTTGTGCGCATGATTGTACATGTGGTGCTATGTGCATGTGGTGTTATGTACATGTGGTATTTTTTACACATGATACAAGCGGTTTAGTTTAAATTTGGTGTTGTGTACACGTTTTGTAGGTGGTGTCATATAGATGTGATGTTGTACACATGTTGTGTCGGTGGTGCTGTGCACAGGTGGTACTATGTACATTTTGTACATGTGGTATGTTGCACGTGTGGTATTTTTTTTATGTCGTACATGTTGTGTTGTGTACATGAAATACTAATTATGTGCATTGTGCAGTCGCGGCATCACGACATGTGTATTCAATGTGTTGTACTACATGCACGTATGTGTATTGTGTTGTACAACAAATGTAGAAGTATGTATTGTGTTTTGTTGTAGATCGGCTGTATATGTATATTGTGTCATGATGTATATCATGCATAGGTGTTTGTATTGTGTGATGTCATACGATGTGTGTGGATGTATGTGTTGTGATGTACATTGTGTATGTGTACATGATTGAATAAAATAAAAAGGCACTAGGTGTTTGTTGGGTGTGGCAACTGATCCTGTGTATGTATGAAAAAAGCAAAGGATAAAGGTCGAATAAAAGGATTGATTAAAGGATAAGTATTAGTATTTCATTTTAGTTTTATTATTTATGTGATCTATGATTATGAATTTTTATTATTACATGCGATATATGATTTTGGTTTATGAGGGTTACATGTTATTTATGATTTTGATTCTTGGGAAGGAGGAGAATCTCAGTATTACTTTGAGGGTGGAGGTGTGAGACTTTGTATTTGCTTGTTTCTGATACAGGAAACGTGTTCTTTTAATTGATGGTTAGAGAAAATGTGCATATGTTTATATGTGTATATTATTGTAAATATTGTAATGGGATGGATTTATAAATATCCATAGATATTATTGTTAATTTTTGGTTGAAGAAAATGTGTATGAGTATATATGTGGTTTTTATTGTAAATATTGTAATGATTTCTGTTATAATTCTCCAATAAATGGTATGTTTGTCATGTTTCAGAAATGGTCATTGTAAATACTTCAATGAGCTGTGTTATAAAGCTCCATAGGAAATGTTTTTTTCTTTTCATCGGTTTTATATTTTATAGGTGTCATTCAACACCAAGGTCGGTGTTCCCCCAAGGGGGATATTTATGTAACAACCCTATTCAAGAATTCATGTAAAAAAATATAATAACTAAGGTCATGGGACACGTATTCCAAGCTGAATTTTGGGAAAAACTATTGGCAATATGATGCAGAGTGTTGTCCTTGATGGCAACCCACTGAATGAAGATGAAGACATGAGATTGTTGGCATGTGTTGTCCTTGATGGAAATACACCTGATGAAGTCATTCTTGACTTGATGGACTTGGTAAATGATGTAAATCTGATGTGATATGATGTTTGTTGACAATATAATGTAGAGAGTTGTTCTTGAATGGCAACCCACCTGATGAAGATGATGGCAACTTATTTGATGAAGTTGTGCTTGATAGAATATGTCTTGATGAACTTGTTTAAAGATGAAAATCTGATGTATCTACAGAGAGTACAGAAGGTAATGAAGAAAGGAATTCAATATGTGCTAGATCTATGATGAAAAGAGTATATCTCAAGGCATACGCGGATTTGTCTAGGCTAAGTCGCGTATGCACGCGGGAAATAACGTTCCAAGTCACGTATGGGAAAAAGCGCTCATAAAGTGAAAAACTAGGGGTAACCACCATGGTATTGACCCATTGTATTGGGTAATGATTCGTCTAAATGACCCCGTCCAGGAATACCATCGGAAGTAATGTAGTTTTGGGCTCATGGTATTGTTTTGGCTCATGGTATTGAAAAAGGGGCTCATGGTATTGAAAAAGGGAGAACCTATATAAAGAGAAGAAATTCATTGTGCAAATCATGAGTGTGGGTGCAAGATGTCTAAGCTTGAATGAATACTTCTCTCTGAAGTATATCTGAATGGAAAGGGTTAAAGGTTTGATGATAGATCTAAATATATGATGCACCTATGAAGAAATGATGAAGCGAACTATCTAGATCTGAAATGTATCTGTATTTGCTGGATCTGTTTATGAAGTGATTAGATCTGTGATGAGGCAAAAATTTGTCTGAAGTAAAGGGTTGAATCTGAAATGAATTTCTGATCTGAAGAAGTATGCATCTCTGTAATGGTTGAAGATCTATACGCTACTTTATTACAGTGGAAGCGCGTATACACGCGTGTTTTATGAAGTGAAAGCGCGTATGAGTAGTAAAATCTGTTCTGAAGTTTGTGCAGAGGTATGCGCAGGTTTATAGACATGAAGGCCCATATATATGCGACATCAGTAAAAGGAAAGCGTGTATGCAAAACAAGGGTTTGCTGAAGTCTGTGGTATGAAATATCTGATCTGTTCTGTTGTGTTGCTGCTATCTGTATTCTACAGTTTTGAGTTGTCTGTATCAGTTTGGTTGTATGATTGAGCTTAAAATGTATGGAGTGGGTCCAGTCTAAAAATATGATGAAACGAGGCCTGCAAGTTGTGCTCTATTGAGGTTGTTTGGATCCAGTGTGAAAATTGATGAAACGTGGTCCATAAAGGTGTTGAGGGTTGTAGCCTTCAGTCAGGGGGTTGTAGCTCCCTTCCAGGTGAGGCTGGTAAACGAGATCAGGGGGTCGTAGCTCCCTTCCAGAAGAGGCTGGTAAACGAGTCAGGGGGTTGGAGCTCCCTTCCAGGAGAGGCTGGTAAACGAGTGCAGGTGGGTGCCTGCGTGCTGGTAGGAGTCTGCACCATCACATATGTTTGTAAGATGTTTTCTCTATAATAAAATATTGAAGGCAGAGCAACTGCAGCGGTGGTTTTCTCCCGACTTGGGTTTCCACCTAAAAATCCTGGTGTTCATGTGTGATGCTTTGTGTGATGGTTTATTCTATTCTTACTGCACATGTTTACTGTTTATTAAACATCTGATGAATGAATGATGGAATGATAAGTGAAGAATTAATGACATAATTAGATCTCTGTGTATACGCGAGTTTCATAAAGGGTATCAGCGTATATACGCGAGTCTGTATCAGGAAAGTAGCGTATGGGTTTTAGAAGCAAGAAAAAGTAAAAGTTTTGAATATGCAGTAAATACTGATTCACCCCCCCCCTCTCAATATTTTTCCCAACAATTGGTATCAGAGCAGGTTCTTCTGCAGAAGCTTGATCGCTTGAAGGAGATCCGTCGCAATGGGAAGTCCAGAAGGAGTAATGTCTATAAAGCCACCTCTATTCAATGGAAGCAATCTGATCTTCTGGAAGGTACGTACAAAAGCTTATCTGCAAAGTCTTGGTGCAGAAGTATGGGAAATCGTGGAAGAAGGTTATCAATATCCGGCAAGCATTCCCACTGATGCAGCAGAAAGGAAGAAATATGAAGTCAATGCCAAAGCAGTCAATGTCTTATTAGGAAGCATGTCTGAACCAGAATTTGCTAAAGTGATGCAGCTAAATTCAGCAAAATAAATATGGGACAAAATCATTCTGAGCTATGAATGAGATACAAAGGTAAAAAGTACAAAACTCCAAACTCTCATAATTGAATATGAAAATTTAAGGATGCATAGTGATGAGAGTATTGCCAGTTTCTTTTTACGTCTAGATGATATTGTAAATCGTATGAGAAGTTTGGGTGAAACCATAACCGACTACTCTGGTGGAAAAGGTCTTGAGATCTTTGACTTCAAAATTTGACTCTAAAGTTTCGGCTATTGAAGAAAGGCAAGATCTGCAAACTCTTTCTGTTGTTCAATTACATGGTACTCTGACTGCTTTTGAAATGAGACAAGGAGGTCCTTCTCAAATGAGAGAAGCTGCTTTTAAGGCATCTACAAAAGGAAAGGAAAAGGAGGTTATCAAAGAATCCAGCTATGTATCCGATGAAGAAGAAGCAAATTTCGTGAGAAAGCTCCAACTAGGTACTGGAAGATTCAAAGGTAAGCTTCCCTTAAAATGTTTTGAGTGTGGTAAAGTTGGTCATTATGCTGCAAAATGTCCTTATAAAAGAAAAACATAGTGAAACAATTTGAAAAGAGGAAGATTTATTATGCAAATGAAGATGATGTGTCCAGTGAAGATGAAGAAGATTCTGACCATGATCTGAAAGTACTCATGGCAAAGAAGCAAAAGAAGAAGGCTACTCGAAACAAGAATATATCTCAGAAATCTTGTATAGCAGAAATTGAAGAAGATGAATCAGATAGTGATTGTGGTCCTTGTAATACTCTTCTTTGGGAAAACAATAGTGAAGATAGTGAAAGTAAAGTTGTGGATCTAGAAGAAGCTATCAAGATCAAAGTTGAAGAACAACAAAAGGAAATTGATAAGAAAGATTCTATCTACAAAGCGATGATCTCTCAAATGAAAGAACAAATAGAAATGCTGAATGGACAGGTGGACAAGTATCAAAGGTTTCATACTTATGCATCCAATCGAATTAAAGAACTAGAAGCAGAAATCAACGATCTAAATGCAGATCTCAAAACATCAAACAAGAAGAATGAAGGACTTGAAGCTGCAATCATCTCTTTGCAAACAAATAGTGAAGCATCAAGTAAGAAAAATGAGGAACCTCTACAATCATTTGAAAAGGAAGGCCTTGAAGCAGAAATTATCTCTCTCAAAGAAGATATGGAAAAATCAAATAAGAAGAATGAAGAGCTGGAACAAACATGTGAAGAAAACGAAAATTGGTTGAAAGAAGAGATTCTAAATCTGAAGGATCAAGTAGAAGATGGAAGAAAGAAAGAAGAAAGCATGACAAAGCAATGTCAAGCCTTGGAGGTTGAGGTAAACATTGTCAAAGGTAAATTAGAAGAAAAGGTTAAACTTTTGAGGTTTCAAGATAGTACTAATATTTTGGACAATATTCTGGGTAATCAAAGGTCTCCTGCTATCAAACTTGGTCTTGGTTTCCATGAAACTGTTAAAGGAGAATCTAGCTCATAAGGAAGTGCTAAAAATTTAGAAGATGTCAATACAAAACCCGAAGTGTTGAAAGAGACAAAAGGTCAACCAACAATGATGAAATCTCAAAGGAAATCTGTCAATAATGTTGAATGCTTTAAATGTCATAATTATGGGCATGTTGCAGCAAATTGCAGGAGCAGAACAATTCAGCCACAAACAAACAGGTTCTACTCAGAAAGGTACTCTAGTAGCTTCAAGGGATATTGTTTTTCGTGTAACAAGTATGGACATAAAGCAGCTGATTGTAAAAGGAGGAAGAATAGAAATACTCATTATGATTCTTATGTTTATTTCTCTGGCCACATGAGATGTTATGCTTGTAACAAGTATGGACATGTAGAAAAAGAATGCAGGATGAACATATATGAGAGATAATTTTCGGTACACAAATAGAAAGTTCAAACAAATATGGAAAAAGATGGAGGATCGATCAGAAACGTAGGGAATATTGACCCTACTGCAGTCATCCGCTTCTGAAGCTTACTTCTCTGATTGACTACAGGAATGATGTGGGATACATTATGAGATTTAGTAATGTATCGTCACAGGGGGAGAAATATATGATGACTCTCATGGTTGATTTTATTACTCTGGTTATGTTTATTTCTGACAGCGCATCTGATGTGGAAAAGACAGGTACAGGAAGTACAAGTTCAGGGGGAGATGAAGGAATGTGAAAAATTTCTATGCTTCACTTTCCATACGCGGGTTCTATTAACAAAAGTCGCGTATACACGCGAGTTACAGTAGACACAGTCACGTATGCATTGATGATAAGATAATTTATATGATAGCTGAAGATATGGAGCAGAAGTTCAGGGGGAACATCAGTCTGACTGTTAATAACTGTATTATTGACTCAATATCAGCTTAGTTTCTCAGTTCTAAATAATGATGATATGATACATGGTTTCTTATGTTGAAGATTGTGGATGAGTCCTTTTTGCTTTTTGATGAAGAGTATTCATTGTTGAGATAAAATTCTTATAATTCGGAGATAAGGGCAGTTCATGCAGAGATTGTTGTTGATGACTTGCTGATGAACGTATTCAGCTTGCACAAGTTAAGAAGGAGCACTGGTTCAGGGGGAGCAGCAGGTTGAATACTAATAATTGCATTGTTGGCAATATGACTGCTTATTCTTTGGTTTTTGTGATACTCATGCTCAAATGATGATGACTTGGTACATGGTTTATTATGATGAGATTTTGAGCCCTGGTTGTTGATAAATATCTTTTGTGCTCACAAATGGATGAGTTGGATGTCGTTTGATTCAGAAATAAGAATAGATCATGCAGAGTTTGTTACTATGGTTAAGATCTTTTGCCTACTTCATGATCATGGTGATATTGGACCACATGGATGATTGACAGATATTTGAAGATGTTGTTTTGGTATGATAATCTCTCTTGGAAAGATTGTATTGATGCTACAAAGAATCTGAAGGCTTGGATACTAATGTGCTTATGATACAACCATTGGATGACGCTTGAAGACACAACTACATTGTTCTATCTATCTGTATTCTAAGGAAGCATTCAAATATCTCAGAAAGAAGCTGAACACTGTCTTTTTCTCACAGAGGATCAGATCTGGTTAAAATAGATAAGATAGTATTGGATACGCGGGTTTCATGAAACACAGTCACGTATATACGCGAGTTCATGCACAGAAAAGCTAACGTATCGATTCTTGACAATTTTCTGTTTGGAGTCAGCTCTCTTCAGCACAGCTGCAGTGCTGTTTGGTATCTCTGATACTGTTTGGTATCTCTGGTAGTGTTCCAGTTCTCATATTTCTATTTCTAATGTTTTGATAAAGATGCCTTGATGATTTGTTGGTAAAAGTGTTCAGGATGCACAAAGTAAGGGGGAGCCTTAGTCATATGGAAAGGTTGCTTGGATGCACAGATTCAAGGGGAGCATTAGCTTTGCTGAGTATAATGCATTGTTGGCATTATGATGGTTCTGAAATATGTTCTCTTTCTTGAGGACTTTCTGGTGTTGGTACTAAAGTTATATTTGTAGTTTGATGAAAAGGCCATGTAGAGATCCATGATGTAAAATTGTAATATTCAGTCATGTAAGGACTTGATAAATTAGTAAACCCACTTGGTTGGGTAGCTAAGTCAAATTTTGTAAACCCACTTGGTTGGGTAGCTGAGTTAAGATATGTAAACCCACTTGGTTGGGTACTTGAGTCTTATATGTAAATCCACTTTGTTGGATATTTGATGTAAGTAGGAGTCTTTGGTGATAGGAAATTCATAGAGTCATGTACTCCATTGGAAATCATGTTTGAAGATTCATCATGAACTTAGGGGAGCTTGGTCACTTCAATATATATCAGATCTACAGAACCCTTCTTCCACATGCGGAGAAAAGGGGGAGAGTATGTTGATTGTTGATCCGCCCTTTGCCCTTGATGTCAAAGGGGGAGAGTGACATGGTGTTTGAATGAAGAGAAAGAATGAGGAGGGTGACATGGTATCATTGTATTCTTAATGTACCTATCTGCTGTGGTGATCAAACACCATCGTGGTTGCCATCAAGTCCAAAGGGGGAGATTGTTGGCAATATGATGCAGAGTGTTGTCCTTGATGGCAACCCTCTGAGTGAAGATGAAGACATGCGAATGTTGACATGTGTTGTCCTTGATGGCAATACACCTGATGAAGTTATTCTTGACTTGATGGACTTAGTAAATGATGTAAATCTGATGTGATATGATGTTTGTTGACAATATGATGTAGAGAGTTGTTCTTGAATGGCAACCCACCTGATGAAGATGATGGCAACTTACTTGATGAAGTTGTGCTTGATAGAATATGTCTTGATGAACCTGTTTAAAGATGAAAATCTGATGTATCTACAGAAAGTACAAAAGGTAATGAAGAAAGGAATTCAATATGTGCTAGATCTATGATGAAAAGAGTATGTCTCAAGGCATACGCGGATTTTCCTAGAAGAAGTCACGTATGCACGCGGTAAAATACGTGCCAAGTCGCGTATGGGCAAAAGCGCTCATAAAGTGCAAAACCAGGGGTAACCACCATGGTATTGACCCATTGTATTGGGTAATGATTCGTCTAAATGACCCCATCCAGGAATACCATCAGAAGTAATGTAGTTTTGGGCTCATGGTATTGTTTTGGCTCATGGTATTGAAAAATCATGGTATTGAAAAAGGGAGAACCTATATAAAGAGAAGAAATTCATTGTGCAAATCATGAGTGTGGGTGCAAGATGTCTAAGCTTGAATGAATACTTCTCTCTGAAGTATATCTGAATGGAAAGGGTTAAAGGTTTGATGATAGATCTGAATCTATGATGCACCTATGAAGAAATGATGAAGCGAAATATCTAGATCTGAAATGTATCTGTATTTGCTGGATCTGTTTATGAAGTGATTAGATCTGTGATGAGGCGAACATTTGTCTGAAGTAAAGGGTTGAATCTGAACTGAATGTCTGATCTGAAGAAGTATGCAACTCTGTAATGGTTGAAGATCTATACGATACTTTATTACAGTGGAAGCGCGTATATACGCGTGTTTTATGAAGTGAAAGCGCGTATGAGTAGTAAAATCTGTTCTGAAGTTTGTGCAGAGGTATACGCAGGTTTATATACATGAAGGCGCGTATATACGCGACATCAGTAAAAGGAAAGCGCGTATGCAAAACAAGGGTTTGCTGAAGTCTGTGGTATGAAATATCTGATCTGTTCTGCTGTGTTGCTGCTATCTGTATTCTATAGTTCTGAGTTGTCTGTATCAGTTTGGTTGTATGATTGAGCTTAAAATGTATGGAGTGGGTCCAGTCTGAAAATATGATGAAACGAGGCCTGCAAGTTGTGCTCTATTGAAGTTTTTTGGATCCAGTGTGAAAATTGATGAAACGTGGTCCATAAAGGCACTGAGGGTTGTAGCCTTCAGTCAGGGGGTTGTAGCTCCCTTCCAGGTGAGGCTGGTAAACGAGATCAAGGGGTCGTATCTCCCTTCCAGAAGAGGCTGGTAAACGAGTCAGGGGGTTGGAGCTCCCTTCCAAGAGAGGTTGGTAAACGAGCGCAGGTGGGTGCCTGCGTGTTGGTAGGAGTCTACACCATCACATATGTTTGTAAGATGTTTTCTCTATAATAAAATATTGAAGGCAGAGCAACTGTAGCGGTGGTTTTCTCCCGACTTGGGTTTCCACCTAAAAATCCTAGTGTTCATGTGTGATGCTTTGTGTGATGGTTTATTCTATTCTTACTGCACATGTTTACTGTTTATTAAACATCTGATGAATGAATGATGGAATGATAAGTGAAGAATTAATGACATAATTAGATCTCTGTGTATACGCGAGTTTCATAAAGGGTATCTGCGTATATATGCGAGTCTGTATCAGGAAAGTAGCATATGGGTTTTAGAAGCAAGAAAAAGTAAAAGTTTTGAATATGCAGTAAATACGGATTCACCCCCCCTCTCTCAGTATTTTTCCCAACAAAAACATCCTAGTGGTTATTCAATTGGTTATTATGGCTAAAAGGAAAAATGGCATTAATTGGTATTTTATTTATGAAAATAAAGGAAATTAGGAGAAACGGAAGGTGAAACATCACAGGTTGCATGTGAGGAGGAAAATAATGGAAAATCAACAAAATATAAGCCTCATTGATAAAAACACTTATGAGGATCAGTTTATAGAATTTTTTTAGTTCAGTTTTGTAGCTCTCTCTCTCTTTTCTCTCTCTCTCACACTCTTGGACACTTAGATTTTTCTTGGAGAACTTTATCATTGGATCAAGGAAAGCAAATAAGCTAAAGGGAAGCAAAGATAAAGTAAGGAAGAGATGGATCAAGTGGCAAAATCGGGATTTCTTGCAGGTATCGATTTGCATGTGTGATTTCCTTACTATATGTGGCATGCATGGTACATGCATGTGTGTTATTGGTTCTCTTGTTTTCATGGGAATGGATTTTTCTAGGTGTGAAAATGTTCGTCAGCCATGCATTGTCATTTAGAGATATCTATGGTATGGAGAGGTTCTCCTGTATTTGGTTGAGATGGATTTTCATATGTACTCGAGGTTGAGTAGGGTGGTCTCTGAAATAAAAAACACAAGGCCTAGTAATCCCTATGTCGGAGAAGGTGATATTGTGTTAAAGCTAAATTTTGTGTGCCTTAGTGGGCCTAGGAATCGTCGACCAATGAATGGAGATATATACGGAAAATCCTAGAGGTGTGTGCCCTCGATTAGGCATAGGAATCCTCAACCACTGAACGGTGGGATATACAGTAAATCCTAGAGGATGGAGTCTTGACTAGGCATAGGAATATTTAAATTTTGGATGATAGATATACGATAAAGCCTATAGACTAGGAGATACAGAAATTCCTCATGGTGTAGGTGGAGAGATGCAAAGGCATCCATGATTGTTTAGGGACTAGTGGTCTTGTGGGGATTGTGGTAATGCCTAAGGTGACTTGGATTGGTTTTGTTTTGAGTCCCACATTCATGATTGGAATATAAAATGAGGGTGATTTGATAAAAGAAACATTTGGTTCAACCAATCTATGGTCGAGTGGTTTGTGGAAGTCCCAAACCTGGTTGGCTTATGCATTCATTAATAAGAGTTTATTCTCCTTGGTATTTCATGTGTAGATGTATTGTTTCATATGTGGTATTTATGGTTTTTGTGTCCTTGATTATTAATATTGGTTATATGTTAGTTATGAGTATGTTTTATGATAGACTTGATTTATGGATCTCATCATGTTTTGATTAGAAATTGAATGAAAAATTAATACATATCCTAATAGATGATAATGTACCTAATGTGATAAGGCATCAATTTTTCCTTAGGAATCTTAGATAAGTTGAGGCCCCTATGCTTGAATATGTTCTTATGACTTGCAGATTACATCTTTGTGACATGTTTGACGAATTTCCTATCAAGGCTAGTAGGGGTCATATCAAGTACTTGTACCAATTTTTGCATTAGTATCTTTCATTCATGGATGTTTATCATTTTTTGAAGTCTCATGAGGTTATGGGGAGAGGATTGAGACCTAGCCCTGAAAAAGTGGCTAAGAATCCAAGGTTAGTTACTTAGAACTATCTTAAGAAGTCCACAGTCACTAGAATGCATTGTTGTGGGAGAAAATGGAATGCCTCAGTCAAATGCATGGATTGTGATGGGAGTGTCTAAGGGTGCAGATTAGTAAAATGTCAACTTGCCTCAACGTTTGGTCACCTAGAAGGGTTGGTTAGCTCTCGAAGGTTCTGTAGCATGTGGGGAATGTCAGTTTGGATTATTTCAATCAGTTCTATTATCACTCATTAAATGTGAAACATTATTTGGTAGGGTCACACAGTTCATTTATCAAAGGTCACCTTAAGCCTTTCAAGTTGGTATAGAAAAATTTCATATATTTTACATGTTTAACCTATCCTAAGGTTCAAGGCCACCTCCATTTAGGTCATGTCATGTCCCATTAGCCATCATAAGGTGTTATTTTCATCTCCCAAGAATTTAAATTTAAAAAGGACACTTGAGCCAGTTTTACAACTTTTCGTAGCATATTATACAACGAAATAACAGTTTTCGCTAAGAAACTGCCTAATAGTTTCGTATAGAAACTGCCAAAAGTTAAACTAACCACGCTACGAAAAACAGTTTTCTTGTATGTCTTGTCAAAATCGATGTGAATTTTTACTTCATGATTGGAGGAGTTAGGGTGGACGTCATTTGAGTTTGTTAGGGTTATTTCAAATGTACAAATCCATCTATGAGGTCATCATTACCATTTTTAGCATGCATGTGTCATGATTAATGCATGAACTGTCATTTAAGCCATAAAACCTTACCCAATTAGTCTTTTCGTCATACTCCGCTTTTTCATTGCGTGTAATTGGATTTATGCAGAGCTTCTTCATCGAGCCAAGCATTTTGCTAGCATATTCAAAGGTTGTAGGTGTCATCAAGCAAGCAAGCCTGAGAAGATATAAAGCCACCCATGGCTATAAGGAAGAAAACAAACAAAGGTGGTTTCTGCCATAGGTATGAGCCCATGGACATGAATTTTCTTAATGAAGATCCAATGCCCATGGAGATTTTCAGAAGAAAAGGTTGCTTGCAATTCTATCAAATATTGCAAGGTTTTCATCTACAGGTTTCCAAAGATTTTTCTACAAGCTGCATTGGAACAACATCAAAAGTGGGAATTCTAAACCTAATAGTGACACCAGACAACATCTCAACAACAACAGGAATACCTAGAGGAGGAGAAAAATAGTTTAAAAGCATCAAACTCACAATGCATGACTGAAAATAATTCATCAAGCAAGAACACAATGAAATTGATCTTACAAATGCTATCCCTAGGAGTTTCATGAAGGAAAACTATTCAAAGCTGTTGATAATCATTCAGAAGTATTTTACTTGTGAAGGAAGGTTTCACATGGTCTACTCCTACCACCTCAGACTTCTATTGCATTTCATGGGTAAGAAGCCACTTGACTTGCCTTTTTATTTATATAGATGTTTAGGGAAAATTTCAGACAAGTTTCAAATCAATAAAGAAGGCAATGAAACTTATATTTTTCATCATGGTGTGATTAATCTATTGGTGTTAGAGGAATTGAGGAGAATAGGCAGAGATTAGACTTCTTTTATGTTCATAAGTGGTTATGAAATTGATGTTGTCACTCCTAAGAGAGCCTCCAAACCAAGGAACATTTCATCACCAACAGAGGTAGAGGAAGTTGAAGAAAGGAATAGATCATCTCCTCCAGAACCAATGAGGATGGAGGCAAAGCCTTTGAAGAAAATTGATATGCCTAAAACAACACCTGCAAAACATAAGTCAATAGTTAGCAAACAAAGCAGCAAGAGAGTTACTAGGAGCCAAACAGTGGCTAAAGGAAACTTAGAGGACATATTGCATAAAATTGACATTGAAGAAACTCCCATTTTCCAAGATGAAGATCTTGAAGATGGAGGAAGAAAGCTAAAGAAAGGAATGATAGCTAAAAAGTTAGAGTTTGCAGGTGATGATGTTGATTTCATGTTTCAACCTAGTAATCTAATGACCAGGCATGCAAGACAGGTCATGGAAAGTAACAGAGAGACTAATAAGGTCAGTGAAACTTCTCAGCCACCAATCATTATAGATCTATATTCACCTGCAAAAGAAGAACTTATCATCAAACAAAGAAAGGGTAAAGAGAAAATTAGTGAAAAATAAAAAATTGAAACCCTTAAAGAGAAGTTGAAGGCAGTAGGGGATGTAATATCAGCTTTGATAAAAGAGGAAAAGGATCACAAAGTTCAAAAGGTTCAATTTGAAAAAATTAAGGAAATATGGAAAGAACATGTCATAAGTGTTTCAAAGACCTTGGAAAATACAGAAAATTTGATTAAACGGACTCAGCCACTAAGAGGAGGGTCAAACACATCAGAAATATTAAGATACATTTGCAATCCAATAATAGGGTATCAAAGGACAAAGTGAAGGATATAGAAGAGCAATTGGATCTGATTCATGTGGAGTTGGAAAATAAAGGATTGAAAATGACAGTGGTTGAGGAGCCCATTAGTCAACTGATTGTAAATGAGGAGGAAACACCACAAGAGCGATAAGGTAAGATGGAATATGCCTTAGGAGGTTCATTACATGCAGAGAACCCAAATTTTAAATCCATAGGTTAGTCTTTGAAGATAATGAAGAAAAGAGAAATTTCTAGTTTCTTACAACTTTTCGTAGCGTACCCCAGGCTTAAAGTAAGAAATATGCTACGAAAAAACCTGTAGGTGTATTTTTTCATTTAAAGACAATTTTTTCATGTTTTAAAGAGAGGGATCCATGATGGTAAGGTGTCATGACATCATAAAGATGATGGAATAGCAAAGAAGTGATGAAGATTGATAAATAATCCTTTTTTGTAACGCTACCAAAACTCACTACAAAACTATCCTGTTTTCGTAGCAAGCAATTGTTAAATGGTTTTAAGCATCTTAAGAGTAGTTTTTTCCAGTTGGAGACCTCCAGCATGTGAGAGGACCTCATTAGCAGATATTTATGATTCAAATGGAGTGCCATGAAGATAGGTCATCAGTCAAAACAGCGTTGAAGATGAAGGTCATGCATTCCTAAAAAACAGGGTTATGCTCCATGGATATAGGGATGCTTTAAATGTGTAAAGTGGTGGTGAAATTGGTCATGTGGCCTTTGAGCATGTGATATTCATTATATAATCATCATGTAACTGTTTCACATATAGGATAGAGGGATGTAATAAATAGGAGATAGATTCCTATTAGGAGTTGGTTTCTTTAAAATATAGATGTTAGTTTTTAGTTGTCACTTATTGATTTCAGTTATGAAAGGTGTCATAAGAGAATTCGAGGATCTAGCCACTAGGAAAATCAAATTTATTGTAAAAAAATTTTATCTATAGACAAAACATCGAAGGAGCAATGGGTTGGAGAACATTTGCACCAAATTGCTACTTGTATGTTTTTTTACTATTATCAGTAATACAAAGTGACATTCTTCTTTGCAGACCTGAGATTCTCATGAGGTTTTTGATATATTATTGATATTTATCTAATGTTTTATCACTTACATTAGATTTCATCTTTAATTACTTAGAATTCGTAATATTATTCTCTGACTTGCTTTAGTGGTGAAATGACTGTGTTTTCCTATGTTGTGTATGTGAGTTTCCTTTTCTGAAGACCTCTATCCGCATTAGCTTCCATGTGAAGAACCAATGTCACTAAAATTACTTATTGTTGACTCCATAAGCCCAATAGTAGCAAGCCTGCATTTTTCAACCTGCAATTATTCACAAAACAAGTTAAATTTTCTATAGAGTTACCCATCTAGTACTATCATTATTCAAAATCATAAACGCCCTTGAGAGAGCCCTCTCAAATTGAAGAGGCCAATATTCAGTTAGAAGTGGTTTGAAATAGTTACATTGAGTTGTTTGATGAGCATCCAATCGATTTCAATTTGGTGATAACAGGTTCCACTTCCTTTCCTATACATGGGGAGTTGAATCACATCATAGTATCGTCTCGTCACATGTTTACCCCAGTGGATCAGTTATATTGGGTAAATGTGGGAGGGGGTGTTACATTCTATGTCACATGATTAAGTGTTGAAATTTTTTTTATACCTACACGTACATGAATTCAATATTTTAAAAATGTGAGTTATTTTCGACGCATATGCTCAAAATCCACAAATTGGATTTCAATAAAAATATTAAAAATTTTAAATTATATGTCACTATTGAATTTAATTATGAAAGGAGGTATTTCTCTACGATCTCATGCTAGTTTGAGATCACTAGACAATAAAATGAAAGACCAATAGAAATATAATAGTTTTCCAAACGAAATGATCAAACATGCATGAGGCAGTCGGTTCTATACTCTACAACGAAATATGTGTACACCTAGTCTCCTCATAGGTTGGGAAAGGATTTTAGGTCCGATTCATATTCTTGTGCTCCACTCGAATGATCTACCTCATCCACACCTAATCTCAATCCCAACACACAAGCACAAATAAAAAAAATACAATAAGTTACCTTTCTCAGAAGATCGTTAGATCAAAATATCATAGAAACAAATATTGAGCATGCTGAATACAAATAGATATATGAAAGGAACATATGTTTCTATTAATAAAATAAGTGAAAGCACATCAATATACCTTCAACAAATAAGATCCTCTCCTCGAGATTGTAGCAGGTATCCTCTTTCAATACAACAGAGCTCTCATGCTATAGTTTGGATACTTGATATCTTACCCTCTTTCCTCTTAGTGAGATTATAAAGGCTCATTCTATCCTCTAGGATAATGTATCTAGACATAGGGGCTTGAGAAGTTAGGAAATTTCTACAATAATGGACCCCTAGCCAACTCATACATAAGCGGGTCAAGCTGATCTCCTTGGGAATGGAAAATTATAGAAACCTTGACCATAATTATGGTTTTTTTCTCAATTATCTCAATTATGAAATAATTATTATCTCATAATTATAATATTTTGGAAAATTAATTATGAGAAATAACTCAATCATGTAATTTAACCCTTTTAACATCGGATACATCTCACATAAGTAAAATAAAAGGTGAAAGGGGATGAAATTTAGCTAAAAAAATGAGGTAAGTTGATATTAGGTTTCTCTCACTATAATTGAGTGGAGAATAGGCTTATAACAAATGACCCCCTAATGTATGAGGTCAAAAGAGAAAATGATGGCCGAAATGCATTACAATAATACTCAAAGCTAAAAATCGGAGAAAGGAGCCAAGAGAATGAAGTTCGATCATAGGAACTCAATTTTTGAAGTCTCAACTCTATTGATAACATCCCTGAGGTGAGCATAACCATGCTCGGTCATAAAAATATGTTAAACATGGCCACCAAACATACACTATGGATCCATGATATCAAATGCTATAACATGGCCATGAAGACATACAAAGTGGATACATGTGACTCAATAGATAGAGCATGGTCACCAGGAAAGACAATGTGGATCTATGTCAGATTATACATTGGTAGGACTACAAACACATGGAATATAGAGAATTGTTCCAAAATAATCCTCAAAGCACATAAATGATACATAACTCCAATGCATCCTTGGAAGCATGCCATATAAAAGTGATATGCCCCTAACCCAGGGTCTTTGACATAACCCCAATGGTATGAACCTACACCTGTGAATAAATGTGTTGAGGTTGAGCATGGTAGAAACTGCCTGATTACCAGCCAATGAAGTAAATTGATAACAGACATGAGGGAATCCACCAATGAGTAACATTGACCCCAAAGAGTATATAGACTCATATGTATGGTATGGATCATAAGAAAGCTAAAACCAAACTATGAGATAATGAAACATACAGGTGCAATTTTGAAGGGAAACGTAACTGAAATATCCATTTTAATGACTAATGGAAATAAATGTTAGCTCCCTTCTCTTTTTATAAGTTACTTTTTCATAAAGTGTTCCCCCAAGACCGAAAAAAAAATAAAAGTATACAAGGGGGAACCTCCTAGCCAGAGTAGACTAGGGTGTTCCTTTTTCGTAACTAGTCTCCCTAAGTATGGAAAATGGTTAAAATTATACTGGGTAAATGACCCTTCAGGTAATTTTATGAGCATGAAGGAGACAAGTTTACTCAACAATGTTTTCTAAATTAGGGAGTCTAAAAAGAGCTTAAAGGAAACTCCTCATGGAGGAACATGTGGTATAAGGAGTAGAAATCGGTTATGGTAATGGTGGAACTACTTGTGACATAATGAGGACAAGAGGCTGGTTAATAGGACCACTCATCGTAGAAGTTACTCCAATAAATGGAAAAAAACCAAGTGAAAGCGTATTGAAGTCCAAGGAGATGATGACTATGGAAGAGAGAAACCAAGGCTTAAACTACAAAATTAGGGTAATAAAAATGGAAATCATGAGGGATAAAAGTGTGGTGGAATCCTCATAGGGTGTAGCCAGAAATATAGACAAAGAAGAGGAAATGAGAATCAGTTTCTAAGTCATGTCGAGTCAGAATGAGTAACTCCAAAAAGGAGTATAAAATAACTGCATGGACACCAAGGAAACAAATAGGTGCTCACAAGGCTATCCATGACTGGGTAAGCTCTACCTCTAAGTGACAACATGCATAAAAGAGAGTGGCTAAAGTTGCAACTTGACAGGGTCGTGCTTGACGTATAAATATGGAAGTGATGGTAAAAATGTAATAAGGATAGTGAAAATGACCTACCGCTATATGCCAAGGCTAGAGAAACGTACCTAAGGTCCATGGATGTTGTAGTAAAAACACCACCCTGCCCTATAAAAACCATCTAGAAAGACTAGACCCATGGTTAAATCACATAATGAAAGAGATAAAACATGGATAGGATAAAAATAGGACCATAGAATTTTGAATTTTTGGTATTTTATCATTTTTGGGGGATTTTTGGTATAAATAAGGCATGATAAATACTTGCATCACACATCAAAACAAAAGAAGATAAAGCATTGCACTCCTATGTATGATATGTACAAGCCCAACTCAGTCTAATAGGTCACATCAAAGTGTGCCCACAGTCAAGCAGGGGCCAAGGGTTTCTATATGAAAACTTCTTGAGGACGGGGGACCATATGGCTCATCAATGTGGGGCCATGCCAACGAGAGTCAAACTTCCCAATCCAGAAAGGTTGACCATGCCAGGGAAATTATAAGATAGTTGTGCTTTCAAAATTAACCTCGAGATTTAAGTGAGGATCAAGATATAAATTTGGTACAAGATGCTCGTTTACAGGTGGTGAGGGAAATTCGTTGGAAAATTTGGTAATAGAATCCAAAGACTTGACTCAGTATATGGGTGGAATTTCTAAGGAAGTTCAAGGTGGTGCCCCTTCAGTCAATTCCAGATTTAAGTTTCCAAGCTGTAATTGTTCCATAATGAGGATAATAGAGGCAGGATGGGGCATAACTTCCCCAATATTATTAATGAAGGGATCCATGACTATAAATTTGACTAGTCGAAGGGGTTTGTATACAAGAGAGTGAGGCTGAACAAGCAGAGTCGTGGCCCATGTGGGAGAATTATCCTGATCATATTCCATATGATGATGGAGTTATTTACAGACATAAGGGGGTACTAACACGAATGTTAGAGAGGAAATATCCTCCAAAATAGGTGGCAGAGTATGCTCACTATATTGATCAAATTCCATAGGATCAGGTGACACCACCCAAAGATCAAGAGGTCTATGGGGTCCAAAATTGTCGAAAGAGATCATATGCATAGGGGCTCTCAAATAGGAAGAGATTTCGGGTGGCGTTAATTGAAGAAACACCCTAATAAGAGACTAGATTTTAAATAGCCCTGTGCTAAGACTCTGAAACTAACCAGGGTGATTTCCAACAAGTGATAGTGAGTTCCTCTAGTGGAAATTTGGGCTGATGGTACACAATAGTCCAGTTGTTCGATAGTGACAATATTTAATTCACGAGGAAAGAAAAGGACACAAAATACAACTGATACGAATGTTTTCATGGCGTAGAACCAACTACAACCAAGGTGCAGGGTATAATCCAAAGGAGCACTGATGAATTTCACATTGACATAGACAACCCTCCCAAGCTCAATGGAAAACATCGGAAGAACCCCCTTAGGTATGAAGTTGTGTTTGTAAAATTCTTGTAGATTTGTGTTGGATGTGCCGAGTGCTGGAGAGCCAAAAGCCTTCCAACACGATGCTAACATGACACACGTGGAAGGGCCTTTATCCACAAAAGTGCAATGAATATTCTTATAGAAAACACACATAATGATTTGAAAAGAAATCTAACAGTAAAGGTGAGAAGAAAAATTTTCAGTATTAAAAGTGATGAAAGTTGATTCAGATAGATCGACTCCACTAATGGTAGACAATGAGGATTTGTGTTGTTGAATAAAAATTTGCAAGACCTCCAAGGAAGACATGGCACAAGGAGCCTAGGAAATATTTTCAACAACATTGTAATGTTGAGCGGTCTTGGAAGAAGGATTATGTGTCATCTTACGAAGAATGCACTTGGGGGGAGATAAATAAGTTCCACAAGCTTATCTAAAGTGAGAGGTCTAGTGGAGGGAGGTGGAGTTGGTGAGTCCTTAGAAGAAGAACTCGATGCAAGAACATCATATGATTTAGCTTGCATGTTGACATTCACGTCTTCCTTGCACATAAATACGAAGGAATTGTGGCTAGAATAAGAAAATGATCTCTCGGTGCCCCCTTGTTGAGGTTAAGGAGGTTGAGCAACGATATGTTGCTAAGGTCATCTAGGGAATGGATGAGTCAAAATGACAGGATGTTGAGTAGATAATGGTGAAAGGATCCCATCAAGTTCATCCATCTAAGGGTACTCATGAGTGACATGGTTTCCTTGATAAATTTTACAAGGGAATTTTAATTTCCAGCAATGCACACTGGTGCCCCCTCCCTGACTCTGAGGATTGGGTTGAGTGTCTTGAGAAGTTTGATTCTTTTATCTATTTTTCTTATTATTATTTTTACCATCATATGGTTTGTTTTTCTTTATTTGAGTGGAATTCACCATAATAACTTCAGTGGACTACTCAAGAGAGGGTGCTTTAGCAGAGCCATATGAAATTTCTCAGGCTGGAGATGTAAAAATAAATTTCCCAAGTTGTGCAAAAACTTGGCTCACATAATCATAAACATACCCAATCACACCATCAACATTTGGGCTAGGACCAAGTTTAAGAGGGTTAATAGAAAGCCTATGGGCATTTAGAAATACTTCGTATATAGTACCCGGTTGTGAGTAAATCAAATCCAATTGTTGGGAAGCTAATATGGCTTGATCCTCAATAACAAATCGAAACATGGACACATCCTTGGAAATCTAGGGTTGGAGAGAGCGAATGACTAGTTACATAATATTTCATCAGGTAACTTGTTTCTCACTAACCTCTTGCGATGACATTACTCATAAATGTGATCAAAAATTAATGTGGCATCATCTAGTTATAAATTCGACAAGAGATGAGAGTCAATATCATACTGAGTAGGAATATATAAACATGTCAAAAATGTTTGAGCTAAAGAGAAAAATTCATTGTAGGATGCAGTATCTAATTCAATATACCACTTTGTGGCACCCCCAATTAATGTATGTTGAAACAAGTGGAGTTTAATAGTATCATCCACCAAAGAATGAGAGGGGCACCATAGATGATAGGTGGTAATGTGAGTGGATGGATTCTCCTAGGTTTCCCTTCAAACTTGGGAATATCCAATGGTAATTTGGGGGGCATGGGTGGCTACCAAGGATCATGATGGATGGGGTCATTAGTCAATTTTGATAAATATGGTAAAACAAAAGAAGACAAAAATGAATTATGGAGTTGACTAAATGGGTCATAGGCAAGAGAATCGCCTGACCAACCTTGTGGTCCCCCTACATAAGGAGTAGACAGATGCACTTATTGCTGAAGAAAATGGTTTTTCCCAACACAAGACTATTGCGAGCCGGAATAAATCATAGATGGATGCTTCCCCACAAGGTCTGTTCCTGCAGAGAGAAAAGGACCCCTAGGACCATGATTTTTCATGGGGTTGTACCCAACAGTAAAATAAGTATGACTCTACATAGTAGGACTAACATAAGGAGGATAATTTGTATGGGGGAAAATACTGACAGTGGGGTTTCCCCCAGGTAAAGTAGCCCCACACGAAAGGTGCTAGAAGTTGACGTCCTTCCAAAGAGCGAACTATGCCAATATTGTGACATGCTGGAAGTCAGATTACCCCAAGGTTGACTAGGGACAAATCATGAGCCCACCCACATATTTCTAAAAAAGATTGTGACAAATTGACGAACAAGAATGATTGGTTAGGCAAAGCTAGCTAAAAATTTCCTGAACCTGCCAAATGATTAGGTTGAGGAAAAATGGTCGGCATAGAAGATGGTGTGGGCACGAAATAGTTTGAGAATTTTTTAGAGGTTATGACTGAGACTAGTGGAATTCCCTAAGAAGAAGTGAGAGGTGTGGATGAAGGAGTAGGAATGGCCATGCTGAGAGGTGGAAAAGATGACATGGTAGTCAAAACTGTCCATGTAGAAGGTAAATTTTGAGGTATAAAAGGTGTCTTTTTAACTCCTATCTATCCAACATTAATTATCAATCTAGGTACATCTTTCTATCTCAAGAGTGTACTTAGTCTGAGGTGGCAATTTAATCTAAGAGTAATGTTCTCCAATTTGCAGTATAGTGTTTCAAATACAAGAGTAAATAGATGCTTGAAAATGAAATCTAATTGCAATGACATGAAACTTAAAGCTCCAAATTCAATCACTCACTCGAAAATCATCAGTCAAGGATGCAGTAGTAATAACTATTTCCTTTTTCAACTGATGTAAATGAAATCAAGCATAAACAAGATCCTCAATTTGAGAACTCAGATAGTAATAGCCAATGTTCTTTACAGTTGATGATCTTACACTGCACAATAAAGAAACTAATTGGAAAGGGTAACTGAGTTTAATCAATAATGCTACTAATGGAAATAGAATAAACATGCTCTTTGCAATAACATTATGAAGCAAACCAAATAATGAAAGGAAAGGAAATAAACAGTAAAGCTAGTTATCAGAAATGAACAGCAAAGCTATTTAAGGGAAACGAACAAAAAACTTTATACAACGAAGCTTTATATCTAAGAAGCATAACAATGCAAGTTACATAGGAATAAATAATCATGCTATGTTGAAAAGGAATAGCAACGCAATTTACTCACAAATGATGCAACAAACCGATTTCATAAAACATTGAAATAATGAGCTATAAAACATGGAAACTGTGAAGCAATGTGATTTAAAGGAAATGCGAACTAAAGAAAACCATCACACGGCTGGAATTGGAAAGTAATGGTACAGATAGCAAGTGGATCCACCAGGGTCAGGCCCTTAGCCACTAGTGAAGCACTGCTGAGCCACTCCAGTATCAAATAATGGAACGACAACCGGAAACTATATATTAATCATATGTAACAAACTTTACAAGAAATCACACTCTGTTTTAACCAATGAGAGTCGATGAGAAATTATGAAAATACAACAGGAAATCTCAATAATCATAATGTGTCTTTGATTTCTACAAGTGTTATTCCTTTTATAATAGCCAACAGACAAAACAATAAATACAGATAATCTTTGATCAGCGATCCCTCAGGATCAAAATATCCTGAGGGATTTTCTCTATCTTCTTTCTTCAGTTATCGTTTTTCTTCTTGTGTTGATGTCGCACTGTCCCTTTCTTTTCTTTGACTGTGTGCCCTAATCTCGGCCTTCTTGTCTAGATATTGCCTTTTTCTGAAGGGACAACAGTTATTTATGCTTTGTCTTTTGCTCTCGAATGGTGGCTTCCCACTTCATCTATTTTCGGCATATAAGAAAAGAAAATCTTTAATTAATTTGAAACAATCACTAATCTCCTCAATTCTATTATAATTCTTCAATATATTACCATTATAGAATATAAAGGAGTTATGATTAAAGGAAAAAGGTAAATAAATACATGGCAAATTCATACCTTTTCCAATAATCAACACACCCCCCTGCTTACCATTTTTCATGTCCTCATGAAAACCATAGTTTACATGTAAAGGAGTTAGAGAATAGGACATAAAGTGTTTTTCATTAAGTGGTCTTAAACCATGATTTGCAGCTAAAACTTCAAAAATATGCCCTGTCTTCCCTTCAGGAAATTCATATTTGGCCTTATAGTCTACTGTAGGATACCAGATAATGGGGCTTCGAAATCTACAACCTAACTAATATGGGCCTTCCCTCAATATGAGGTTACTACAGATAACCAGGCGATTGGCAGCTAACTCAAAATTTGTATAATTGAATGGCTCTCTGTCTTGAATATTCTGATTGGAAATCTTCCATCGGAGTTTAGCTGCTACTACGACCTGGTCTCTGATGGCTAGAAAATATTCTACCCCATCTAGGACAATTGCTTTGTGGATGTGCCCCAAGGTCTGGATCATACCCTCCGTTGTCATTAAGCTTTTCTGGCTAGCCCATAACTGTAATGGGTGTCTCGGTTCACCCCTAACCCAAAGGTCTAACCCATTTTCTTGTCTCTGAAAAGTGCTATAGGCCTTGAGCCATTTTAACTGGTTAATAGAAAATGAAATGAATTCTTGATATTGGACATCACCCATAAAAGGATTGGGATTTGTCTCCATTTCCCCTTCCAATATAAAGTTGTGCAAATAAAATTCACAGAGTAGGCACTGAACTTTTACTCCATAGAGTTTACAGCAATTTATAAATCATCTACAATTTTTAATTCTATAGGTTGTCCTGCCTTAATAGCTTTAATTTTTAACTGCAAATATATTTCTAACAAAAACAAATCATAATTTTTTGCAGGGGACCTACATGCTAGAACATCTGTATATAGAGAACAGAGAGTATCCATTTGATTCCTAACTGTTTGTAGTCTATTCCTTACCTCTTCAAATTTTTCTTCTGCCTTCCAAAATTTATCGAAGGCTTCTGCCTCTGATGCATTGATGTCCCTTAATAGCTGCTGAAACACTTGGTATTTCTTCTTTGGAACAGTCTCTTCTTCGAGCTTTTTTCTAGCCCACTGAGCCTATGCCAAATCCTCTCAGAGTTTTTTTATACCAGGGTCATTGTTTATCAAAACATTTTTGGGTTGAAGATCTACCTAGGTTTTCTTATCATAACATCGAGTTCCTATAGAGTGTGTCTCTTTATTGAAAAATATCTGGTTGGCCATAGTGCTGGAGGACAGGGCCTTAGTCTGAACATCTTTATTACAGACTTGTACATTTTTTTTTTGGGCAACTGCGTCTATAACAACTACATGTTTTCCCTTTCTATCTTGAATGAATATGGGCTCGGTTTGAGTCTCCATGGCTCTTATATTATGGGGTTCCATTTGGATGGCTGCATCCCTTGTTTTCGAAGTTCTTTTAGAGATTTTTCCCCTTTTTAGAACCCTTATCTTCTGTCTAAGTTGTTTTACTAATTTTGGCAGCTTTTTCTGCTCCTTCCACAGCTGCTTAACTTCACTTGTCTTCTTCTTCTTTTTCTTGGGAGGAACAACTGTTTCCTTTTATGGACTTGGATATTTAGCTAGGTTTTGTTCTTCAGGTATTATACCCTTGTCCTGGCTTGATTCCACATTCTCTGTTTGGAACACTTCTTCAGTGTTCGTATAATCCTGACTAGGTTCCTCAGGGGAAGAAACCCTAGTTTGATTTGCTAATTCTTGAGGGGATTCTGCGCTCGCCTCTTCCTCGTCATGCATTTCCTCGGATGTATCCTTGCTATCGAAAAAATGTTCCTATGATTGTTATGCCTGAATATTAAGGTTGAGCAGACTCTGGGGTTGCATATACTCACATATATTGGCCAAAATTTTGGCCAATTTGTCCTCTTGCAATGGACTCTGTGGTGGACTTGCGCTGGAGATTATGGGATGTTCCACTTCCTCCCTTTCTTCTTCACTAGTTCAGTTGGTTTATTCTTCTTTCTGATTTTCTCCTCCTTCTAGTTGCAGGGGTTCCTTATCCCTAGAACTAGGTAATTCTAAGGGTCAGTTGCTGCTACTCTGGAGGTTTCCAAACATTCCCCTGCTTCTTCTTAATCTAGAGGACTATCTGCATTTTAAAGTTATGTTTTTTGTGCTGGTGATTCTTTTTTGTTTTATGGTAGGTAAGGCTATTCCCCGGACTATCGAAAATAACAATTCTTCCCAACTAGTCTGCCGCTGAGCAAGAATGTAACTAAATATTAATTGAATTAAACAATGGTGGCTTACTACCATCCTTTTATGATGGGATTTCCTTATGTTCCAAGCAGTGTCATGTAGTAAAAAAATTTAAATATGCAAGAAATTCATAGCACATTTTTGTTTTAGAACTGCTAATAATTTGAGGTGGTGTGGTCTTACCACATCCTTTCTTCTGTCGCATGTAATGTAGCTTTGCAATACTCTAGCCAGTTCTTCCCATGGTTCTCCCAGAGTTGTCGACTGGACCCTTTTTCCTTTGATGGTCAGGGTTTGTCCTTCATCCCAAAAGAGGTTCATGGCCTCTTGGAGACTCAATTTTTTATGGGTCCATATAGGTCCAACTGCTGGTAGACCAAACAACTTAGCAATTACTGCATCTGTCACTATTATTTTCCTTCCTCTTACTATGGAATGGTCCTCCTGCAAGTTCTGCAAAAATTTGATGGCCCCAGTTTCATGGGGCTGCTGCAGTCGTGTAAGGTAGGTAATCCACCCTGCTCTCTCCAAAATTTCTCATGCAGCATCAGAAAATGTTAGTACTTGAGGTTCACTACGTACTACTCGCCCTCCCATTTCATCTAGGCCCTACACACTGTTAATGTTTCACGGTAATACACATAAATGACAATGGAACAAAACCTCATGCATATCGGAAAATACCGTTAAAAATTTCTATTTACGGGATCTGATGAAAATATGGAATTAACTCGTATGGAGGCATATTTTGGAAGTCACCTGCACCCCCCTGAAATATGATAGGTCGCCCTCGACTATCAAATGGAGGAGCAGTGTACTGGATAGCAGTCGTACATATTCATGACATGATAAAAAATATCGAATTACTGAAATCGAGGAATATTATGAAATCCTAAATAGATTAGAAGTGCTATGTAATGATTCAGAAATACGGAAAAGGACAGCTGACATAAATAAAAGTGCTTATGTGGTCATTATCCACTTAAACCATTATGAATGATTTATAAACAATATTTCATGTATAAGAGGTTCAACAAAGGGGTTTAGGTGCATAATCCCATTTGAAATTAAGATAAATATATAAGAAAAGGTTTTACAATTGCTATTGATTTGTGAAAAATATGACTTCAATACCATCAGCAGAATTGTGTTGCCCTCAGGTGTCTATAACCTTGACAAAGTTGATTTTTCACCCTTGGAACCATAATCCTTTATATATGCCTAGGAAAGTTCTTTGTGATGTCATGATGGAGGCCATTGTGCTGGCTTGGGAACTAGATGAATCACAATGCCATTCACTAGGAAGGAGTGAAAGATGGGCAAGCTAGCTCGTGATGGGACCTCCTGTTCCAAGGACTTTCTATTTTTCCGAGTTGCGCATTGGATCATATCCTTGGTGTGGTGGCCATAATGGGAATGCCACTTCACTGCTTCCTTATGATCATGGTAGGCTGGCTCTTGATGAGACCCTATCCTCCATCTAACATTTCATAGAAAGATATGGCCTGTCCTCTACAGAAAAACTTTGGAAATGTTATGATGAAGGTCCCTCATTGCAACACCAACAACTCCAGCGTTCTCTTGCTGCAAGAGAAAAACAGTAGCTACAAATGACTACTTTGGCCTCAAGCCAAGATGTGAGGAAGATGAAGAAAAATATTTCCATGGCCTCCCATGGAAGAGAAGGGAATTCCTAAACAGGAATCCCTCTTGTGCTAAGCAACACAAAGTTGAAGAGAGCTTCAACCTCCAAATTCTTTCTCCAAAGATGATCCTCAAAAACGGCTCTCCTTCATCTTTTATGCAATGAATGCATGGATCCCACTCACATTATGGTTTCTCTCTCATTTCGAATTTCCCTCCATCCACTATGCAAACTTCTTGTGCAAGCTTCCCCTCTTGGGTACGTTGTTGACTTTGGTCAACCATGGTTTAGCTTACTTGCTTTTGGCCCCTTTTCACACTTGGGTTGCTAAATTAAGCCACTTAAGTGACTTTTTGCAACTTAAAAGTATTTATTAAGTTGCTACATGGGTCCCCTCACCAATTTTATTCCTTTTATTAAAACAAAAGCAAGATTAATGTTCCAAATACTTTATTGCAAAATTTGGAACAGTACAGTCCTCCCCTCCCAAAACTTGCTTTTTCTCAAGCAAGAGCAAGGATGAATTGCAAAAATTTCTCCACTCAAGGCATGCAGTTTGAAATATCCTCATGTAGATTCTCCATCCTATTGTGGATCATCTGCATATCCTTTTCTATTTTGTCTTAAAAATTGAAAAATAACAAAAAATTTGAAATTCCGAAAATGCATATGATATAGTATAATGTTTTATGCTGTATTATTAAAAAAGAGTATCCTTACAAGCTCGATACAAATTAAGTTTATCATTAAAATTTATTTGAATCTATGTTCGGGTTTCATGCTTAAGTTTATAGCGACTTCCCGAGCGGAAGTAGTGATCATTAAAAAAGATTTTTCGACACGTAACTACGGGGGCACAAACAGCTCGTGCATTATCCAATTTGGCACCCCTGCAGTTGACTGGTCATATCGCAAGTGAGCCGTGATCGACGGCTGGGATTCATTGTGGGGGGTGCCATGCGAATTTCACCGCCGTACTCAAGGATCCCACACGGTGACGTCATTAGATGAGGTGGAGAACAGCTGTCATCCTCTTTCAACGGATTTTTACACGTCGTTTCGGCATTTATTACAGGTTTTGCAGTTGTTAAATATTTATTTTGTCTCATTCTCATTTACTTGTGATTGTTTTTTACCATTCTCGCCACCATTTCATTTATTCACTACCCCTCGAATTGTTTCCATTGTCTATCAGCCATGGCAAAACAAGTCTCTCAAGCTGGTTCATGAAGCCTAAATTCCCTCCTGGATAGTGAAAAATATGTCCAGGATACCA
Organism: Pinus albicaulis; assembly: GCA_034641835.2. NCBI lineage: Eukaryota > Viridiplantae > Streptophyta > Pinopsida > Pinales > Pinaceae > Pinus > Pinus albicaulis. The sequence goes on along the minus strand of CM076578.1, from coordinate 508,027,400 downwards.
TGTCGTCTGTCAACCATCCCTTATTGTATCACCAAGTGACCCTAAATGCTGAGAAATCCCCAGTGTTTTCTGCCATGAATAATTCCGACGTCTTGTCCGCCTGTATCCCAAAAGCCCACTTTTTTCCCTAGTTCATCTCATGGCTGGTTTCTTCAATGTACCCTGGTAAGAGTTTCATAATGAACTCGCAGGGAGAAAATGTTCTGCAGGTATCAATGCAATTAATTCGACAAGCATTGTGCTTTCCCGAAAATGAGTCACCACTGCAATTTTCTAAAGATTCATTGGCTCGTTATTTTGAAGACCTTTCAAATGAAGAATTTAGTTTGTGTATGTCATACTTGAGATCAAATTCAGAGGAGGCTCAGCTAGAAGGAGAAGAATTTAGTTTGGAAGCATTCGATGCTGAGTATAGACCAATTCTCAGTTTCATTGCGAAGATTTTGGGCAAAGACAATGACCAGACAGTTGATAAATCAGTCTTGGGAATGTACACGCTCATGATGAAGCCAGGGTTTGTTCTCAACATTTCGTCTTTCTGGCAGGAGATTGCAAATTCTCAGTTGATGGCCTTTCCTCTTACAGGTTTCTTTAGATTTCCATCATTGATTGTTTATTTATTTCTATATCAGAATGTCGAAGAATTTATGAGTTTGGGATCGACTATAGTTGATGTCAATAAGCAAAAACAATCTGTGTTATTTTGGACTAATATGACTAGAAAAGAAGGAAATGAAGCAGGGCTATTTGAGTTTGCTAGTGATCATATGTCTATTGCTTATAGAATTTTGAATGGAGTTCCTCCTCCATGTTTTTTACCAAAAGCCCAGGAGTTCCTACAGCTAGGACCAAGTTGAAAATTCAGAGATTGGTTTGTGTTTGAAGAGTATTCAGAAAAAAGGTTGTATGGAGCTAGCATTGAGCCCTATAGGCTCCCAACTTTTGTACCTATGTGGCTTTCGCCTTAGAATTCATAAGAGAGAGCCTTAATGTGGATCAAGTACACTTTCTTCCCATGAAGAAAGGTTTTATGTTAAAATTGCCTATGAGTGTGGGACCTTTCGTGGTCAATATGAGGCAAGCTTTTGATGAAGTTTCTAAAATGTTGGAAGAGACACATTTGCTACTAGGAGAAAAATGGTCTTATGATCTGCATGGAGTAATTTCCCAGAGAAGAATTGAGAATGGATATTCTGTGTTTTCTCATGTAAGCAGACCTGATCAAGAGAAGTTGGCAAACCCAGGTGAAATAAATACATCAAAAACGAGCATTCAAACACCTGTTATTACTGAAAGGGAAAATAAAAGAGGTAGGGAAGATGTTGTTGAAGTAGATGGTAAAGAACCTCTTTACAGGAAAACCTACATACAGTCAAGTTGTGGCGTTCAGAATAGAATATCAAAGTTTCAAAAATTCCTCGACAACTCGAAATGAGCTATGGAAGAAGTGCAAGACATTTTCATTGGACTCAACAAAAGAGGTCCCTGCGGCTCAACCAAAAGTAGCCGTTGATTCAGCAACCGCTTTAGGACCAGCTGTTCTCATAGACTAGAAGTTTTCAAATTCTCATTTTGTTATTCCTCAAAATTATGTAATAGGACTTTTTCAAGGCATGTGCCTCCATAACAGTTAGTAGTTTAAGTAGTTAGAGTTAGTTAGAGCAGTTAGAATCAGTTTCATTACTGGAAACTGTCTTGTGACACTGTATTTAAAGACAATTTGAAGAAAGATGAAGGTTCCGAGTTTTGAACCTTGAAGCCAAATTTTGTACTGGAGAATATTGAATCAATGAAAAAGTTTTGCAAGTTTGTATCATTCTGCCTATGCTGAATAGTTTCCCAGTTTTCATTATGTTTTCATGTCTTTGAATAAAATAGAGTAATTTGAGCTGTGGGTCTCTGGATACATGTGTATTTAAGAGTTAAATAAACCTTAATGGGCGCTCCTCTATTTTAACCTTATCATTGCTTACTTCTTCAGGGTTTTATAATGATAGATTCTGTTTCGAACAACATATCAAATTGGAATCCTTTTCTTTCTTGTTTCTTCCGTTCATTCACTTCAGCATAAAAAGAATATGGCATTGCAGAACATGCATGGGTTTAATATTTGAAGATTATAATTAATGTTTGAAGGTTTATAAAACAAAGACAGTTATTACATCTGTTTGTGACATAATTTAATAATGTCTTGAGCACAAATTCCTTTACACAACAAGGAATTGTTTCTTGAGGTACAATATTAATTGGCGCCGTTGCCGGGGACGAAGATTTGAATATTTTCCCTGGGTTTTGTTTTACATTTCCTCTGGTTGTTCAGAGAGGAGAAAATAATAATCTGTGTTTGTTTTAAAATAGCTCTGGCTCCCAAGAAACCTCACACGAGGTCGAATACCTCTCAGCAAAAAGTTCCCGTTTTGTCTGATCCTGAGAAGCTTGTTTCAAAGAAGGGCCAGAAACCAAAAATACTTGATACACCAGAAACTACACTGCTCGCACCAGGCAGTAGTTCACGCACTTTCATATCCAAGAAAGATTCCAAGAAACTCATTTTCTCAGAAGAGGAATCGTCACCCTCACCCGTTCGCTTTCAAGAACCCACATTAGAAGAGAAATCTTTGGAGTTTGTGTCTTTTCCTTTTACAGAAACTCAGCCCCATATAGTTTCTAGCTCTTCTACAATCGTTCATACTCCAACTCCTATATCAGTTGTGCCACCTCATTCATCCCCACCTACAACTGGTATTCATTTGCTCCCGCTCAAGGAGCAGTTAATCCGGACGTAAACATGGCAGTCCCTGCAGCCCCTGCTTTCTTGATGAATAGTTATGCACCATTAAATATACCTCAACCACTGCATGATATGCCTCAGGAGTATCTCAAGCTACTCCATAGATTTACTGGTGAAGATGAAATAACTGCAGAACAACACTTGCCCATGTTTTGCACATTTGCTGAGAATTTAAAAGTTGTACATTTGGACGTTGTAATGAGACTTTTTGTTCAGTCTCTAAGCGGAGAGGCAAGGAAATGGTTTAAAGGATTGCCTAATGGTACCATAAATGATTGGGATGCCCTGGAAACACGTTTCACCGAGAGCTGGGATGAAAAAGGGACCACGGTTATTCTTTGACAGAATTTAATGCAATAAAGAAGAAATCTGATGAAAATATGAGTGATTTTGTGAAAAGGTTTAACAAATTGTATAATAGTTTGCCTGCATAAATGAAGCCCCCTCCTATTGGAGCAAGGGTCATTTTTGCTGGTGCGTTTGAGCCAGAGTTCAATTTCACATTGAGAGAAATAAGGTCTCCTACTTTGGAACAGATTCAAACTGATGCTCTGGAGATTGAGGCTAATATGTCCGATGCTGGTAAAGTTCAAGATAAAGGAAAGACTAAAGAAGAAGCCTCATCTCAAGATCAGAGAATTGACGATATGACTAAGGTCATAAAAAATCTGTCCAATAAATTGGTGAAGTTGGAAATAGATAGTAAGCCTACAAGACAGAATAGAGGGGTTTTTAATCCCCAATTTAAAAAATAGCCCCTGCATATTCTACAAAGAGAAAGGAAATATCAAGATCAAGTGCAAGCACCCTTGTACATAGAGGCAACTCCATCCCGTTCAGCAGATGGTGATGATGAGAGAGAGGATGATGTTCGAATTTCTGCTGTGTACATGGAAGACGATGAAACAGAAGAAGAAGCTGAGGAAGAAGGAGTGGAAGAAAATGATCTTTCGTTTGATCAAGAAGAGATGGATGATTACTACAAATAGTTCACAGACTTCATGCAATCTGAGTTGCATAAAAAGTACAATTTGAGGTCAAAGAAAAGGCTAAGGACTCAAGATAATGAGGAAAAAGAATCAGAAGCAGCACCTTCTCCAATGGCGACTCCATTACAGAAAGACCAAACTAAGAAATTTGATAAGGGGAAAAAGCTCATGAACGAAGAAAAAGAGAAACAAAAGCAGCAAGCTAAAGCTTCTCAAACAAAGGTTAGAGATTCTAATATTTTGGAGAAATTGGTTACTGTTTCTAATCAAAGTCCAAGTTCCAAGAAAGATCAAGAAGAACTTGAAAAGTTGACAAAACAAAATCAAACTTTCAGTTTGTCAAAAGAGTTGGAAAAAGTGAAAATTCAAGTTCCTCTTCTTGAGTTGATGAAAACACCTGGTTATAAGAAGGAGATTGTTGAATTTATCAATCTCTCTCAGTCTGATGAAGTAGGTGATATAGTAAATCTGCAAGAAGAAAAACCAGTGGTTACATTTGGTCCTCATGTTGAAGAAGTGGATTCATCTGTCCCTCCTTTTTATATATCACATTTGTTGCATGATTTTGTTTTGCATAACTGCATGCTAGATTCTGGTGCATCCCACAATCTGATGCCATTGTGTGTGATGAAAGAGTTGAATTTTCAAATAACTAAGCCATATCGAGATCTTTATTCTTTTGATTCAAAAAGGGTGAAGTGTGTGGGTCTTATTAAGGATATGGTTGTTACATCGGCTCAAATCCCAGCCAAGAGCATTATGATGGACGTGGTAGTGGCTGATATTCCAGCTAGATTTGGTATGCTATTATCTAGATCGTGGGGGGCAAAGCTAGGAGGAGTTTTGAAGCTAGATTTCACATATGCTATCATTCCTGTTTTCAATGGGGAAGAAAGAAGGTTGTATAGAGAAACTAGGTTTCAAAAAACTGCCACTAAGAAAGATGCAGGTAATTCACTAATTTATGGCCAAGAGAAAGATGACCTCTCTTGTTTCATGCTGCATGAAGATGTAGAATTTGCTGAAGATTCGCAAGGGCAGCTCCCTTCAGCAATTGTACATAAGGAGTTGCATTCAAACAAGCCATGGAATTGTTATTTTGATGGTGCCTTTTCAAAAGAAGGCACTGGAGCTGGTTTCATTTTTGTCTCTCCAGAAGGTAACCTTGTGCCTTTTTCTTTCAAATTAGAGTTTGATTCCACTAATAATGTAGCGGAATATGAAGCATTAATCATTAGTTTGCAGATAGCTAAGCACATGGGAATTCAGTCTATGATCGTGTTCAGTGATTCTTAATTAATTATAAGGAAAATAAAGAATTTGTGTCAAACCAAACATCCCAGATTAAGAGCATATAGGAATGAGGTTTGGGATTTGATTGAAAACTACTTTGAAGCTTTCAAATTACAGTTTGTTCCAAGGGAAGAGAATAGGATGGATGATTCTCTAGCAGTTGCAGCCAGTACATTCAAGCCTCCGATCAATCCAAGACTAAGATATGAAATTGAGATGAGACATAGACCTTCAATCCCTGACAATGTCAAACATTGGCAGGTCTTTGAGGATGAAGAACAGATTAAGCAGTTTTTGTTGATGATTGAAGATTTTTAACATCATCAGATTGATTTGGAGACTGATGAAGATGAATTGGACGGTAAGACTTTAAAAAACAAGATTGGTGGTCAGGAGATTATTCAGTTGAAAGACAATGTTTTTCCAAGAGGCTTGGTGCCTCTTGAAAAACTGTTTGATGCAAATGACGTGGCAGTGAATCAGAAGAAAGTAGATCAAGATGAGAATGTGGACGATTGTAATGTAGGAACTCAATAGGAGCCTAAAATGATCAAATTGTTCAAGGGAGTCCCGAAGAACTATAAAGAAAGGTACATAGATCTGTTCAAACAATTCAAAGACGTATTTGCTTGGTCTTATGATGATTTGAAGATGTATGATAAGAATATTATACAGCATAAAATCCCACTGAAGGATGGAGTCAAGCCGCATAAACAGAAGCTCAGACAAATCAATCCATTATTGTTGGCTATGATTGAAAAGGAGGTGAATAAATTGTTGCAGGCCAAAATAATTGTTCCTCTCAGATATTCAGATTGGGTTTCTAATCTTGTACTAGTCCGAAAGAAAAATGGAGAGATAAGGCTGTGCGTAGATTTCAGGAACTTGAACAGGGCTTCATTGAAAGATAATTATCCTTTGCCAAAAATGGATTTTGTCTTACAAAAGTTCACTGGGGCTTACAGATTATCTATGGTGGACGGTTTTTCAGGGTATAACCAGGTGGCTGTGGAGAAAGGAGATCAAAAGAAAATGACTTTCACTACTCCCTGGGGAACATTCATGTATGCTAGGATGCCGTTTGGCCTAATGAATGCAGGGGCCATATTCCAAAGAGCGATGGATATTGCATTTGTAGGAGATGCGTTTGTGGTTATTTATCTGGATGATGTCACAATTTTTTCCAACTCTGATGAAGAACATCTACAGCATCTGCAGAAAGCCTTCCTGAAGTGTAGAAAGTTTGGATTATCGCTGAATCCCAAAAAGTCTTTGTTTGCTCTGGAGGAGGGTAAACTCCTGGGCCATATTGTTTCCAAACAAGGAGTGAAGATTGATCCGGTAAGGGTCGAAGCAATCCAGTCAATTCCTCTGCCCCGAAGTAAGAAAGATATTCAGTGATTTCTTGGAAAAATTAATTTTCTAAGAAGATTTGTTCCCAATTACACAGAGATCGTCAAGAAGATAACAGACATGTTGAAAAAGGATGCTGAAGTGAAGTGGGACAAAGAAGCGAGGGAGTCTTTTCAAAGGATTAAAGAGGCTTTAAAGGAAGCACCTGTTCTAATCAGTCCAGACTATTTGAAGCCATTTCGAATCTTCTCATTTTCATCTCCCTCAACCATTGCAGCGGTGTTATTACAGAGAAATGAAGAAAAGTATGAACAACCTGTAGCATATTTCAGTAAGGTGCTCTGAGATGCAGAATTAAAATACAATATATTGGAAAAACAAGTATATGCTCTGGTGAAATCATTGAAAGAATTCAGAACCTATATCCTTCATTCTCAAATCTTGGCATACGTTCCTAATTTTGCTGTAAAGGATGTCTTACTATAGAGCGATGTAGAAGGTAAAAGGGGAAAATGGATTGCTAAGATCCAAGAATACGACCTGGATGTCAAACCAACCAAATTAGTTAGAGGACTGGGATTGGCCAAATTATTAACGGAGTCAAATTTCCAAGCATTGGGAATTAATTTATTGACCCCTGTAGAAGAATTCATTGGAGAAACAGGTGATAATCAGCCAAAGCCAACAATTAAATATAAATTCCTCTGCTCAGATTGGTACAAGGACATTTTTCATTATTTATGATTTCTTTCTTGTCCTCCTTCAATAGATAGAACTAAATACAGAGCTTTGAAACTTAAGGCTCAACCTTATGTCATAGTTGAAGCAAAGCTATATTGGAAAGATCCTGCTGGTGTGTTATTGTTATGTTTGACAGAAGAGGAAGTTCCATAAGTAATCAAAGAATATCATGGGTGCTTGTGTGGAGGTCACTATAGTTGGAAGGTAACTACCTATATGTCAAATTAGGTTTTATTGCCATCTATTTATTATGTTTATAAAGCAAATTTAAGCGTCGAAATTGTGTGTTTGCAGAAAAGAAAAAGTTAGCCCCTTTACCTCTTCACCCTGTTTTTATTGAAGATCCTTTCAGATAATAGGGATTGGATTTTATTGGAGAAATCAATCCGCCATCTAGTGGGAAATTTAAGTGGATCCTTACTACTACAGATTATTTTACAAAGTGGGTGGAGGAAATCCCTACCAGAAAGGCAAATGATTTGGTTTTTATGAAGTTTCTAGAAGAAAATATCTTTAGCAGATTTGGATGTCCAGTAAAGATTGTGACAGATAATGCACAGGTTTTTGTAGCAATTTGTTGAATAATGAAGATTTATCCACCGAGATTATCCTGGTCACACACTAATTCGAATTCATGCATAACACATAACCTCTTCTACAATTAATCGTCGCATGCAGAAATAAAACAAGCGGTATGCGATCATAAGAACATCAAATCATCACACAATAAAGATGTAATGGGAAATATTATATTGAACAATTTCAGAGATTTGTATATTATGATGGAAGAGAACACGTAACAGTACATAGCACAATACTCCTCACAAGTACTCAGTACTATCTCATAAAAGTTACAAACTAGCTCAGTTTTGAACAAGTCACGGGTTCAAAACTCCTCCACTATTTGCCTGCCTCTACTGCGCAATCCATGTTGGTTTGATGAGAGATCCAAGTTCGAATCTCCTTGGCTTGATCTGCGCAATTCTCATTGTCAATATCCTCCAATGCTTGTGCAAATCTCATGCACAACTAATTTCACAACTAATAGCAATCTCACCCTTTCATCTACCTCTTCCACTGGTCTTCACTGGATTTTCCATGCACTGCAGTCAACTGATGTGTTATTTAGTTGAATAATGAGTTAATATTTATTGAATTAAATAATATTTAACTCACCCCACTCATCTCTAGTGTATTAGCCAGTTAAACTAAATACAACTAGTTCAACTAACGAACACAACTCCACCAACTGTCTCATCAACTCCACCAAACTCCACCACTTGAGTTCTAACTGAATTCAACCATGCATGAGCTCACCAAACCCCTAGGAATAGCATAATTCCTTTTGTCAGATGCATGGGCCACATCCGTAGCTCCAACTGATAAGCTAAAAGAGGATAAACTAATGTTTATAGTCTAAATATTATTAAGGGTTAATAATATTTGACTGTTTCATTTTTAGCTCGATACTAAAAATAGAAACCGCCCAATGTCTAAAAATAGAGGTCCATATATTTTTACCAACTTAACCAACCATCCACAAATAGCATCCTGCAACTCATAGACCATGATCCATATGTCTAAAAATAGACATAGTCTAAAAATAGACTTTGCGCCAAAAATAGCCTGCGGGCCCACTTAGTGAAGGCGACTTCATTTCACTAAGCTCCATCATCTTGTTGCATTTTCAACACTCCCTCTCAAAAAGATATGGATTATTTGCAACCCCTATCCTGCCTCTGTGGAACTCAAATTTTCTCCTGGTGAGCGCCTTCGTCAAGATGTCAGCATCCTGATCCTCCGTGGGAATATATGAAAGTAACATGATTCTCCGTTGAACACAATCTCTGATATGATGGTAATTGATGTCGATGTGTTTGGATCTATCATGAAATACTGGATTAGCCAAGAGATTAATGCAACTATGTTTATCACAATAAATCACAGTAGGCTCCAAATGCGACCCGAAGAACTCGACCAGAATCTTCCTCATCCAAATAGCCTCGCATGCAGCCAAGCTTGCTGCCATATACTCGGCCTCCGCGAAACTGAGTGCCATGGATCTCTGCTTCCTGCTGTACCAGGAAACTACTGTCGACCTGATACTGAAAATCCTTCCAGATGTGCTCTTCCAGTCCGTTGGGATCCCTGCCCAATTTGCATCCGTGAAGCCACAAAGCTTCACCCCATCCTCCTGTCTGTACCACAGACCATATCCCAATGTGCCTCTAAGATAACGCAATACATGCTTTCCTGCCTTCCAGAAGAGCTTGGTAGGCTTAAACATAGCTTGTGAAATCTGGTTAACAGCATAGCATATATCGGGTCATGTATTGACCAGATACATAAGCGACCCCACCAACCGTCGAAAGACAGTGGCATCCACTACCTCTGCCGAAGTAGCATCCTCCTTCCTCCAACTTCCAGGAAGAGGAGTATCAACAGGCTTGCAGTCATGCATGTTGAACTTCTCCAGTATCTCCCAGGCATACTTACCCTGAGAAACAAATATTCCACCACTGCGCTGCTAGATTTCCAATCCCAGGAAATAATGAAGGAGGCCCAAGTACTTCATCTCGAACTCTCTAGCAAGATCCTCCTTGCATGAAAGTATCAACAGCTCATCACCCTTCAAAATCAGATCATCTACATACATTACAATGATCAGCAACTTCCCCTCCACCACAATCTAGTACAGGTTAGGATCCACCTCACTCTTGGAGAATCCAAGTCCGGTGAAGTAACTGTCTATCTGTGTGTACCAAGCATGAGGTGCTTGCTTCAACCCGTACAGTGCTCTCTTGAGTCGGCACACATGCGACTCACTGCTGAAGATCTCGAAACCTTCGAGCTACTCTATGTACACCTCCTCCTCAATGACTCCGTTGAGGAACGTAGTCTTCACATCCATCTGATGGATGTGCCACCCCATCTGCACTGAGAGAGCTACGATCGTCCGTATGGAAGAGTACCTTGCGATAGGTGAAAAGGTCTCCTCATAATCGATCCCCTCGATCTGTGAGAAGCCTCAGGCAAAAAATCTTGCCTTGTACTTCTCCACACTCCTGTCAGCCGCCTGCTTCACTTTGTAGATCCATTGCAAACCCACCACTGATTTTCCCTCCAGTCGTGGGACAATCTCCCATGCACTGTTTCTGACAATAGAATCATACTCTTCCACCATGGCATCTACCCATGCGGGGTCCTCCACAGCTTCCTAAAAAGAGGATGGCTCTGTCACGACACATTTTCTCACAAGAGCCATGTATCCAGTGTACCAGTCTGGTGACTGTCTCTGTCTGCACTGTGCTGTAGGTGCTCCTACAACCTTCTCTGCATCTTGAGCCAGTCGCTCAGCTTCTGTAGTGTGCTTGCGCCCTCTGATGGTTGGTGCTGCATGAGTGGTCTCTTCCACTCCATGAACTTCCTCTTGTGGCTGATCCACATCCTGAAGCTCATCCTTAGGAACTAAAAGCTCCTCATCTGCATGCAAGTGTGGCTCCCTCTCAATCGAACATGTCATGGCTTTCTCCACCTGAAATTTGATATCCCGTCGCACGAAAGTCTTACGATTGTCTGGCAAATACACATGATAGTTGTGGGGTGTATCAGTGTACCCCACAAATATCCCAACCTCTGTGGTCGGATCCAGCTTCTTTCTGGCATCCTTCATCACATGCATGTAGACAGGTGAGCCAAAAATCCTCAAATGAGAAATGTCAGGCCTCTTGCCAGAAAACGCCTCCTCCAGTGTACTCATGCCAAGAATCTTGTGAGGACAACGGTTCTGCACATACACTGCAGTATTGCATGCCTCCGCCCACAATTGAAGGGGTAGGCCCTGATCATGCAACATTGCCCGTGCAGCACCCACGATCGTTCTGTTCTTCCGCTCAGCAACCCCGTTCTGCTGTGGGTTATGGGGTGCGATGAGCTCTCTCCGAATCCCTTCTATGCTGCAAAAGTCATTGAATTCAACTGAGATGAATTCACCACCATTTTCGCTCCTAAGAGCCTTCACATGCTTCCCAGATTCCTTCTCAACCAACGCCTTGAACTCACAGAACTTGGAGTATGTCTCGCTCTTCTTCTGCATGAAGAAGATCCAGCACTTTCAAGAGAAATCATCAACAAAGATCACATAGTACTTGTGCTTTGCTGTCGAAGCCACTAAGAAAGGTCCACACATGTCTGTGTGAACTCTCTCAAGGATCGTCGTGGCACAACTATCCTTCTCGTGAAAGGTGGCTTTCACATATTTTCCTAAGGTACACCCCTTGCACTGATCTGACTGCGCAAGAGTGCCCTTAGGAAGCCCAGTAGAAATATGTTGCAGTATCTTCAAAGCTCCATGGTGAAGGTGGCCCAATCTCTGGTGCCACAACTCACCATCATCCCGGCTCACCACTCCTTCCGCCTTGCATGCCATTGCTGCGTAGCCATCTACTTGCAACTGGTAAAGGTTCTTGACTCGAACCCCTATCTTCCAGGTTTCTCCATTTGTCTTACGCAGGGAAAGCTTATCCTTGTTTAGAACCATCTCAGTATCTTCCAACATTTCCATAGAGATCAGATTCTTCATCAATCCTAGAACATGCAATACTTCCTTCAATATTAAGGGTTTACCGGACTCCCTCTCAAAGGAAATGGTATCGATACCGGTCTCACTGTATCTAACATCATCGCCCATCTCGATGTGCACTCCAAGATCTTTCTCCTCCAGATCTGAAAACAGATCTCGATCTCCGGTCATGTGAAGTGATGCACCACTATCCAAGAACCATACTGATCCCATCACACTTGAGACCAAGCATGCGATCAGTGAAAAATCCAGTTCAAACTGGGAGGCCAATGCCTCTCCCACTACAGATCTAGCAGCCTTCTTATTTTTCTTCTTCTGCAGACAATTTGTGGCATAATGTCTGTGCTGGTGACAGTGAAAGCACTTCACCTTGGACATGTCTTGCTTCTTACCTTTCGCACTAGACTGAGAAGCTTTCTTACTCTTCCTCTTCTTTTCTTTGGCAGGCAAAGCGCAATTTTATTCATCAGATACCTTTGATGAAAATCCGTCACAGTGATCCCCCAGTCTGCTCTTGGGAGGTCAGATAGAAATCATTGACCTCATTTATCAGACAGCTATAAGACCAGTAGAGTCAAAGTAGAATTCCAACTCTTGGAAGACAGGAGAGCTGGTTCCACCAAGTCACTCCTTCCCATTAATGGTCCTTTACACTTGACTCATCTCTGCATTGAGTGAACTTCGTGAGGTACTTGGCGATACTGTCGCCTTTCTCCATCTTAATGTTTCTGAGTTTATCTTTGAGCGCCAACTTCCTCTGGTCGCTCTTGCTCAAGAATAGATCTGTTAAGGCTTTCCACATCAAATATGGAGAAGCCTTCCCATGCAGGCTGGACACAATGTGATCCTTTACGCCCTCCAACAGAATCCTTCGACATTTTTCTTGCTTCTTTTGCCAGGCTTCAACAACATCAACATCAGTAGAATTAGGCTTAGGAATTTCTTTCTCAACAAACTCCAGCAGCCCATTATCATCTAACACAGCCTCCATCCGATATTTCCATGCAACATAATTCGAATTGCCTTCCAAGGCATATTCCAGTCGCAATCCGTTGAAAGACATTTTCACCTCGGCACCAAGAACACAAATCTACAAATTCGAATTCCACCAGCTAAACTTAACCGCTTCCGATCTACACTTGAGAGAAATTTATTTCTAAATCAAAGATCTACTGTAGGGGAATTTACCAGATCTTTCACCTTCCAAAGAAGGATGAATCCGGAGGCTACCTGGCCCGCGCTACAGACTCTGCCTATAGAAACAAAATGCAATCACCATAATAGATCTTGACGATTAATTTCGCTCCGATACCATGTAGAAATTTGCTGAATAATGAAGATTTATTCACCGAGATTATCCTGGTCACACACTAATTCGAATTCATGCATAACACATAACCTCTTCTACAATTGATCATCGCATGCGGAAATAAAACAAGTGGTATGTGATCATAAGAACATCAAATCATCACACAGTATGTAATGGGGAAAGCTTATAGCTGAATACCCCTCAAATATTTGTATATTATATGGAAGAGAACATGTAACAATACATAGCACAATACTCCTCACAAGTACTCAGTACTATCTCATAAAAGTTACACACAATCTAGCTCAGTTTTGAACAAGTCACGGGTTCAAAACTCCTCCACTATTTGCCTGCCTCTACTGCGCAATCCAAGTTGGTTGAATGAGAGATCCAAGTTTGAATCCCCTTGGCTTGATCTGTGCAATCCTCATGGGCAATCTCCTCCAATACTTGTGCAAATCTCATGCACAACTATAGTCACAACTAATAGAAATCTCACCCTTTCATCTACCTCTTCCACTGGTCTTCACTGAACTGTCCATGCACTGCAGTCAAATGATGTGTTCTTTAGTTGAATACTGAGTTAATAATTAGTGAATTAAATAATATTTAATTCACACCACTCATCTCTAGTGTATTAGCCAGTTAAACTAAATACAACTAGTTCAACTAAGTTGCACAGACACAACTCCTTAGCCATCTCATCATCACCAAACTGCCTTCAGTTCTAGCGAAGTCAATCATGTAGCTCAACCAAACATCTGCAATAGCGTAATTCTATATCAATGCATATGATACATAAATGTAGCTCCAGCTGGAAGTGTTGCAAGAGGATAAAATGATGTTACTAGTCTAAATATTAATGAGGTTAATAATATTTGGCATTTGTCTATTTTAGCTTGAAAGTTAAATAGAAAGCGCTGTCTAAAAATAGAGGTCCATCTATTTTTACCAACTCGACCAATCATCCATAAATAGCATCCTGCAACTCATAGACCATGATCCATATGTCTAAAAATAGACATAGTCTAAAAATAGACTTTGCGCCAAAAATAGCCTGTGGGCCCACTTAGTGAAGGCGACTTCATTTCTCTAAGCTCCATCATCTTGTTGAATTTTCAACAGTTTTCAGCTCATTAAGGTTTATTAATTTCTGTCAGACTTACAATGTGATATTATCTCATTCTACAGCTTATCATCCACAGGGGAATGGATTGGCAGAATCTTCTAACAAAACATTGGTAAGAATTCTGAAGAAGACAACAAATGAAAACCAAAAGAATTGGGATTCATAGCTAGTGTTTGCGCTATGGGCAACAAGGATGACCACTAAAAGATCCACTAGTAAGTCACCTTATGAATTAGTATATGGTACTCAGGCATTATTTCCCACCCAGTTGGTGAAACTTGTGATTTCCTTCCTTCAAGATTCTCAAGCAAAACCTAATGCTATGATTAGAAGAATGAATAATGTAATGGAGCTAAGTGAAAACAGAGATAAAGTTCGGGAGAATTTGCTTGCTTATCAGCAGAAAATGAAGACAATATTTGACAGGAAAGCAGAAGAGATCATGTTTCAGAAGGGAGATCTGGTATTGAGGTGGGATTCCCGAAGGGAGGACAAAGGTAAACACGGCAAATTTGATCCCTTGTGGTATGGTCCATTCAAAATCAATGAAGACAGGATGAATAACACTTTCATGCTGGAAAATCTTGAAGGAGAAGTACTAGATATGCCTGTGAATGGGCAATATCTAAATCATTATTTCCGGCACTAAAGAATTGTTTCACCATCATTGTATATATCCGGTGTGATCACTGTAAATTTTCCATTAAGTAATTTTTGACTCCATGCCCGAAGTGAACGCACTAATCTGCAGGTTCTTAGTGTTTCATGGAAAAAACACTATCCCCAGGTGGAGCCATATGTTGTGTATCATCTGCATATCCTTTTCTATTTTGTCTTGAAAATTGAAAAATAACAAAAAAATTGAAATTCCGAAAATGCATATGATATAGTATAATGTTTTATGCTGTATTATAAAAAAAAGAGTATCCTTACAAGCTCGATACAAATTAATTTTATCATTAAAATTTATTTGAATGTATGTTCGGGTTTCATGCTTAAGTTTCGAGCGACTTCCCGAGCGGAAGTAGTGATCATTAAAAAAGATTTTTCGACGTGTAACTACCGGGGCGCAAACAACTCATGCATTATCCAATTCGGCACCCCCGCAGTTGACTGGTCAGATCGCGAGTGAGCCGTGATCGACGGCTGGGGTTCATTGCAGGGGGTACCATGCGAAGGTCACCACCGTACTCCAGGATCCCCTGTGGTGACGTCATCAGATGAGGTGGAGAACAGCTGTCATCCTCTTTCAATGGCTTTTTACATGTCGTTTTGGCATTTATTACGGGTTTTGGAGCTGTTAAACAGTTCTTTTGTCTCATTCTCATTTATTTGTGATTTTTTTTTACCATTCTCGCCACCTTTTCATTGATTCACTGCCCCTCGAATTGTTTCCATTGTCTATCAGCCATGGAAAAATGAGTCTCTCAAGCTGGTTCATCAAGCCTAAATTACCTCCTGGACAGTGAAAAAGATGTCCAGGATACCATGTCGTCTGTCAACCATCCCTAACTGTATCACCAAGTGACCCTAAATGCTGAGAAATCCCCAGTGTTTTCCGTCATGAAGAATTCCGGCGTCTTGTCCGCTTGTATCCCAAAAGCCCACTTTTTTCCCGAGTTCATCTCATGGCTGGTTTCTTCAATGTACCCTAGTAAGTGTTTCATAATGAACTCGCAGGGAGAAAATGTTATGCAGGTATCGACGCAATTAATTCGACAAGCATTGTGCTTTCCCGAAAATGAGTCACCACTGCAATTTTCTGAAGATTCATTGGCTCGTTATTTTGAAGACCTTTCAAATGAAGAATTTAGTTTGTGTATGTCATACTTGAGATCAAATTCAGAGGAGGCTCGGCAAGAAGGAGAATAATTTAGTTTGGAAGCGTTCGATGCTGAGTATAGACCAATTCTAAGTTGCATTGCGGAGATTTTGGGCAAAGACAATGACCAGACAGTTGATAAATCAGTCTTGGGAATGTACGTGCTCATGATGAAGCCAAGAGTTGTTCTTGACATTCCATCTTTATGGCAGGAGATTGTAAATTCTCAGTTGATGGCATTTCCTCTTACAGGTTTCTTTAGATTTCCATCATTGATTGTTTATTTATTTCTATATCAGAATGTCGAATAATTTATGAGTTTGGGATTGAATATAGTTGATGTCAATAAGAAAAAACAATCTGTGTTATTTTGGACTGATATGACTAGAAAAGAAGGAAATGAAGCAGGGCTATTTGAGTTTTCTAGTCATTATATGTCTATTTCTTCTAGAATTTTGAATGGAGTTCCTCCTCCATGTTTTTTACCAAAAGCCCGGGAGTTCCTACAGCTAGGACCAAGTTGCAAATTCAGAGATTGGTTTGTGTTTGAAGAGTATTAAAAAATAATGTTGTATGGAGCTAGCATCAAGCCCTATAGGCTCCCAAATTTTGTACCCTTGCGGCTTTTCACCTTGGAATTCATAAGACAGAGCCTTAATGTGGATCAGGTACACTTTCTTCCCATGAAGAAAGGTTTTATGTTTAAATTGCCTATGAGTGTGGGACCTTTCATGGTCAATATGAGGCAAGCTTTTGATGAAGTTTCTAAAATGTTGGAAGAGACACATTTGCTACTAGGAGAAAAATGGTCTTATGATCCGCATTGAGTAATTTCCCAGAGAAGAATTGAGAATGGATATTCTGCATTTTCTCGTGTAAGTAGACCTGATCAAGAGAAGCTGGCAAACCCAGGCGAAATAAATACATCAAAAACGAGCATTCAAACACCTGTTATTACTGAAAGGGAAAATAAAAGAGGTAGGGAAGATGTTGTTGAAGTAGATGGTGAAGACCCTCTTTACAGGAAAACCTACATATAGTCAAGTTGTGGCGTTCAGAATAGAATATCAAAGTTTCAAAAATTCCTTGACAACTGGAAATGAGCTATGGAAGAAGTCCAAGACATTTTCATTGGACTCAGCAAAAGAGGTCCCTGCGGCTCAACCAAAAGTAGCCATTGATTCAACAACCGCTTCAGGACTAGATGTTCTCATAGACTAGAAGTTTTCAAATTCTCATTTTGTTATTCCTCAAAATTATGTAATAGGACTTTTTCGAGGCATGTGCCTCCATAACAGTTAGTAGTTTAAGCAGTTAGAGTTAGTTAGAGTAGTTAGAATCAGTTTCATTACTGGAAACTGTCTTGTGATACTGTATTTAAAGATAATTTCAAGAAAGATGAAGGTTCTGAGTTTTTGAACGTTGAAGCCAAATTTTGTACTGGAGAATACTGAATCAATGAAAGAGTTTTGCAAGTTTCCATCATTCTGTCTATGCTGAATAGTTTCCCAGTTTTCATGATGTTTTCATGTCTGTGAATAAAATAGAGTAATTTGAGTTGTGGGTCTCTTTATACACGTGTATTTAAGAGTTAAAAAAACCTTAATGGGTGCTCCTCTATTTTAACTTTATCATTACTTATTTCTTCAGGATTTTATTATGATAGATTCTGTTTAAAACATCATATCAAATTGAAATCCTTTTCTTTCTTGTTTCATCCGTTCATTCACTTTAGCATAAGAAGAATATGGCATTGCAGAAAATTGCATGAGTTTGATATTTGAATATTATATAATTAATGTTTGAAGGTTTATAAAACAGAGACAGCTATACATCTGTTAGTGACATAATTTAATAATGTCTTGAGCACAAATTCCTTTACATAGGCAGGAATTGTTTCTTGAGGTACAACACATCCTCAAGCAATCAACCAAGAAAAATGAGTCATCCTCCAACTAGGCAACTCCTGAAAGTACTCCTCCACCTTGTGCTCATGAGAAACAGGTGGGCTGAATTTCTGAACTTGGTAAGCTTCATAGCCTACCCCACGTTTTCCTCTTCTCCACTTATGATGAATGTGGAGTGAAATTTGAACTTGGGCTGCAATAGTGTTGCCTTCAAGAGGCAAGATGAAGTCTAGATCCCCAAGGACCTCTCCTCCAATGCTACAAAACGAGCTGGCCCAAATCATCTCATATGTGATGAGTTGGATTTCATCAACATATGGCATCCAAACAATCATATGGTTCACCTCATGGAAAAACACATGTTTGAACATGTTGACCATATCATCTTCCATACTCCCCTTGGAGCATGTTCTGAAAAAAGAATGGAGGTCTTCCTTCCCAAAGGGCACATCCACCCCATGAGTCTCTCCATCCACATGATACATATGTGGCTACTGCTAATATATGGCTGAAATGAAATGGTCTTCAAGAGAGACCCAAGCTACCCCATCAACATAAAAACCATGAAATGCCTCCTCCAAAATTTCAACTCTCCAAATAGCTCCTCCCACATGAAGGAAAGAGATGAAGTTTTGCAATCATGGGCTGCCCATTACTTCTCCTAAAACATACAACATGCAAGGTAGGGAGAATCACACTCCCAATGGGTATCTTCAATTTATTTCACTCCTTAAAAACAATGCTTCCTCTGAACATCTTTCCACCAGCAACATATGGAAGAAAAAACTTATGAGAGAAAGGAGGTGAAATATATTCCCATGCATGGAACTAATGTAGGGCATCATTTTCCTGCCTCAATATATGATGCAACAAGTGTCTTTGTAGCCACTTGTTTGCTGCCACATCCATCTTGCAAGGTGTGATCATGGAAACACATTTTGGTGCCAAAGGTGCACACCAAAATCCATGTGGCTTTCCCCCACAACCCACTGCTAAAATAGCCATCATTTTTCTGCACTGAACCATAAGTACAAAAAAACACAATGTGCAAGAAGGAAGGATCTCTCTTGAAGAGTGAAAAGCATGTCACAAATAGTTACCTCCCTCATCATGTACTTTGGCCTTTGAGCTGAAATGGCTCAAGTGAAAAGTCCCCCTTACTGTAACATAGTAGGGGAGTGGTTGTGCCAACCATATCATCATCTTTTGGGCTATGCATCTGTCCATATGATGATATGCAATCATTAATATGCCCTCCCAAGTGGACTCATCCATCAATGAAGAATATGCATGAAAATGTATGAAAGAATAACCCAAAATTTCTACATGTAGATTCCTCTTCTTGTGCTTGTGCAACAAGGCCAAGAAATTCAAAATGTAGTAGGAGTGCTCTCCTCCATTACTCCTTCATTATCATCACCTACATGCCTCCAAAATTCATCACTTGTGAAGTGACTTGGAAGACACTCCAACAAGTAACTCAAGCTCTCAAGTGACAGCGCTGCTGGCCTTTGGAGTAGGGCCACTGTCATCTAAAATCTCCCCTCTTCGACATGAATCATGCCAAAGAATCCTCCCATCATGTTGCTAGAAATCTAGAGCTCCTCCCATGAAGAAGGTACTACTTGGCATCCAAGATCAAAGAGAAATCCTCTTGCACTATGCTAGTGCCTCCTCTTGCTCCTGCAACATTCAAACAAAATCCGAGCAACAAGAATGTTTGCTACTCCACTATACTTCCACCATACCCAATCTGAAATGGGAACATAATGAGTGGTAAGATAAATGCCACCCCATCATGATGCACCCATACTCTCCCCTTTGTCCATCAAGTGCAATGAGTGTGAAATGATCCTGGGACCTATGGGTTATGGATCCTCCACATTTCTGCTGGGCACATATAATCCACAAAGCTCAGCTCTTTGGTGTAAGTATCCTACCACTTGGTACCTCTTTCACAAGATCTACCATTGTCCCAAAATAGATTTATCCTTTTGCATTTCATGGTACATTCAAATGAAATCTCCTTCATAACAAAATTTCAAAACCCCACCCTCACATGTGATGCATGGCTCATCAATAGTGCATGAGGATGATGAGGGTTTCTTTCCTTAAAATGGCACATCACAGTGAGACTTCCCTCCTTAAGACAATCAGCATGCAATTATGTACGATCCTCCATGATAGATGCAAACTCATGCATACCTTGGAGAGATTTGGAACAATCTTGTGTTGCTGCA